>JAFBJZ010000827.1:1725000-2050000 GCA_016785225.1 Psettodes erumei
AAGCTGAATGCATCTCTATTATAAGATTCACTATATATTTGTATGTTATCACTCAACCTCTCATAGTTTGACACCATGTTTTTGCTCCTGATGTTTGAAGCAGCTGGGAATGTATGTGGTCTTAATTAGGAAGTGTGGAGAAAATGGGAATTTGAACATTTATAGGTCCGTTTGACATGTGTTGGGATTATTCTGTCAAGCTCAGAAACAATTTAAATTTAAAATACCAAATATTTGGTATTTTAATCTTTAGAAAGGACTTACATGATCTAAATCTCCCTTGATTTAATTTATTTTGATCAAATAATCGACTTATACAAACCAGGACTAGTCTTAATTGTTAGGGTTCTGTTGTGCAAAGCTCAGGCTGCACCACAGACAATAATCTAACTTCATTACCTGAATCAAAGGAGGGAAACAGCTGCCAGACTGAACTCTCCTCACCTTTGGGAATTCTCCCAACAGCCCGGACACTGCCCTCAGAGTCAAACAATCCTATAGTCTCATACGCCACGCAGCACGACTGTATTTGTCTTTATTTTCTGTTCCCTATATGTGTGATGCCATTTAGCAAATGAAATACAGCAGCCAGGCAGCGCAGTTATTCCTCATTTGCCTGGGGGGGGGTCCCTGGAGTCTCTCACATACTCCCAGGAGTCCTATAGTGCAACATTTTGGGGATGACTGAACTGGATCAGAAAGCAGGTGCATGCGAGGCGTGACTGGAGATGCCTCTGGGGCTGATGGGAAGGCTGGCTGACTTCCAGACTGCAGTCAGATAATGTTAATGAATACAGTAAAACGGGCTATTTGCACTAGTAGCAGTTTCTTTGTTTTTGTAAGAATGGAAAATGGAGCTCAGGCTTGCACAAAGTGTGACGTGTGTGGATCTACATGGAAAAGATTGGCTCATTAAGAGGAATCAGATTCTTGAGGTTATGGATTCGTTTTGTGGGAACGTCATTTCCATTTTCTTCTCCATCATGCGTGGAGGAATTTCCCCCAGGCCTTTTCTTGTGTCTCCGTTCGTTTCAGTGGATGCATGCTGAATTTCGATGGATTGGCGGACAAGCAATTTCATACTATGTTCAGTGATATTTGGGTACTAGCTGTTTGTGTGTAAAATCGCCGCACCATTAAAAAGCAGTAATTGTCTTTACACTACAGTTCACTCTAAATGGGCTGTGCATTAGCTAACTAACATTACCTTTACATATACATTTTGTGTGGTGCAGCCCAGTTTTAATTTAGCAGCGCTTTAATCTCCACCCAGTGAACAGCTACAGTATGTACGTTAATAACAGGGCTAAGTAAACACTGAAGGGCAGCCGGCCGCTGAGGAGGAGTTTACATTTTACAGATACACACACATTACACACAGCAGGCTGACTGTCATATTTTTGGACTAAATTTGACTGTAAAATTAAATAAAATGTCCAAAGAAGGATTTGGATTAAATTATACTAAATTCAATACAGTTTAATTCGATTTATGTCCAGTTTTCATTCACCAGAAAGATGTAGAATAATATTCCTGGCAACATGGCATGAAGTAAATGAGCCTTTAAACATCACATACAGAGATTACAAAGATGCACTGTTGGAGTTTTTTTTTTTTAAATTGTGAATTGTTTTGATGAAATGCAGAAATCTTTCTCCAAATTAAAAATTCTTTCACTTCGTCAGTGAACGTGACAGACAAGAGCCCGCACGCCGTCCGACCTCATAGATTTTCCTCCGCAGAGTGTTGCTTTGTTGATCCCTGCCTGAGCTCTACATGGATTTAATCAGCGAGGTGATGTGATAAAAGGTCAGGCCTGCCGACTCCAGCGGCTTCCTGCTAGCTGAGCGCGCACACACACACACACACAGCCGGCGACACAGGAGTCACTAACACTAGATTTGGTGAGACAGGTCGATCTGTCAGGCTAAGCCAGTAGAAATGCGTGGCAGGTATACTGAGGGCCCGGGGCCCTCCGGAGCTCACGTGGCATCAAATGTACTGGCTTTGTTTTGGAGCCTGATCAGCTTGGCTGGACAGAATATAATTACCTTCCATTAACTTATTGGTGGAGTTCAGGAGTTTTTTTAGTCCATTGACTTTCAGTTAGGTCATAGTCAGGTAATTACTGTGGTCACTGAAGGATTAAGGTGATATGATATGGATTTCTTTGAACGCTTGTACGACTGAGTCGCTGAGTTTTTTTTTCCAACATGCAGGGAAACTAATGATTTCCAAATAGTAAAAAGCAGATTGGAGTCTATGCAAATGCACCTTCTGCTTTGCTGTTGACCTCAGCCAAAAAACACTCAGCCTCGATGAGGAGAATGCCACCTTGATTCAAGAGCGTGCTGATTACACCGTCATATCAAAAGGAAGGTTTTTTAAAAATCCGTCCCGAATCACATCTCTGATGTCGAGGTCTTTGATGGCATCTCATTTAGATTCATATCTTTTAGAATTTAACGCAAAAAACAGTGAAATATGTGAAACAACAATGACGGCTCGTGTTTGAGACGGGCCGACCACGGCCGTACCCCCACTGTCCCCAGAGAACCTCCTTTGTTCTCATGTCCCGCCTGCAGGATAAACAGTAACTCATCCCCCTGTGTCCTGTTAGAACATCAGTCACAGCTGTATGCACAGCCACATGAAGGCAGCATGACTGACCGCGCATGTGTGTGTGTGTGTCACCCATCCTCCCCCTTTCACCAGAAAACACAATCAACACAGCTCATTGTGGGTGGATGACAGTCTCCAGTCCCTATCCCAATTATGGACAACCACTAATTACCGGCGGAGTAATTAAGAATCAGGCAGCTGTGGCAACGATAAACTGCCTCAGAGACACCACGGTGAAATGCCCCCGCTGGAGGTGAAATAGTTAATTACACCCTTTTTTACCCTGCATGTGCGCATCATCAAAGTGTGGCCGCAGTTCACATTGTTCAAAGTGGGAGCGACGCAGCGCAGCTTGGGTCGTGCAGAGCGACTCTTTGTCCACGACCGGAGGTTTGGACTGGAAGTTATTTTTCAAGTGGCAGACTGGAGAGCAGCAAGGTCACCCGATAAAATGCTAAAACAAGCGTGTAAACGAACACGCAGCATCGGCTGCTGTGAAGGACGTGTACCTCGCTCCTCCACAACCACAAACTGATTCTAGTATCAGAACGCCAAGGCTGACCCGCCTCGCCTCGATGGGCAGACAGACACTGATAAGACCGTAGGTTGATGTGATGAGTCTGGAATGTATCACCCCGTGTTTCTGTGAGAAGGAACAACATACTGTCAGATCCTCCAGACTGTGAATGTTAGCATTAACCAATAACAACGCTGTCAGGCCTACTCACTCAAGTTTTGCTTCAGTTTATTGTTAAATTAAGCTTTGCTCGCTGGGGGGAACACAATTCAATACAATTTGGACCTCTACTACATTTCAGAGGCAAATATTGTTCTTTTTACACCATTTATTTGAGAGCTTTACTTAAAAGCTCCTTCAAATTAGGGCCTCACAGACAAAACATTGAATCTGATAATTAGATCAGATGAATTATTTAATGGCTCGAAACATAAACATATGTTACATAGGTAAAAATAGCTCCACCCAGACTCGCCACAAGTCTGATGACATTCACGTATTTGTAAGAAATCCAGCGCTATAGTACAGACTGACGTAACTCCGACATGCATCATGTGTTGCATTTGTTTACGTAAGATTTTGAATGTTTATCACGTGTGTGTCACCAGTTTCACGCAAAGGAGTCACATGTGGAGTCACATGTGGTTTTCAGACATTTCACATGTTTAATTTCACACATGAAAACGTGAGTTTCACAGCCTTTTGGTGTGTAGGGGAAGGAGCCAAGCTAACAAACACATAACTGAAACAGGCTGGAAGAAACATGGATGAAACTCGCCGGTTTAAAGGGCAGTGCATTCAAAACAGTTTCACTGAATGTGAGCAGAGATGATCACCTGGAAACTTGGGGTTGCAGTTCAGCGTGTTAAGTAAACCAAACAGCCAAAGATGCAGCATCATCATCCTCACCATCGTCATCAGCAGCAGCGGCAGCAGCTTCCTGTCCGTGCAGTCATTTTTTAAAAGCTGACAGCCCGTGGCAGAGTGAGCGCTCCCTCAGTGCGTGACCCCTCCACCCATCATCTGCTGTAACCGTGAGTGAAGCAGCAGCCGGGGCTGGAGCTGCACCCGCTCCGTCCGGCCTTTTCTTCCTTCCCTCACACCCACTAACAACCATTTATAACCTTCCTCTCGTTTCCTGCACCTCTCTTCCCCCTTTCCTCTCTCTCCACGCTCCACGCTCTGATGTTCCCGTCTGCTCCCCTCTCTCCCAACTTTCATTTTATCTTTTCACTTCTTTTTTTTATGGCCATTGAAGAGGAAAAAAACTTGACTCAACTGGACATAAAGTGAGAAGACTCCCTCTTAGCACTTGTCTTAACCATAACCGCTTCCTTCCCATCACGAATGATGAAGGGGTAAAGCCATATTTGGGCTGTAGAGATGTTACTGTTTTCTATCTAGTTTTTGGCCGCGAGCATTTTTCATAAAGAAGAAGAAGAAATAAACACACCACGCAGCGAGGCATTGTTCTCCCAAATGTTCCATCCTGTAGTGGAGGCAGTGGCCTTTTACTGGTGAAATGCAGCATGTTTGTCTCAGAGGGGATTGCTCTGTGTGTGTGTGTGTGTGAGTGTGTGTGTGTTTGTGAACGCGATGTGAAGCCAGATGCAGAATGTTAATGAAGCTGAAAGCCTCTGTGCTGCTCCACCTGACAGCTTGAAGACGGCCTCTGCTTTGTGTGTGTGTGCATGTGTGTGTGTGTGTGTGTGTGTGTGTGTGTGTGTGTGCGCGTGCGCCCTGCATGTGTTTACATCAACAACCTTTCCTAAGGATTATCCTGAAAGCAGCTGAATCGGCGTGCCTGTGGTCTGCAAAGAGGGTGGTTCGCTGCAGGGTCTCGAAAGGAAACCGGTTAGAGGGGCTGGAGACCCGGTGCCGACCCGGTCCCAGCGGGTCTGCTTCGCCTTTGGCAGCTTGGCTGTTAAAATCCACTGGTCTGTACATCCTCCCTCCTCTTTTCCCCATGAAGTGCTGAGATAGGGGTGTAGTCTAACACTCAGACGCTGCACAGCGGTTTATGAGATTATGAGACAGGAGTTGGGGCTCTTGAACACGGGGCAACATGGCCGGCACATTTGCTTCTTTTTCTGATATCTGCACTTTTAGTTCACTTCCATAAACAGCAGCTTTTTTCCCACAGCATCTCCATTTCTTTATGTCCACATTTAACAGTGGCAAATCCTTTTTTTATGGCGGCTACTTCACCGGCCTTGTGTGCCTTTTGATCCCGGGATAGCCCAAGGTCTCCTCTAATGGCCTTCGCCACGTGCCATCATTTAAAGGTCGCTGCCGACCTTGCACGCTTCCCGCTCTCTCCCCCCGGACCGTGGGCTACGTCACCATCATTGCAAAGTGTTGCGCTCTTCGGCCCTCATGTGGAATAATTGCCACGGCTCCACGCTCGTTTCCTGCGTTTTTGCCCGAGTACAGTTTCATTGAGATTCAAAAAGCCTCGCCCACTGTCTGAATATTCTGCATTATAATACGTCTCAGCCATTCCCCCCTACTATTCATGTGTAAATGCAGAATTTTCTCCAGTACGCACGGGCTACCTACCATGACTGTGATGATTGCCGCGGTTGAATTTTCAATGGCTAATGAGTCTTTATTTCCGCCTCCCACGCAGCACGGCGGCGTCGCGAGCCTCTCTGGAAAAAGAGGCCTAACATTGATCTCTGCTTTTCAGAGGCAGATCCAGCCGTCATTCTCAGGTTTGGAGATTCAGTCCGTTCAGCCCACAGCACCAGCGCACCCTGTGTTTATTGATCGATTTAAGTTGAATATTAAGGGAAGGGTCCATTTGGTAATGAAGCTCAGTCGTGTGTCTGTGCGGCAGCAGATTTACTTGACGATTTCCTATTTGGCTAATTCTTCAGTTTCTGCCTCTTGGCAGAAATGAGGCACTATCAGATTGAAGTGGAGCTGTTTTATCTTCCTGAAGAGAGCGGCCCTTCTCGTTTCCCGTGGTGATGTTTCAATCAGGTGGTGGGGTGGGGGGTGGGGGGCAGTTTAGTGTCTATTTGTGCTGGAAATGATGATGAAAAGGATGTTAGCCACCAGCGGCATAATCCTGCACTACATCGGTCGCACTAACCAGATCCGCGGTATCATGTGGAGCAGAGCGATCGAGGCGGGCCGATGCGAGGCGCAGGAAGAGGTCCGGCTTCGAGTGGGACTGTGCGGTTGAAACTGTAAGAGACGGATAGATTGACGGGAAAATTGGATTTCAGGGCTGCTCACCAGGAGGGCCGGGCTCATTCAGCGCACCGCATGGCTGCAGGCCTGCTGATTATGGTGGCAGGCTCCTCTTCTGCACACGGGGATTTCAATCAGCCAATACAGAGCTCAGGACGGAGGCAGCATGCGCACACACACATGCACACACTCACACACTGTGTGCTGACATATTCATTCACAAGCACATCTGAGAAAGCAGGTCAGTGAGTTTCCTTACGTAACATCTGACATGTAAATGCCAGTGTAATGGAGTGGTGCGGCAGCCTTCTCCTCCCTATCCACTGAGAGCAGATGGAAAATTAAATAATGAATGAGGGTAATGGGTCACAATTGCATGTGGCCCTGTTTTTTCCACACTTTACCCCACCACCAGGCACGTCACCTGATCCCATTTTGGTCCAATCAATAAAAAAAACACACGCATAAAAGCACCGGCATATTTGGCTGTTGCCGAGCAGAACAGATCATTAGCCTGCACAAACCACCCCAGTGCAAGACACGGCCATGCTGTGGCACCGATTCATGGACCTGAAGTCCAATTAATCAGTTTGTTGATCAGCAGGAAACTAACAGTTGTGGTAGTTGATTAGTTGTTGAAATTATTCATCAAACATTTTGTCATTCCAGCTTCTCAAATGTGAGGATTTGCTGCTTTACTCTTCTTTCAAATCTTGTTGAATATTTGGACTGCTGGTTGGCTGTTGAGAAAATATGAAGGAGCTGTAGATGTTAGTATATATCATACTGTATTCCCAGGGCTGTGTTGTGCGTGCACACACACGTCATCGGTGGATAAAGCAGCAGTTATTGCTGAGGAATGTGGGCCACCTCCCCTGCTGCCTCCACATCCCTTCACTACTTTAGGGGGAAAAGATGTACGTTAGCGTTCCTACAACCCACCTACAATAACAGGGTAGAGCAGCCGATCACAAAACACACTACGGCCATTCATCCAGTATAAAAAAACCACAAATTTGAACCAAGAGAAATCACCAGAAAGTCATTAAAATTCATTTCACGCCGACATTTACCTCACATTTATGTCAAAGAAACAAAGACCCGGTTGATAGTTTAAATATAGTTCAGTGTGTCGAGCCTGTGGCTGCGCTCCTGTATGTGTGTCACTGTGTTCCTTTGTGCGCTGTGCCCTCCATCCACCTCCACCCGGTCATCCGTCGCTCTATCGATGGCGGGGCGTTGAAGGACCCACAATGCCCCTGTGGTTGCCGAGCAGTCAAGCACCGGATAAACACACTGGCATTTTTAATTTCCTTTTTTTTTATGATGTCCTGTTTCAACGCACTCCTCCCCCTTTGATATGTAAACATCACCAAGAGGGTCAACAACAATGCGTTGTCCCTCCCCAGGAGCGCTAACAGTAGCTGCTATTGTGCAGCGCTGAGGTGGGCGCCGTGCAAACACGCTGCCTGCGAGCGCTCTGTCCGGCTTCCTCCGTTCCTCCACTCATAACATGAGTGGAACCTGTCTTGTCTTTACGTCCGGCTGCATTTGCTGGTTCAGGAACAGCCTCATGCTTTTCAGGGCTCCCACGGTTCCTTACTCATCACTAAAAGCTGCCCCCCCCACCCATCTCCTGGTGCCGCTCCTCCCCTGAGCCATGGAGGCCGTGCTAAATTTAGCAGGCCTCAAAAAGTAATGGTGTGACGAGTTCTTATTGAGTTTGCACCCTACAAATGCCTCTCCCTCTCCTCCCTCTCTCGGTAAAAGGCTCGTCCGTGACTCACCCACGCTGGAGCGAGGGCCCTATGAATTATTGAACCAACAGTGGAGACCTCATAAATTATCGAGCCGCGTGTCGCCGGGCGAAGCGGGGCAGCTCGGTGGATACGTCTCATCTCGGCCCTGGGTGTCGTACCACCTACACGACGGGGCCCGGCCTGTCCCAACACATTGTTCACCCTGTAGTAATGGCCCCGTCTTCTTTTGAGCTTCTGCAGAAACCAAAACGCGTATCCTGCACATGGTAGCGCAAATATTAACAATCTGCTAACAATGGATCTGGTGACTGACTTTTTAGCTTCTTTGAGCCTCCTGGTTTTGGTTGTGCCGTGTAAAAATCTCTCTTCTCTCAGTTCTGTTTGCAGCAGCAGGAAGCTGCCTCCAGAAAGTCCATTTTGCCACCATGTGTGGTCATAGTGGTGTAATTACATACTGTATATTCATACACTTACTAAACATCAGCACACGGACCCAGCTCCACCCCCTGACTAATGCCCTCCTGCGGTCGCCATATTGATTTTTGTGTGTGTGATGGAGCTGCTTAACAATGAAGAAACGCTTAATAACGGCCTCGCTTGTTTTTCTTTCCTGTTTTCCTGTTGATGGCAGGAAGCCTTGCACACAGCGGGTGCTTGGTGAACGCCCCTTCACTACGAGTGGGCCGCACTGATATCTCGCCACCCTCTCGCTCTAAGAAGTGTGTTTGCAAGTGGGAAACAAAAATCTGTTTGCTCCATAGACCCAAACATGGCGAGAGCCGTCTGGCTGATTCCTGCATGGTGCCTTTGGTGACTGTTATTCCCACAGGAAGTGGAGCTTATGGGATGCCCCCAGAGTCTCTCTGCACATGGCAGGCAAATGGTGAACACATACTGTTATCACAACACACTGACAGGGGGACAAAGGCACACACAAGTGTCATGCACGGTGCTGGATGCGCAGCCTGTTAAACGTGCTCCTCTGACAGTGCAGATGATCTGATTAGATTTGGAGCTCCGTGATGTTTAAATACATTTGCATATTAATGAGGAAAATTGGATTTTATTGACTCATATTAAAACGCACTGCGGCGGCAGGCTACGTACATGCTGCTGATGCAGACACATCCATTTACTTTCATAATTCATGAGAAATCATATTGATAGGTGCAAATCATATTCTTCTTCTAATGAGATTCTAATAACGCCGCCCTTCACGGTCAACGTTACATACATACCAGCAGGCAGATTGCAGTTATCATTGTATTATCTCAGTATTGATCATGACGTTTACAGCTCGTTCAAAATGCAACGACACGTGTGACAACACAGCGGTTAAGCTTTGGTTTATTGTTTCAGAGGGAACAACCATTGTTAGGGTTGAATGAAACACTTTACTGTCCTTGTTAATCACTCGGTCAAGATTAGGGAAAGAAACCAACAGTGAAGCCCTCTGTTTCTGCTGATCCACCTGTCCTCTTGACCCACATCAGACCTCGTCTGATCCGTCACACTTGCAGGTCCCAGGTTGAGGCCGACAATAG
This sequence comes from Psettodes erumei, assembly GCA_016785225.1. Taxonomy (NCBI): domain Eukaryota; kingdom Metazoa; phylum Chordata; class Actinopteri; order Pleuronectiformes; family Psettodidae; genus Psettodes; species Psettodes erumei. The sequence goes on from JAFBJZ010000827.1 coordinate 1,734,642, forward strand.
ATTTTCATTTTAGTTTGGGCCGGGCAACTCTGAGGGATCTCAGGTTAAGTTGAATGTTACTCAACAGCGGTGCAAATTAAAAGGAAATATTCTTCCCCCTGGGGTTCCCTGGTGGATCCTCCCTGGGTCAGGGTACGGTTGGGGATCTGTGTTGCCTGACAACTCTCCCTCCCCTTGTTTCCTGTCATCGCTCTCCTGTTGACTTCGTGATGAAGGATCGTCAGGAGGGAGCTGTAAAGTCTCTGTCACTTTCAGGATGTTTCTGGGTTGAAACTCGGCTGTTTGACTGAGACCTCTGGACTGTGGTGGTTGTGGTGGTGGTGGTGGTGGCTTTGCTCTAATCCAGGACACTGTGTGAACTTCAGCGTGTGTGATCCAGGTCGACGGCTGAGCGAGCAGCTGTCACTTCAGCCCGACTGGAGCGAGCGAAACCAGGGAGAAATCAGGATTAATCAAGTGCTGAAACGTGGCCAGGGCGATGACACAGCAGCAGCACCTGCCCGCACTCTGCTGTGTGTGTGTGTGTGTGTGCGCGCCTCACAACACCAACACAACAGCCGCTTCCCGGTTTCCATGCCAACCACAAGGGCTGTTCATGTTGGAGCATGCTCAGTTTGGCTCCCTTCCCTGTAACAATAGCCAGTGAGAGGGCTCTCTCTCTCTCTCTCTCTCACACACACACACACACACACACACACACACACACACACTACTCCGGCTCGCAGTGGGAGCGAGACGGGAGAGGACAGGCTGCCTGCCGCGGAGCTCACATCAAACACACAGACCAACAAACGCACACTCCTTCACAACAAAGGTGAGTACGCAAAAACATGGATTATTATTTCCTGGTGGTGGAGTTTGCAGCGTGGCCTGTGACGGAGCGAGCTGCAGAGCCGGGGGACAGTTGTTGCCGGTGGTGAAACTAGAGATGAAGAGGGAAGCATGTGCTCGGCTTTGTGAGTGACAGGACTGCGTGTGTTCTCCTGTATGTCGTGCTCATCTTTTTAAAAAATGACAGCATCATTAGAGTCAGATTACGCCCTGTTCCACCCCGGGACAAAGCTCACCGTGTGCACGGATATTGGCATTTTATGAATGGCAGAAGCGGGCTGGATATTTATTCTGCTCAATCGGAGGTGTAGTAGTTGACAAAGCAGCGATCGCTGAATAATTCACGCAGCCTTGTATGGAGGAAAGTCAGGGGATGACAGCAGGTGTAACGCGATGCTTTGCATGGACACAGATAGCTCCTTCAGGCTCTCCTGACAGCGCCGGCTTAGTTTTACAACCTCCCGCCCGCTTATCCGGAGCCTCATCCAGCATATCAAGCGTTTTAAATCCTGCTCTTTGTGAGCCGCCTGACCCCGTGTTAGAACTCAGAAGGTGAGAGTCTGTCCTGGAGGAAAACAGGAGGACAAACAGATCCAGGCTCAGCCATCTCTGACCGTGTTGGAAGGTGAGGAGCTGCTCGTTTCTGACTGACCCTCTGAGTGTGTGTGTGTGGGGTGTGAGTCAGGCGCGGTCAGTGCGAATGATATCTTCAGTATTATAATGCAATCTCGCCAAACACACACACACACACACACACACACACACACACACACACAGTCTCTACCCACCTCCCAACAAGATTAATTGTTGTGGCTGATAAATTCCTGGTGGGTCGATAGTATATTCCTCTGCAGCCGGGGACCAGCCCCTGTGTGTGTGTGTGTTGTGTTGTTGTTGTTGTTGTTGTTGTTGTTGTTGGATGTTCACAGAGCAGCATGAATATGTGCTGGCCACGTCTGCGGCCTCATATGTAAACCAGAGGGATGGATGATATAATTGGAATCAATACAGTGTTTTTCGATATTCATGTATGTGAGTTGCTGGCAAATTAATGATAAAAAAAATCAATGTTGAGAAAGATGTTGCATGCCAGTTCTCAATTTAAATGCTTAATTAAAATTAAAAAGCAGTTACAGTTAACACTTTACTTTATCCCACTGTTACACAGACATAAGCAGTAACTTTTATAGTACAGGTACTCGCTGTGACACATTACATTGTCATAAATGTTCATATACTCTCCCAATATCATCATATCCACGATGTCATTGTAACATTAGCATATCACTGTCTGCTGCTGATGATGTCATCAACCAAGACTCTGAGCTAAAAGTGGCTAAAATGCAGTGTCGTGCTGTAACTCTCTGTGGGTTCATCGTTAATAGTGACCCCCTTTCACATTAGTCACTTGATTTATCGTTCATGTATGATTGTTACTGTCGCTGCCATTTATCCATGAATGGTGAAACGGCCTCTCGTGGATCAGACAACACACCGCAGGGGAAACCGGACGAGGAGGGGATTCACGGAGAGAGGAGCGAGACTTGTGGAGTGATGGATGGCAGACAGGGAGGCAGAGTGAGAGGCACTCTTTCACCCCGCGGGAAATTGGAAAATAAATTGAGTTGACACAAGCAGGTTTGCATAGCGACTGTACTGAGGCCGGGTAGTTTGAGGCGAGAGGTTTCGGGCTCGGGGCTTAGGAGGTTCACGTGAGGCTAATCATCTCTGTGCCCACCGGTGAGGACGAGCAAAAGCCTTCCTGGGGTTACATTATTAGGAATTTCAATCTGCCATTGATAAATGATATGGTCCGGTGTGGCCGTCTGACCCATTTGTCCCTAAAATTAAACGACTCCTCAGTTTGTCCTTTTGAAAATGTCAAAATGAGGAAGAGGAAACCTAATTCTTCCAGATACGGGAGCATCCTGTGGGAGCTGGCCGTGTGCTGGGCAGAATCTTAAGTGGCACCCGGTGTGGGACGTCAACTTTGATTTTCAGAGCTCAGAGCTTTGTGATGGCTGCCGAGCAGACAGACAGCGTGTGAGTGGCGTGACAGTTCACTCACGTCTCCTTCTATTATGGTTTTTCTCTTTAGTCTCCCTCCTCCTCTGCCGAGACACAAACTCTCAGGCCTCTGCATCCACCACCCTGACCTCCACCACCCCGACCTCCACCACCAAAACTTTGGTCGAGTATCGGCAGTGACCTGAAAAATTCAAATGACATCCGTCCCCACAATCTATGCGCACATCAGGCTCCCACAAACTGTGGTGACAGCGGATCAATAGCTATGATCCCTCCTCATTGCCGATTACAGCGCCCACCCCCCGTCTTCCTCCATCCCTCCCTTTCATTGCTCTCATCCCTTCCTCGCCCCATTTCTCCCCCTCCATCCATGCATCCCATCTTCGCCATCCTCTCTCCTTCTCCACTTTAAGCCAATTACAAGCTTGTCCTTGGCTTCTGGAGGAGAGGGGCTTCTCCTCCTTTCCTCACTCCTCTTTTTTTCCTCTCCACTCCCCCGCTCCTCTCTCTCTTCCTCTCTTGAAAGAAGGTGTGAGTCATACCTTGACATCAGGAATGCCTCGCAGCCGAAGCGGATCCTGGTAGGCGTCCTGGGGAGGGAGTCAGTCGATAGCCGGGCCATGATGCATCTCTGATGGATCCTTGTTAAAGCTGACAATGAGCTGACAAGAAAAGCCTCTGGAAAACATCGACACCCCCCTCAGCAAGGTCAAGGGGCAGCATCGATCTGAAAAGAAAAGAGGCGACTGTGGAAACACTTGGTTGAATTTACAAGCAATGGCTTTAGAATTGCAGTCATTTTTTTTGTACGCAGTCATAATTCCCTTTTTGGAAGGAGTCAGGTTTAAAATTAGGTTATAGAGGCTCTTATTTTGAAAAGAGGCTCTCTGTGTGCAAGTAGCCATGAATCAATTAAACATTTTATTATTTTATTCACTCATTTGCAAGTTCCCAACATTTTTGGCTTATCACTCCATAAAATAATGCAAGGCTGACCTATGACCCCCACAGTACCACTGTAAACCCCTCTAGTGGAGAACGTTTGTTCATCATTTGTGAGCCGTTTCAGCCAATTAATGATTCTTTGTTCCTTCACTTGTTTCATCTGAGTCTTATATTGAAAGAAAAAGGCAAAGATGTGAGAAAAATATGAATTTTGACAGATTCTGTTCGAGACTAAATGACAAAGCACCTCCTTTGTTCACAGACTTTTCAAAACAGTTCCTCTGTCAGCATTTTCTAATCTGACTTGCAGTGTTTTCAGGAGCTGTAGGCTTTTACTGTCGACACCGTCTCGTCACAGCATAAAGCTTCAGGGAGCTGTGCTGTGAGTACTGTCGAACTCTCACGTCAACCGGGGTCTCTTATTTTTAGCAGAGACTCCTCAATTTGTAGGAACAGTGAAGCATCGACGAAACATTTTGCTCTTTTATTCAGTTTTATTCATGACGGGGAGGACGCATCCCGAGCTGCAGCCCGTGACCCAGCGGCTGCAGAGAAGTGGCTGGTGGAGGGAGAGGGAGACGCTCTCTGATGGCGACACATGAAGGAGTTTTTTTCTTCTATCTCTCTTTGCTGCCAACGCCAGTCTGTGTTTCTCCTTTCTCTCTGTCCTCCCTCAGTCCTCCCTTATCTCCCCATCTTCCTTCATTCCTGGTTGTGGGAGTGACTCACGCGCAGCCATCTGCTGCTCAGCAAATCCTCTCCTGCCTTATTAGCCTCCTCTTGTTTATTAACGTCACTCCTGGGACCACACTGATACCTCTATCTACCCCGTCTATCTCTTTCTCTCCTTATCCCTCTCTCCGATCAGCTGAAACTCTCCTCCTCCTCCTCCTCCTGTCCAGTCAGGCCTTCGCCGTGCATTCCTCCAGCACTCCCTCCCTCCTCCTCCACTGAATTCATCTCTCTCTCTCGCATGAGTTGATTCCCTTCATTTCACCTGATGCCCCCCCCAACTTCTGATCTACCTCTTCGGTTTTCTCCCAGGAGACAGATTGTAGGAATGAGGTCAGACACTGTGTGTGTGTGTGTGTGTGTTGAGCATATGGATATAAATATGAGCAGACTGTTGATGTTTTGTCGATTTAGGTGTTGCTGTCGCTGATGTCATTACGATCCCCTGCAGAAATAACAACAGGCACGGGAAAACACCCAGGGGGCGTGTGTGTGTGTGTGGTGTGTGTGTGTGTGTGTGTCTCACAGACTGAACTTGAATACTGTCATGTTGCATCTTAATGGCAACCGTATCTGGCAGGATGCTTGTTGTGGGTTGTGGGTTTGTGCATTACTGTGCGGCGGCCCTGGATGTAATTGGAGCCAGATACTGGATCTGTTCAGCAGCGTGCACACTCTCAGCTGTGGGGTCGGTTGTGGCTGATGTGTTTCTTTGGGTCATACTGTTTTCATAAGGTGGAAATGATTTTACCATGCGGGGGGAAAAAATGATGGCATTGGTGAACACCAAAGAAGAGGATGAATGAATGAGTCATGTAAAAAAAAAAAGAGAATGGCAGTTTTTAGTCTATCCCAGTGTAGCTGATTGGGTTTAAAGCTGTAAAAGACAAAGAAGGTGGAGAATGTGTGAGACGGTGCATCTGAGCGCTCAGCCTCCGGCGGCCTCATCCTGAAAACACTGACCCATTTTTTTTTTTCCCGCGCTGTGTCACTTAAATGCCAACAGTGTGCTTCAGCTCGCAGCATCGCACGAAGCACGAACGCATCATGTTATCTGCATCTGTTTCTCTTCTGTGATCAGATGCTCATCCTGTCATTCACTCATTCATTCATCACACATGAGGTGCATGAGGTGAGCACTTCATTTCTACGCCTCAGAGGGAGGATACATCACACAGAACGTGAACGTGTTAATCGAACGCACCTGTTTTAAGATCAGAAATTTAAACTGACACATGGGATTGTAATCACCCCAGGACAGCATGGATCTGGTTTGATCTGGTATCTGCAGGGTGTGTGTGTGTGTGTGTGTGTGTGTGTGTGTCTGTGTGTGTGTAATGCTCCATCTACCTGTCGCTCTGACAGTAAGCTCTGTGTAGCAGTTGTCACAGATGCAGCCGCCAAGCTGAGTGAGATCCATAACCCTCCATCAGTTGGTAGGAGCGGCTGGTGGTGGCGTGACAGAAAGCCACTCTGCTGATTGGCTGAAAAAACAAAACACACAAGCACGCACACACACACACACACACACACACACAAACACATACACGGTTATTGAGATTATTTCTATTTTTATCAAGGCTTGTTTTCCTGTGTGATCACTGGGTAATTACATGGTTTGCGGCTTTATCAATTAAACATGAGGCACTGACATGCAGCCTTCGATTACGTCTAATATTGACCACAGATAATTTGTGTGTGTGTGTGTGTGTGTGTGTGTGTGTGTGTGTGTGTGTGTGCATCTTTCTTTCAACTTGACTCTGGCACAACGTCTCTGCTAAGAAGAAATTTGAACATGTTTTTTGTTTACTACTCAAATGCATCGTTAAAAAAATCATCAAAATTATAATTTCATTGAAGAAACATCTGATCCAGTTAATACAGTCACGCTGCTTTGAACTGTATTTTATTCAGTAAGGCAAGTCGACATTGAAGCATAAAGAAAGACAAAATACTCCTGGTGGGAAAAGGGAGGTCAAAACCGAACATCTAACAGGAAATGCGATAAAATGAAAGAATTACTGATACAATAAACCTGAAGAACGCTTCATTTAAAAGAACAGCGTGGTTTCTCAGAGGAGGATCATCAGACCCTCCTCGTGTCACTTCAAAGCGCCAGTCTTTCTACAGCACTTTATCTTTTCTTTTTTTGTTCTTTTACAAGGCCTCATAATCACATGATAGCCGCGCTCATCATTTGCATGAACCGGCTCCTTTGAACTGTCTCTATCCTCAGTGAAAAAGACTCCCTCTTTTGTCCTCTCTGTCTGTGAATATGTGCCACTCATGGGAAAAAATAAAAAAAAGGGGCAAGGGGATCACTCTGGGGTCATCTGCTGCCTGTAAACTGCATCTGCAACATTTCCACATGAAATATGAATGACTCTGAGATGACCTGGAACCACAGAAGAAGAAGGACCAGGTTGACTCGCAGGTGCTCTTTGCTGCCACAGTGTAGAGTCACCATTCAGCCGCCTGTGCTGGCGTATTTGAATAAACAGCTTCAGGATTATGACGGTTATGGAAACACCACATGTTTCTTGACCCTGATCTCTAATATTATGATTATTATGCTAGAAATGTATTGATTTGTTGTCAGAAACACGCCTACGTCAACCGGCTGGAGCCTTTTGAGTCAGGGGCTTCAACAATAAGTTTTATTTTTAGCTCCGCATCTCAAAATAAGCGGATTCCTGCAGAGCCGAGCTCTCAGCTGCTGTAGTACGACTCCGCCGGTCTCCCCAGAGACGTGTACGTGTGTGTAGTTCATGCGTGCACCACAGTCATTCTGCCTAATTAACTGCACTCTTCCACACTCGCACCTTTTGATGTTTCCCCGTCTCGCAGGCCCCCGCCCACTCTCTCTCTCCCCTCGCCTCGCCTCCCTGCGATGAGACTGGCGGTGAAGGTGTTGCTGACAGTGCCCCCCGGGTCGGTGCCTCATTAACCCACATTTCGTTGGCTAATGGGAAACAGCAAGCAGTGGGTGGGTGGGAGGGTTGTGTGTGTGTGTGTGTGTGTGTGCGTGCATGTGGGAGAACGGGGGAAAGAAAAATGGAAATATCGAATGTTGCCTCTGAGGAAAGTCTTCAACATGTGTTTGCAGGGACGGCAGAAGCTGGATCATTTTATTTTTTTCATTTTACATCTTTTTCTCTAAATTTAGATAACCCAGCTCCCGTTGCATTACCGTGCATCAGCAGTCAGTGTCGATGCTGAAGGCGCATTCATGTATTTATGTTTGGAAGTTGTGTTTAAGCGTCATGTCACCTGCACACATTGCCAGTGAGAAGTTTCTGCATTTCGTTCTTTCTTTCCCGGGTGATCGTCAGTCTGCTCTCCTCCTCTACTCCTCCTCACCTCCTTCATTTGCATCCCATCTCAGCCATTAAGCTAATCCATGTGGTGGCAGTTAATGTACAGCCTGCACTGATCCTCTAACCTCTCCCCTCTCCTCTGTCCATCCACCTCCTGACAGGAGATGGAGACGCACTTCACTTCATTACGACTTTAGTTTCTTATTACCTTGTGTGCTGTTTGCAAACCTGTCCAATCCTCCCTGTTTGTGTGTGTGTGTGTTTGTGTGTTTGTGCCACAGCAACAGTCTCACAAGCCTCAGTGTCAGACAGTTGATGAGCTGTTGCTCTGCATTTAAACTAAGGCAACAGCAAAATTGTTTTTGTTATGCAGTAATTTTGACTTGTCGAATATTTTTTATCTTATAAATTGTAAAAAAAAAAAAAAAAAAAAAGGGGTTTAACAGTATAATCAAACATTAAACCCAAGAAAAGTAAGCAAAAACACCTGGATTTTGATAAACAACCACCACAGGTTTGGTATTTTAAGTTGATATATGAATTTAACTTGATTTATGCACCTTATAAACACACAAGTTCAAGCCTAAAATAGACTTTTTAATCATATCTGTGGAGAACAACAATAATGTTACTTGCACAGAAAGAAATTCCTTCCTATATCAGGCAGGAGGATTATAGATTCCTGTTTGCAGGGATCTATAATGATAATGACGGTCAGATCTTTTGTCTGCAGATAAGCATCTCGATCAATAGACTAACGCTGAGCCTGGATCGAGCACGGTGGGGCTTCATGTGGACAGACTTCCACAGGCGTGAGGATGCAAACTGCTGGATTAACACACACAGACACACTCAGAGGCAGGCAAGCAGGTAAAACAGAAGGAGAGATTAGGATACTTATGCAAAACTGCCAGAGACAAATTACATACGCCAAATATTTGAGATAGGTGCGAGGCATTTTATCTTAATCTGCACTGTAAGTAATGTGTTTTCAGAGGCGAGTCCATTAAATCCACCTTGCAGTGACTTGTGTTTGCTGTCACTGGAGTCACAGATCACTTATTTAACTCGATTCATACTTTTCATATAAAATATATAAGTGGATGGAGGATCCCATAATCTGTCATGGATTATGTGTGATGTTGAAATCCAGGCAGCAATAGTCTACATTTTCATTTAAACTTGACGATGACTTCATGACTCCTGAGCTGTTTTTCTGAGTCGTCGAGCGCTCTTGCTTCACCCATAAAGTCACACTCCCTGCTCCCCGCGTCTCAGTGTGAAGCCACCGTTGTTTCAGGCGGTTGTTAGTGCGGCTTCATGGGGGGGCTCATAAAAGAGAAGCCAGTCGGCCGTGGTTTAGTGTTCGCCAGCGGCCCGCGTCTTCTGACTCGCTGCTGTGCAAAGTGAGATATCTCAGTGGCTGGCGGCGTTTGGGTCCAGCCTGCGTGCCAGCAGAACCCGGCGTGCGGACGGCAGCTTGCCATTTTCTGCCACACGCTGGCAAACACAGCACGTCTCTGCACACGAGGCTTTACTTTGACTCGACTACATTAAAGTCAATGTAATGCCGTCTTACTGCAGAAGGTTCGCTTAGTGTGTAACATTTTTTCCACCCCGCTGTCTGCCTCGGTGGCCCAGCTGATTTAAAACACAGTGTTGGAAATACAGAACACACTTCTTGTAAGTGTTGTCATGACTGAGCAGGTCTTTGTTTTCCAAAAGCTCCTCATGCTCCTCAAGCCGGCGTTTCCCCTTCAGGAGACTTGAAATCAGAGACCACCGCAGGCCGGCGTGGATAGAGGTCAAAAACAAAAACAAGGACACACGTTTAACGTGGACGTGGTCTCTGATTGTCCGACCGTGCGTCCCCCCCGGTCGCGCCCCCATGCCGTGCATCTGGCAGGTCTGTCACACTCCAGCTGTGCTAACGTTAGCTTCTCCTTTCAGCCGCAGCAGCACGGAGCTTCAGCTGCAGACACCTGCTGAGCTGGAGCACACTTTGGAAGGAGGTGAACACTTTCCGTGCCAATCTCAAGTTTAAGGGCATTTCAATATTATGAATCCAATCCCCGTGTCTGCTGAGACCACAGCGCACAAGGTCAGGTAACATGGCCTTACAATAAATACTACAGCATCTCCGAAGGTTGTGTAGTTTGTGATGTTGTTTTATCAGGCATTTCTGCTATTTAATTTGTTGCTGTACTGCTATTAGTTTTTCCACTTCCTCGACTGTAATCTACAACCTGCTCTGTTTGGCTGAGTGATTCAATTGGAGTGGGTGGGCTGCGGCAACATAATGGTGCAGGTTGTTAGCAGGATTGGAGTGCACATCCACTAATCAACGGGCAACGCATTGTTATTTGGTGCATTTCTGTTGTCAACATTCTGCAGTGATTCATGTAATTGCTCAGTGAGCATGTTATCTGTACTATGGGGTAGAACTAGTCTTAGAGTTACACCTCCGTTCTTCTTAACAGGCTGTTTAAGTGGTGGAGATGGTGTGTTATATCACAGACAGGCCCGGTCTGGGTCCTGGTGGGGGTCCGTCTGTTTTCCCCTGGTGGATAAGGATGTTCTCTCTGAAATAATACAAATGGATGTAGATGAAGTGACGACATTCTCAGGAGATAACAGTATTGAGGCTGTGATTGTGAGGCTGAGGGTTTGCCAGACAGGCTTACTGTGCGCACACACACACATATACACACCTCAGTAATAAGACATGCCCACACCCTGCTCAGAAACACTTCTTCATAGTTTAGTTGGTTCTGAAGAGCCCATGAGGAGAGGGGGAATGAAACGGGCCGGAACGAGCAGGGAATTGCCTCAGCGATTTAAACGCTCGCTGGGTAAAAAAGGGGGGGAATAAAAAAAATAAATGGATCACTACAGTCAGTGCCGATAACCAATCCCCCCCCTGAAAAGCCTAGCAGCTTCAGTGGGATTGTCAGAGCGAGGTTTCTTGGTGAGGGAGAGAGAAACTACAGACCTGAACTGAGAAAAAGTCTGGAAATCTGTTTTAAATTTTTCAGATCTGGGAACAAAACACGAACAAAGTTAAGTCAGCTCATTTCTGGAAAGGAGGAGGAGGAGTAGGAGCCTGATTGTGGGTATGTGGGGGTGGAGGTGTGGGGTGGGGTCCATGTCAGTCATCCAGCACTCCTGGGATGGAGGCAAGTGGTGGTGGTGGTGAGGAGGGGGTTTGTTTCTCAGTGACAGCCACTTGTCAAAGCTTTGGATGATGCAGCCACAGCACTCTCCATCCCAGAATCCCATGGGGGGTGGGTGTGGGTGGGGGGTGGGGGGTGTTAATGTCAGACATCATGTGACCTGAGCTCTGAATGACAACATTCGGTTTCTCTTCTCATTGTGCGGCTGAAGGTGGATGGAGCGGTGGATGCAGACGGTTGTTTTTGTACCGTTAGCTCCGTTAGCTCCGTTAGCTCCATTAGCTCTGTTCAGTCTCTTTTGTTTTAGGCCCACTGGCCTACATTACATTCATGTCTGCTGTGTAGATGCTATGTCTGGAATGTGTGTCGTTTATCCCATTGAGCTTTATTGTGTGGGAAGCTTTCACGTTTAAAACGCAGCTTGCTGTTGAGTTTTAATGTCCTGTGCTCAGTATATTAGGGTTTTATTTTTACTATTTGAAAAGCTTTCATGAAAATATTTGCAGTTTATGGTGTACGTGTGGTGACATTGCTGCAGCTGCTTGTTGTCTGATTCATTGTTGTCTCCAGATTTAGGTATTTTATTTATTTTGTTATGGTTTATTTTATTATATTTTATTCTGATACAACAAAGAGAAATGCATATGATATTGTACCTGATTTATTCATTGTTATTTTATTAAATTCAAAATGAATAAATAATAAATTAAATGAACTTAACTCAATCTAATTTAAACCTTTTTTTCTCGGGGGTCACTGGGTGGGCACCAGCAGTTTTCTCTCTGCTGCTGAAAGCTAATGACTGGGCTGTTAATGGAAATCTGTGCTGTATAACGTTCAATAATCATCCTCAGGCTGTTTTCCAAGAACTGGAGACACATATGACTGCTGTACCAACACACACACACACACACACACAAATATAGTGCATGTAAACTCTCGGCTTGATGCGTGTAATCTGCGACTCTCTCCTGACAGAGACACACTAATTATGTAATTGACTCAGCAGCTAATTCAATCTGTGAAAGGAGGACACGGTTTGTTTTACAGTATCATAATACATCTGCTACTCAAGCCTCAAGTCCCTGTTGCTGTGTGTCGGGCAGAAGCTCGGCAGAGCTGTTGGTCATCATGTTTAGAAAACGCAGCTCATTGATTGATGTGCTATTCTCTTCTTCTTCTCTCTTCTTACCTGTAGCTCGGGGCCTCGTCTGTCTGGCTCGGCGGAAGCTCCAGACGGATCGCTGTAGCGAGGCGAAAGCCGGGCGCTCTGGGATCTGAGCCAGCGACCTGCAGGAGGAGGGAAGCGCACTGAGGGCTTGATTAAAATGGGGTAAGTTTAGAAGATCAGACAGCGCGCTGCCAGCAGCCGCAGGAACTGCTGGCTGCAACCGGAGGATTCGTTTCCAAACCTGATCCCCGCAACACGATGCTCGCTGTTAGGTAACCTCTGCCCAGTCGGGGGGGCAGTGACTCAGATAGTGAGTCAGAAATCTGCACGCAGGCAGAAATACACAGTAAGAATCCATTTAATGGTATCGCTCCTAAAAGGATGTTACTCACTTAATTAGTTAAGTGAAGTACTCTCTGTGAAAAAGAGCAAAAATAACATTTGCTGTAATGAGCACTACAGAATGAGACCAAGGTCAACTGATGGTGTTTTAAAGTCACTTACACATAATTACCAAACTCTGAGTGGAGTTTGCATTAAGTCGCTCTTCATTCACTCTTCATTGGGGTTTTGAAAATGTAGAAATGAGCAGCAGTCTCTCCTGGGACCTTGTTTTTAAATAGGCACATATATGTGGATGCCTGAGCAACATGCAGAGACCCAATGTTTTTTTTTATTTTCCAAAACTATGGGTGTTAATCGGCTGCTGAAACAGCCTCCGCTCTTCTGGTTTCATGTTTTCCACCAGCGGTTGGAACCTGGCTGTTGCCGGGATTTGCTCCCATTAAGCCACAAGAGCTTTAGTGAGAGCCAACACTGATGTTGTCTGATAAGACCTGGCTCCCAGTCAGCGTTCCAGCTCGTCCTACATCATGTTTGAATGGGGTTCAGGCCCGGGCTCTGCGCCGGCGGCTAATCAAGTTCCTCCACATCAAAATATTAAAACCATTTCTTCAGGGGTCTGGCTTAGAGCTCGGGGACACAGGGAAGCACATTATTGCCTCAAGTGTCATTTTATGCTGTAGCATTAAGACACATAAGACATCCTGTCACTGGAAATGGAGATCTAAATCAGGAAGAGCAGACCCAGACCTCAAGTGCACAAAACAGAGGTGGCCGCACCCTCGTGGCTTCACAATTTACAATTTAAGGGCTAAATAATAAAACACCTTGTTAAGATGGAGATGTAGTCAGCGTTTAGTAATGCAGACGCCGACAGCGAATCCCATCGCATAAATGATTTATTTGCTCATTTTGACGGTGCCCTCTCCACGCGCTCAGCCGTCATATTTGGAGAGAGCGGCTCACCGTGCATGCTGGGACACGGTGGCTGATTTACTGCCCTGCTGGCGGGGATGAGTTACTCCTCAGTCAGCTCCGGTGACAGAGGGAGCAGCGAGAGCGGCGGACCTCCAGCGAGCCTTTACACTGGCACTAACTCAACCGGAGAGAGGCGGAGAGCGAGCGCCAGGCACAGGCGTGCTGAGCGGCCTGCTGCGAGCTATCCACACACACACACACACACGCATGTGCTAATTAAACCCAAATTCCTCATATCAGCACTTTTTTTTCCAACAAAACTACACACACACACACACACACACACACACACACACAAGCATATTTGTATCTCCCAAACAGAATAAATGGAAAACCAGTGAAGCCAGGCAAACAGTCAACCAAAGCCAAACACAAGAAGCCTGGTGCCGGTGTTAAAGATAAAAAAAACACTCAAAGAAATGAAAACATTCTGAAAATGGCTCCACATTGACCAGAAGCTTTCAGAGCCTTCAGCAGCACGGAGAGAGTCAGAGAGAAAAGGGATGATGTGTTCTGTGAGAAGATATAAATCTGTCAACCATCATTTATTTCTGTTCTCTGTCCTCTTCAGCACTCATTCCCCTCATGTCTCAGGTTGTATCAGATTGTTGTGGGGAATGGTTCAAATCAAGGCTGCTCTATACTGCCAGAAAGGATTTGTAGCCACGCTGCCGACTTTGCTCTGTGGACGACAGAGACAGTTGTTTTTATTTGTCCTCGACTTTCATCCGCAGAGATCAAACACCACTGATGATGCCCTGACTTCTCATGTGTGGGGTCATAAGGTCAAAATTTCAATTTCTGCAGTACGGTGGTTTATGACATAATACCCAACAAATACAGTCACATGACGCAACCCCACTCGTAGGCAAAAATGAAAGGATGAGGCTGCGATTATTCTACATTCTACATGACAAGTCCGAAAGTGTCTGTCCATCCTCTATTCCTCAAAGCCCATTTGTTGCTACTGATCTTGAAAAACAGTTCACAAATAGATGGCTTCATTAAAAAAACACAACTCAGTTGTTTCCCAGAACATTTGCATTTGATGGGATCTATTTTCAGCGGCGGATGAATTCACACTGTTGTGAACATATCCGGCAGCAGGACGGTGTGTGTGTGGGATTGAGCCAAAATAAACTGCAGCTCTGCCCTTGATGATTAGTGTTTATAAAAAATGAAAAAGTTTCAGTCGTGAGTGGCGGCAGGACGCATTTTAGAGTGAAAGATTAACGTCCTTGCTTTTTTTCCCTTTCTTTTCTGTCTCGGAGCGCTGTTCATTTAATGAACAGCCAGCAAATGAGATTTGGAGGGAAAGCGCCTGTGCTTGTTGCGGTGCAGGTTGCTGATTAACCGTGATCGCGGCCTCGCTCACCTCCAGCATGTGCAGAATGGAGATTTATCTATTACGGCAAAGCTGCAGAGAAGCTGCGCCCGTGCCTCGGCATTAGGGAGCGTTTGAGTCTAAAGATGATTTGGGTTTTATTATTCACCTAATGCATCGGGGATGAGCCCTCTGAGCCCCTGTTTCATAATCATAGTCATAATCACAGCTGTAGCACCGCGGCTCTGACCGGCGGAGACGGAATCTGAAATACAGATGACGGGCTTTTGGTCGGGGCTGTCGACACGATGTTTGTGCTCATTACACTGAGGGAGGAAGGAGCTGCGGTTGTAATGTCTTGCCGGCGCTCTCCGGTGCTGGTTAATCTACGGCTGCTGTCTGATTAGTCGGAGGGGAAGAGCGGAGCGGGCCGCCAGCGGACCGTCGAGCAGTTATCTTCATTACTGTCCCCTCAGCTTCCCGCTCTCTCCGTTAGCGCCACGCTCATTTCCTGTCTGTCTGTCTCGTCTTCGTGTCTTCTACCCGCTGTCTCTCATTGCTCCTGTGCTGTCTGTCTCTGTATCTGTCCCTCAATCTCATGTTTTAATAGCCCGACAAGCAGGGCAATAATCCCTTTATTATTATTCTTGCTGCGGAGAAAGGAGAAAGAAGAGAAGCCTGAGGGGGTAGACAGGGAGCCATTTATATAACGTGAATGTGTCTTTGTGTCCAGAGCTCTCGCTGTCCAATATTGCAGTATTTGTGTGGACCGTGCTGTCGTCCTCGTGGCTGTCCTGCAAACCTCCGTCACATGGTTAAAGCCACTGAGTGAAGTATAAGACCTGAGCTGTACTATCAGGTTTAAAGAGTCAGCAAGGTGGCACTGATGAGATCAATATCACACGTTACCAGGAAGATTTGGCTCGATATTGATCAGCTGATCATGCTGATGTGGCAGATGTTCACAAACATCACATAGAACTAAGCTAACTGATGCACAATACAGTGAAAATGTTATTTAACGTCTTTATCTGTCTCTGATCTTGTCTTGGTACTTTCTGTCTCCGTCCCTGCAGGCTGCAGAGCTTCGTAGCCGCTGACAGCGTGTCTGAGTGCCTCTCGCTCAGCCCTCAGCCATGCCAGACGTAAAGCCTCCACCGCCATGTGACTACCCCTCCGCCTCCCCTGTCGCAGCGTCCGCCGGCTCTCCCGCTGGCTGCACCTCTCCCCTCGACCTCGTCATAGACATGGAGCCCTGCATCGCCAACCTCCCTCTGTCCCCTGACCCCCTGGCCTCCTTCCCCCGACACAGACCCGTTCCTCACTACCCGGGCCTCCAGGGGCCTCCCTTCCCTCTCATGGCCCGGTGTAACAGTAGCACCCTGCTCACTAACCTGGGGCTGAGGTACTGCTCCAGCAGGCAGGGCCCTGTGGGGGTGGGGCTGGGTCAGGGGGCGGCCCCGGGCTCCTGCAACCACACGGGGAGCAACGGCAGCAGGCCTTACAGGAGCATGGAGAACCTGAACTGGAACACTATGGCAGACTCTGCTGGCCTGTGTGCATTCAGCGCTGCCCCCTACAGGAGCATGGACAGCGAGTTCATTTTACGCTATACATCCACCAGCCATTGGTATGACGGGCCCCCAGATGGTTCTGTGCTGGCTCCTGGACTGGTACCCAGCCCAGAGAGCCTGGCGTTTTACCCTCGACACGGGCTGCCCAGGAAGGACCTGCCGCTCTTCCCCCAGTTGCTGTTTCCAAGTGGCATCGACGAATGGGACGCAAGGAAAGGCCTGAGGGAGAAACTCCGCCTCCAGAGTGCGAGGTCAGCAGTTGAGCCTCTGAAGCCCCTCCCACTGCGGCCTCAGGTTACCCCGGGTGCTGCACCCGTCGAAAGGGAGGCCACGCATCAGGCTAATTCAACAGGTGCTGGTTCCAGGCCTCTCTGCACAATGCGCATCACCAGCCCCGAGGAGATCAAGCAGGAAGTCCTGAGGCGCCTGCAGCTGCGGCGGCAAAACAGCAGCCCCAACCTGACGCTCCACAGCGCCCCATCCACCCCAAAGTCAGTCAAAGCATCCTGCACGACAGACAACATCACAGGTAACAGGAATGGATCAGATTCTGCAGCCGAGTGTCGCAGACCCCCGGCAGGACGCCTGCATATCCCCACATTCGAGGAGTTTAAGAGGATGAGGCAGAAGGAGTCCACAGCCGGTTCTGTGGCATCTGGAAAACCTGAAGCCACCTCGCAGGACCCTGACAGTGAGACACCGCCCTCTGATCAGACTGCCAACCAGGCAGGTTCTCGTAGAGGACCCAGAGAGGGAGACCCTGAGGAGGGGGAGGGAGACAAGAGTGTGGGTGAAAGGACAGGCAGCAGCGACGAAGGCCTGCAGACCCCCACCTCCTCAGAGAAACATCCTCCAAACACTGTGCACGGTAACAGCACTGCAGATCCCACCTCCTCCTGCTCCTCCTCCACCTCCGTCACCAGCACCTACTCTCCCATCCGGACCGGCCCGTCTCCACGCTCACCCCTGCCGCCGCTGGCCAGCTCGGCCCCAGAGAGAGCCCCCGCTGCAGGGGGAGACGACGGGAGCAGCAGGCGTAGGAGGAGCAGTCTGGAACCAGCTGGGTCGGTCCCCTTCCCGCCCGGCAGGGAGAACTGGGAGCGACCCTCCAGCTGCTGCCCGGCGCTCCTGCTGGAGGGGACGGACCTGTCCAGCTACGGCGCCAAGATTTACAAGATGAAGGACGGCCTCATTGGTTCTGCATTGGACCTCATCAAGAAGAGGTTAGTCTGGGGGCGGGGGGTTGTTTATTAATGCTGGAAGTAATCTGATCCTTTTACTCAGGTAGCTGAGTACTCGGTAGTACTCCATGTAGTATTGCTGCTATTACTTCAGCAAGGAAGCTGAATGCTGCTCCCACCTCTGCAAGATGAAGAGGAGTTTTGTGTTTGGCTCCAGCACTAAGTGCCCCTGAACTCATCTTTGGTTGATGTCTAATTTCTCTCTCTGTTTGTGAGACCCGAGGAGTTTACCAGTAAACATACTGTTTTCAAATCCACTTAATCTTTTGATGACGAAATTCGATCGTCGCAGCAGAAGTGTGTGTTGATCAGAGAAGCAGGTACACTTCATGTGTGTGTGTGCTCTGCAGCGACACAGCATTGTGTCTGAGTCCATCTGTTTAAGTCCGTGTGTGCTGTTGTGTTATCGATTTATCTCAGTTATTGTGATAACAGCTGTCGGAGCTGACGGAGCTGACGGAGCTGGCTCTGCAGAGGAGGCTGGCACCGAGCGTGACAGACTGGAAGACGAGCGCCGTCCCCGCGGACTCGCCGTTTCCACGTCTCTCCTCTCTCAGTCAGTGTCAGCTGTTGGCTAAATAAATGCAGGCTTCACTCCACTGTGGTTCATTTCTGATCAAGGGCAAACAAGAGGAGGGTGTGTTCTCTTTTATTTATTTTTTTTACATCGCCGTGGTGTCGTTTGGGTCCAGGCTTTTGTGCGATGTAAATATTAGAGCCCGAACACAGAGGAGCTTGATGAGGCCTCCGCCCCCCGCGGGCTGTGATAGATGGGAGATAGACGGTATCTTTCCCTGCCTGTCAGGACTCTCCGCTGACTGAAGCTCCTTTGTTTGCACTGCGAGAAGGGATGATAGATGTCTGCTGCATGAAGGCAGCAGAAAAAAATGCTGCGTGTGACTTTGTGTGCGCTCTTCATTCTGCATGCAGTGTGTGCAAGTGCAGAGCTGCAGCCAAAGGTTGGTCTCACATCTACAGATTTTACCGAAGCTGACGTCTTCAAATGACCTGATCAACGCTAAAACAAAAGTCTGCAGGTGTGCCAGCTAATGTCTGCATGCTAACAATGAAACAGCTGGAATGCTGACGCTACACAGATGCAATGTCCATTCAAAAATAGTTTGAAAGTTTTACTAAAAAACACAAATCTGAACCTCGTGGTGGCACCTGAGAAAATCAGGGGATCACTAGTTATTAGGGTTCATCTTCTGGAGACCATGACCCAACATGAAAACATAAAACTGAGAAAATTAGCAACAACAGAGAATTTTTTCATTGATTATCCAAATTGGTGATCAGTATCTCGCAGTGAGTTCAGCACTACTGCGAGTCCTGCAGCAGCTCCGGCAGCTCACATTCAACATTGTTTATCCCAAGTGGATTCATCTTTTATGTTCAAAAAGCACCCATAATGCATCACACCGAGCAGCCCCCCTGTGATTTAAATCCAACCCAAGGCTCGGTGAATGTTTTAATACTTGAAGATTTATTAATTAAACATGACAATATTCTGTGTGATCTCTGTACCCTGAGGTATTTGTCTTCCACCAATACGTCTCTTTGTTTAAGCGAATCATGCAGCCAGACTCACAACCAGAGCATAATCCAGCTCAGGCTGCATTATTACAGTAACATTCATAGTATTACACCTGGGAGGGTTTTTTATAGGCTGCAAATATAGATTGAAAGCATTAAAGCAGCAGCACAGAGTTAATGGTGGACTGCAGTAAAGGTGCACCAGTTTGTGTAGCATCCAAGGGAGGCGTGTACTCAGTACTTCCAATTTATTTGTCTCTATTACAATCAAAAGCTCGAGGAGAAATTTATTAAATTCACTCAAGTGATATATGCATCAGTGAAAATGACAGACGGGCTAATTTAAGTGTCACGTTGCAGCGTTTTGAGCAGTGATCCATCACATACAGCGGTTTCCTGATAAATTAAGCCATAGGTTATTACTTCCCATGCATCATCTGCACTGTGACAGCTAATGCTGTGAAGGGGAGGCGTTTAATGACAGTTTGTCCGAGCGAAAAACGATTGGACACTTTCGAGCCCAATCCTCAAAACTGTATTAATTACATCTGCCTCCTCGCCCACGCTGGCACCGGCTTCAGCTTTGATCTGCTGTGTCGGCCTTGCTAATTACATGTGTAATGCAAAACATTACAGGTTGCCGGGGTTTGCTGGAGTTTAGTATGAAATATCAGCTTCTCCTTAAGTGCCACAGAGCGTCAGAGGCGTGCTGAGAAATGATTTTTATGCTGAGCTGAGTATTTTAACTGGTTTGTGAGGGACGGCACTGAGAACGGACAGAGTTTCGTAAGAACCAGGAGAATAATGGGAGCTCATGTTAAGTCATCACGGGGACGTGTGAGGAGACACAGTATCATAGCAGAGGCTAAAACTAATGCTGGTGCAATCGATTCATCAGCGGGTCGAAATAAATTAGCTACTTGTTTAAACCATTTAGCAAATGTGCAAACAGTCGCCAGCTGCAACATCTCAACTGTGATATTCTCAGTTTTACATCATTTTAATATGTCTGGGTTTCAGACTGTTGTTTGAGCAAAGTCGCCTCGGGCTCTGAGCACTGATGACTGACATTTTTCATTACTTCCTAACATTTCGCAGACTTAATTCATCAGTTAATCCAAAAAAATCATTGAAAGATTGATTAAGAAAGGAAGAACTATAATTAGATTGGGATGTAAACAGATGTACAGCTGCTGCTTTGCCAGTGTGTAAGAAAAAAAGGTCAATATTTCAGGTGTTCTCAGAGAGCCCCACAGTGTTGGTATGGGTTTTGACCCCTGGGCCTATCAAACCTGCTGAGCTCATAAATAAACACAAATGCCTTTTTAATTTGAATAAAAATATAATAATGTCTAAAATTGCTGTCAGGAGGTGTTTTCTTGTCTTGCGGCGATGGCAGTAATGTTATACTTTGCGCCTGTGCCTGCTGGAGCGTGAAGCTTACTAGCGTCTGAAAAACAAAATCAATGTTAATGATGTGTGCATTATTTTAAAGCTCGAAGAATCAATATGGCGGTGTGTAATGTAAAAAGGGTCGCTCACGGTGAGGAGCACACGGGGAAATATTTCTTTTCTTTTATTTCTTTAAGCTCCTCGTTTTGGTTCCATATCACATTTCCTGTTTTGTTCGGCCTCAGGCAGCTGTTCTAAAAAAAAAATAGAAAAAATATTTCTTTATAAACCCACTGGACCTGCCCGATCTGCCCCCCAGTGGCCAAAGAATCAATGCAGCTTTAAGTAAAAATACCAGAACTGGCCTCCCACAACCTCGCTGAGACTTCCTGTGCCTGTCACTGCAGCGGGGACAGAAAAGGAGGGGAGAGAGAGACGGGCAACGAAGTGCAGCCCCAGGGTCCCCGACCGGACGTAAATCACACACATTACGGCTCATTGTTGTCATTGTCTTAAGCCCCTGGGCCACCGGGTCGCCTCTCTGAGGTGTGTGCCCCCCCCACCCAATTATCAGACAAAGAAAAGAAGGAAGAAGTACGACGCTTCAGTGTGTTTGTATGTTTATGTGAGGTTGTGTGTGGTCCAGGGGCTCAGGCGTTAATGTCCACACATGTGACGGGTTGAGGATGGGTGTGGGGGAGGAGGAGGAGGAGAGGCATTGATTTGGGGGCTTGCGATGATGGAGGAGGAGGAGGTGAAGAAGACAGCGTGTGAGCAGGAGGAGGGAGAGTCAGGTGGAATGAGTGGCAGGGGAGCTGTGAGGAGAAGTGAGCTCTGCCAGAATTATAATTTCAAGCCTCTCCCCTCCCTCCTTTGACTTTCCCCCCTCTGTCTTCATATTCTCCCTGTCTCCTCCTTCCTCTCGCTCTCCCTCTCCTTCCCTTCTTTTCCCCTTGTACTTCCCTTTCACCCCCTCCCCACCCCACCCCACACACACCTCCATCTCCTCCTCTCTCTCCCAACCAGCTGCAGTGCAGAGATCTCCGCCGAGGCCCCCGTCAGGCTGTCAGGTGACCGGTACGGAGGCTGTGACATCACCGCTCCCTCGGCCGACTGTCAGCCCTCCGCCGTTGCCATGGCAACGTCGGCAACGGCCTGCGGAGCTGAGGCTGGCGACGAGACGCCTGCAGGAGGAGGAGGAGGAGGAGGAAGAGGAGAAGCAGGAGAATGCGTAAGGATTCTTTTCCCTTTCCTTTCCTCGTCTTTTGTGTCTCAAACGTGTCGTCTGTTCGCGTCTTCGCTCGCCGCTTTTCATCGCTGCTTCGTGAGGTGCAGAAAACACATAGATCTATTGGTATTCAAGGATGATGGGGACAGGCAAGGGGACTGCGACACACACACACAGACGCACATCACTCACACATACTGATGCAGAGGTGTTGTTGAGGGAAGAACGAGCATGCAGCACTCTGTTTTCCAGCAACAGCTCGACGTCTGAGGGTGCAGTAAAAAAGGGGGATTAAGCCCCCCTCCAGCCGCTCGCCGCTCGCAGCACGGCTCCTCTCGGCTGGCTGCAGCCTGACACCAGCCTCAGCTGCAGCTAGCGCTGTGCTCCTCTCTGTGCATCTGCAGAGCAGAAAGAGCCGGACCGCCATGGAGTCTTGATCCCGCTCTGCGAGGCGCTGGGTAGTTCAGAGAGCAGATGTGGAGGTGCGTTGGAGTCTTGCCTTTCTGACATGTTTTTGGAATCCACGATGCATCCTGTCTCTGCATCCCTGAAGTAACGGAGCATGAATTATTCTCCCCAGTTGCGTGCGGTTGCTGCAAGCTGTATATCATGTTGTCTTCTGTTGTCGGGCAATGAAAAACTTCCTGCGGCAGAGAATCGTCAGCGTTTAGGGAGGTAATCATCGTAAAGCCAGTATCTTCAAATGTGATGGATGTGGGTGATGCATCCAGGGCAAAGAGCTGCGTGTCATAGCGACGACCTTTGAACTTTCAACCTCAGGTCAACTCTCAGGGGCTTGATAGAGCCTTAAAGGATTTTTAAAAGCCACGTGAGGAGTGTTTGTCCGTGCAGGGTGCTGCAGTGTGTCAGGGAATTCCTCACTTCACCTCAAAAAAAAAACAAGCCAGGTCGCCAGATGCTTTGCATTGTCTCGCATCTTCAAGGCTCGGTGGCTTCAGGGTTGTGATAAGAGCAGATTTTTGGACATGTGGCCTTGTTTGTGTTTACATTTTATTGCAAGACTCTCTGCAGACGCTCGTTGCCGCATCTCAGTGTCAAATTTGGATTCCTGTCAGTTCCACAAGCCGGGCTCAGAGAGATAACCGAGACATGTTACGTAATGATGTCAGTGAACATGTTGACTCCTCACACAGACACACGGGCTCATCATCATTCTCACCTCATCCCCTCGCAGAGTCTTGCCCCTTTTTTTTCCTCCCTCCATCTGTTGCCCTAGAAACGTGACAGCCTGACTGACACACGTGTCCTTCCGCCCGGCAGCACGCCGGTCTGGGCTGCAGGCGCTCCAGCTCGGACGCAGCCTATGAGCTGGCTGAGACGGTGAGGGCGCAGCGCGAGTGCCGCCTCCGGCCCCACTACAGCGACCCCATGCCGGCCGACGCCTCCAAGCGCAAACAGCTGGAGATGAAGATCGCTGCCGCCGCCCGACTCCACGGCCACCGCCGGGACCGAGACAGAGACAGAGACAGCGGTGAGTGCGTGACACGTGTGCGACGGCTGCGTCACGTCGTTTCTTGTCCAAGTGTTTGACGTGATGTCTGCCTGTCATTCACTACATTTTTAATTACATTTAAGCAACTCTGGAGCAAATGAAGACAAGACTGAATCTGTAATGTAATAAGGTTAAATTAGAAAGCATTCACAATGCCAATTATGCAAGGGGCATAAATCAAGGCGTCACAATCCATCAAAACGATTTACACTCAGTCAATACGTCTGAACACATGCACACTTCCCACACGTTCCCACTGATATCATGGGCCCAGTCAGAGCACTAATAAAATGAGAAGCAGGCTCTGATCCCAGCTCTCTCTCAGCATTCTCAGCCTCCTTCTTCATAAATCCCACGACTCGTACAGAACTCTGCGTCCTCTCTACATCTCCCTCACCCCGTCAGGGACATTGAACCGCCCCTGAATTGTGGATGAACAATTGAACTAAGGTTCTGTTGCATTTTAAAAGGATTAATCCGTTAGGATGCTGCATTTGATTTGCGTTAACGTCTCTTACGCAGAGTTTCATGTTCGTCTCGAGGTATCTTGGCCTTTGCACCCCGTCCTCACCGGACGCACCAGTTCCCCTGCTAACGCTGTGTTTTCCCCCGTCAACAGCAACTCAGGATGTCACTCAATATGACATATGCTAATGTTGACCTTGTTGCTCTCTCCAGCAGATAAGAGGGATGAGGACAAGAAGTCGTTTCTCCTCACATCCATGAAATGATGGAGTGCTTTCATATTGATGCATAATTAGCATGTGTGTAATGAATGTTTGAATGAAACATTTGAAACCTTGTATCTGCAAACATATGGGTTTGAACACACACACACACACACACACACCCTGGTATAGACATGATAAGTATTGACAACAAAGGTTAAGTCCTTGACTGGAGGGTTAGGGATCTAATTATTGGAGAAAGATGATATCTGTAATAGTTTCTTCATTTTGACATGGCTAGTAATCACTAGTCCAGATTAAATGGGCGTTCATTAGAGAGGCTGCTATTAAGGGTGTGTGTGTGTGTGTGTGTGTGTGTATGTGTGTGTGTGTGTGTCCAGCTAGTGTGAATAGCAGAGACTGTAGAGACTGAATCCATAAGCACTAATGAATCTGCACCTCCCCAGCTCCAGCAGCTATCCGCGGCCGCTCAGAGCCCCCCGGCGAGGAGCGTCAGGCGGGTCTGGGTGTGACTCGGTCTGGGCAGCATCGCTGGAGCACCATCAGCAGTCTGAGCGCCGACAGCGGCGTGGTGGGTCTCAGCGACGAGCGGGAGGAGGAGGACAGCGAGCCTCGCCGTTACCGAAGGAGCCGGGGAGCCGAGGTGGAACGGGTGGACAGCGGCATCGGCCCGGGCCTGTCCCGCACCTGGAAGAGACCGTCGGCCTCCCTCAGAGCCTGGGAGGCCCAGAGACCCTGTCCGGACTGCGGACTGAGGGACGGGGCCTCCAAAGAGCGAGGGGAGCGCATGTGCGAGCGCTGCTCCAAGCTGCGCACCGAGCGCAAGGAAGCCATCCTGGAGTTTCTGAACACGGAGTCCAGCTACGGCGAAGACCTGCGAATCATCAAGGAGGAGTTCTACTGCCCCATGCAGAGCGCCGGGCTGCTGACAGCCGAGCAGCTCGTCGTGGTGTTCGGCAACGTCCAGGAGCTGATCGACGTCAACGACCGCTTCACTGACCACCTGCAGGACAGCATCGACCAGGCCTTTGACCAGGTGACCCGCTGTCACGCACACACACACACACACACACACACGGCTGATGTTGCTGATGTTAAAGATGCTTTCAGCACCTCATGGCATTACATAATTCATGAAGCCGTTAAATAACAAGATGTTCAAAACATTATTAAAAAAAATGAAACAACAGAATGAAAGTTACTTGTACTGCAGGTGTGACATGGAGCCCACCAGCAGAAACAGGGAGGACCAAAGCAGAGAGGGAGCAGCTGAACCCCAAGCTCAGTTTAAAGGCTCCTCTGCCAAGCGCTTTGGTTAAAAACACTTAAAACAGCGTCCACAGGGTCTAATGAAGGTAATGAGTTGGGATGTGTAGGGTAGAGCCGGTGTATTTGTACATAAGTCAGGAGAAGGGCAGCACCAGAGGGATTGGTGAAATATGACTGAACTCTTAGATCTAGTCAGGACTGCCGCTGCGTTTGGGAACTAATGAGGTCCAGCCGTCGCTGTCAGGGAAAGGTCAGAGGAAAGTGCAACTCAGGGATGTTCGGAAAGCATGCGCAAGCATTTCGGTCTGTAATACCTAAAATTGAAGAGGTCATAACTATTTTCCATAAATGAAAGAGACAGGTTTCGTAACATTCTTGGCTCAAAGAGTTGAGTTTCATCCATATCCAAAACAAACCAGCTTGTTTTACATCTTCTCTGGAGTCAGGACCGAGTTTATTCTGGACCTTGGAAACAGGTCAACAGAACGGCCACTAAAATGGACCTTGTGGTGAGCTGGTCTGGTCGAATACGGTTTCCTAAGTCGATAATGAGATCTCAATCTCAAA
Organism: Psettodes erumei; assembly: GCA_016785225.1. NCBI lineage: Eukaryota > Metazoa > Chordata > Actinopteri > Pleuronectiformes > Psettodidae > Psettodes > Psettodes erumei. Next base: position 1,760,492 of record JAFBJZ010000827.1, read on the forward strand.
TTTTAAGCCACGCGGACAAGAGGTCGCTCAGAATAACTTTTACGGTTCCACGACAACCGGGCGAACTCCTTCTGATAATGATCGGCTGATACAGCTGGATGCTCCAGAATAGCTCCTAAATGCATCTTGTGGTGAGAAAGAAAAGTCTGCTGCTCTCTCATGAGACTCGGTGCAGCCACGCAGTGTTTCATCCTCTGCGTCATCATACCTGCCGCCTCACATTTCACCTGAGAGCCACCGCACGCTGCAGCTGCCACAGATGTGACGGCGGTCCACGCTGACATGCTGACACAAAGCGGTTCCCAGTGCACGATGCAAATGAGTTGAACACTGACTTCGCCGTTTTGTCTCGTGCGGTTTGACCTCAGGGAGACGAGGATCTGCTGACGGTGTACATCGGAGAGATCTTTCTGGAGTTTGTCAACATGCTGCCCGCCTTCCAGACCTACTGCCTGCAGCAGTCCACCTCGGTCAACATGCTCAACACGCTGGAGAAGGAGAAAGAGCTGCTCAGGTACGCACACGGCACGAGGACCCGTCCTCCCGTCGGGCCGCGTGATGGAAAAGTTTCTCTGGGAGCTTTCTGGAGTTCCTGCCGCGGCTGCTCTGTGTAATTCTTAATGGAAAAGACAGGGAGTTATCACTAATTCAGAAGAAGGTCTATTTTGAGAGCAGAGCTGCAATGATTCATATTTTTAGAAGGAACCGCAGCTCACTCACGAGCCAGGCTGTCCTGTGATCCCCATTAATCAACTTTTTACAAGATCTCCCAGGACGTGTGCGGGCTGTCAGAGTCTCTCCTTTCCATCTCATTTTTCCGTTTCTCTTTTCAGAATCTTCCTGGATGTTTCCCAGAACGACAACACGGCGCTGCGTCGCATGAACCTGCGCTCCTTCCTCATGGCGCCCCTCCAGCGCGTGACCAAATACCCGCTTCTGCTGAGCCGCATCATGAAGGTCACGGCCGAGTGTCACCCCGACTACGCCCGTCTCCGCGAGGCCAAGAGTCGGGTGGAGTCCCACCTGGAGCACATCAACATGAAGACCAAGCAGGAGGGCAACGGCGTCACCTGGTCGCTCCGCTCGTTCCGCCGCGACAGCCGCAAGAACCGGGAGGTGATCAACATCGAGATGCGAGAGGTGTCCATGAAGACGGTGGGCTGGGCGAGAGAAAACACGCGCTTCGTCATGGAGGGCCCGCTCCAGCTGTCCCAGCCGGCGGACGGTCAGTGGGTGAAGAAGGGCAGCAAGGCCCTGAAGTTTCAAAATGTCCAGAGTCTGCTGATGGTGAGGACACAGCGGGAGGGCGACGCCCCAGGACAGGGCACCGACCCGGTGGCGCAGGGAGACCAGGGGGAGGGCGGCGGCGGCGAGAGCGTTCGAGACGGAGTGCTGGTTCTGATCAAGGACAAAAGCAGCGGCAAATTCACCGTGCTCAGAGAGCCCATCCGCCTGGGCAACTGCGTGGTGTCGACAGATCCCGAGTGCGAGGACACGTTCGAGGTCCTGGACATTCGACGGGAGTCCTTCGTCTTCCGCGCCTCGGACAAATCCCGCACCCAGCAGTGGTTCCATCAGATTAAGAGGTACGCTCGAGACCTGGGCACCTGGCGGAAAAGACGCAACGCTCTGCCCAACATCATGATCAACACAAACCAAACGCGCTCCTGAGACCAACCCCCTTTGTTACGCTGTAAATAACTCCGATCCCTCGACTGCAAAATCAGCAGCAAGAGACGTTCCTGAGTGACACCACTGTTATAACCTAAAAAAACAACTTTCTCAATGTCTCATGTCTCATGAGGGTAGAAGAAAGACACTGCACTTTTTTTTCTTACAAAGCTCTAAGTGCACCAGACTGTCATGAATTTAAGGTTTAATTTAAAGCATACAAAAAAAATCAGTTCCTGGACAACCAAAAAAAAAACTAAACAAAAAAACTTGGGCTGTGTTTGTCAGCCTTGATTGTAAAGACTGGAAGTTGTCAGTGAATCGGGTGCATCTGTTGAACAGCATGACTGAACAGGAATGACTGCGAAAAACAATAATTGTAACGTCATTTTTTTTTTATATGTACAAAAAGACGGTGCGTAGAGGTGGACGCGTCGTCGCCGCCCTCTGCTGGACGCCGGCGGCAGAGCAACCTTCACTGCCAGCGATGCAGTTGAGCAGAGCCTCTCTTTAACAGGCCCAACAGACCTCCTGTATCACTGTGTTCGAAACGACAGCTCCACGTTAACAGCAATAATCTCTGCCAGTTTCAAAAAGAAGTAGCAACCCAACGCGTGTTTCATCCCCCCACGTGGCGTTCAGGTGTCAGTCCAGCTGGGTTCAAGTCTCAAATCTCCTCGTGTCTGTTGGCGTCATCGTCCTAAATCTGACGACGTCTCGTTGAAGAGTTAAGTTAAGCCTTAGTGCCATGGAAGCAGTTTGTGAGAAGTCCAGTCAGTCTCCTTTTTTTAACAACATCATGCCAAACAGGTAAAGTCCAGCACCACAGCTTCCCCTCACTGTGTGTTCAGGACAGAGTTTTTCAACCTTCAAAAAAAGATCATACGATGGTGTCAAATCATCACAAATATATAAACAGCTGACCAAAAACATTCTTTACTTTGTGTCAATCAACTATCTACTGACTTCATTTCACCACCAGACACAAATAAAGTAGGATTGAAACGTGATCATTTCTATATAACCCCACCCTTGTCTCCTGATCATGAGAGCAGAAAATGGGAATAATCTATTTTTAAATTGTAATGATAATGTGTTATATATATATATATGTATATGGTGGGGTTGCAACAATTTTGGCACAAAGGTTGGAAAACCCTGGTTTCTGGACAAACGCTCCTCAAAAACCAAACAAAAAACCATCCTGTGATTTCCTCTCGTGACTTAGCGATGAGCTGTTGTGCCTTGGTACTCGATCACTGTTAAATGAAGCTGACCGCTGATCTGCCACCCGTCAGTCGCCCTCATCTCTGAGCTGTGGACGAGAGCGCCCTCTGCTGGCACCTGACTGAGACCAGTTCCCAGGCAATACAGAATTATTCCCCCGGCTGCCGTGTGTTCTTACTTCTCCTGGTTGTCAGTTTATTTATGAAGGCTTTAATTTTTTTTTTGTTTAACGCACTTTATTACAATTCAGTGACAGAACACTCTCCAGTACAACTGCTGGTAAAAAAACAAAACAAAACGTGGTACATTCATTCACAGTCGTTCATGTGTGAAGGGAACCCGGTCAAACCCAGGCTGGATTCAGCACCTCCAGACGAACCAGTCATCAAACCAAAAGCGCCGTTTTCTGTTTGCAGTGAAGTAGCACTGACAAAAAGGTAGCGAATCACTGTTTGTGAGGGCCGTGCTGCTGGAGGACGCCAGTTCACATGAAGAAAAAAAAACAAAGACTGCGAAACTGCATACCATTTCTTTCCTTTCCCTCATTTGCATTTGAACGGCCCGATGTATTATTTCCCCAGTGGATTCTATTAAAAGATTTTAAACACAACCTTGCTCTTCTGTGCCATGTGCTCATTTGTAAAATCCCAGGGAGCTTGAAAAACAGGCAGAACTATATTTACAGTCATTTTAAGCAATCTCAGGGCGACCGGTTCAAACACGGGAACACACAGAGTGAAAGCGGAGCGCACGTACTACTCACAGGAAACACAAACACAAGATGCAAGACAGCTCTGCTGCAGTGGAGAGAGAAACCTGGGCGCTGAAAAACAAATGTTCCAGAAGTTTCCTTAATGGGAGAAAAACAGGGAACATACAAACACTCAAGAGAAAGCTTCACCGCCTCACAGCCAAAACATTAAAATGGCTCAGCGGACATATTTACTGGCACTGTTCTAAGAGGGCTCCTCCTTGCTGCTGGAAAACAAGGAGCCTAAATGATCTTCATGTGAAGTGCATCTTCATCATCACTTTGGCTCTACCTCGCCCAGAACCTCATTTATGAAACGTATGTTGGGTACCAGTGATTAAATCAGATAAGACTGCAGGTAAAATGTTTTCACCAGATTTCTGGATTTTTGATCCAGTGTTTTTGTTTGTTATCCAAATAATTCAGAGTCCTAACAAATACCACCAGGCCTGGAACAGCACAAACACTTTCACTTTTTTTTTTTTTTGTTGCAAATAAACACAAATGGCCACAAAACATAAGCTCTGCGCGGCAGGAGGTCTCAAACATCAATATACTGACGATTCAACCAAAAAAGAAGTCGACGAAACAGATGAAAGAGTTGCAGAAGCAACTCAGGGAAACGATAAGAGACGAAGCCGGAGACACAAGATTTCCAAAAACAACCCGCAACAAACCGGACCTTGGATCTTAAACCTCTGAGCGGGGGTGTCAGACTCCGCCTCCACCTCTGCCCCCCCTCCTGACAGACTGCCCACGTCTAAAGCACTTGTCACGCACGCATTCGCACAAACACTCACACTCACACAGTCTGTCCCAGGCTGCTGGGGCCTCGGGCGGATCCCGGGGTTAAGGTCTCCGATCCGCAGCGCCACGGAGAGCCACGAGCCCGGGGTGGCTACCGCGCCCTCCTCCGTCTCCCACAGCCAATCACCGCCTCCGAGCTCTACTTGTCGCCGCCGGCCTCGGACTCCTTGGCCAGGCCGCGGATGGACAGGTCGTACACCACCTCCTCGATCTTCTTCACGTCGTACTTGAGGCCGTCGTAGCGCTTGCGCAGCGGGTCGTTCTTCAGGTTGAGCAGGCGGAAGCCCGAGTCCAGCTCGTTGATGAAGTTGGAGATGCGGAGCGGCCGGTTGTAGTCTCCTGCTGTGACGCTGTTTACTGCCAGACGTGACTGGAGGTGCGACAGCACAAATGAAAGGCAAACTCAGGTTCTGTGGCTAAAGACTACATGTCAAAGTGTCTTGCAGCATGCTGGCTATCACCAGCAAAACTTCTAAAAGCCCAAGATGATGTATGTACAGGCTTGTTTCATTTGTCCTGCATTAGTTTTATGAGAGTTGTGTCAGGGTTTTGATTCCCTGAGGTCTTTGGTCTCCAAAATCTGTGTGTGTGTCTCACCGTGCAGTCTGAGAACACCACTTTGGATTAACAACCAAATATTTCACCACCTTTCTCTCTCCAGGACTTAAACATGAAGAGGAACTCGCTTACGAATATGTAGTGGCTGTGAAATCAAGTCTCCCTCCGTCTCTCGTGACTCTAAACTGTCTGATGATGTGACACAACAGCCGTCGACGACAAACTCACCAGTTCACTGGCCATGATCAGCACACCTGCCAGGTAGTCCTCTACATCCAGGTGAAAGCCCTTCTCTCGCACCACCTCAACTGAAGGGTGAAGGGGGGAGGGTAAAAAAAGAGTAAGGCCACATTCCTCTGTGACAGTTACACATCATCATAACAACCGGTACCTACTGCTGAGAATCTGAGCCACCTCCTCTCGAGTCACGAGAGCTTCACTCTCCAGGTAGACAACAAAGGCCGCTAAGAAAACCAAACGCTGCAGGACAAACCGCCAGTGTTCATGGAACCTAAAGTGGGTCCGAAAGAAATGAAAGGGATGGAGACAAAACACTTTTACCAAGATTACCCACCCAGTGTCAACTCTGCATTCCAGAGAGCAACATAAAGCAACGACACAACAAGACAGTCAAAAACTGTTGAACAGTTAAGAGGTTTGGATCAAAGCTTCATCCAGGCTCAGCATTAAAAAAAGTTTTAGGTGGAGAGATCAGCCACTGCTCATCTGCAGTTGGAAATATTAGGCTAAACAGACACAACCAGGCCACAGTTCATTTGTGTTGAACGCACAAAAAACACTCATCTGAAGAGCGGCTCATACCTGTAATACTGCTCCACAGGAAATTTAGTTTTGAGGTCGGCCATCTGTGACCGGACTGTGCAGAACAACTCACGGGCCTTGGCACATTTACTGGGAACTAATGCGAGACGGGAAAAAAAGGGACTAACGTTAGAAGCTGAAGCGTTAAACTTCACACTGAGTCACACTGTGTCAAACACTCACTTTCTTTGAATCCCGATGGTTGGTGGACACTTTGGAGCACTGTTAGTATTTCTCTGGCAGTCTGCTCCAGTATCTGAACCACCTTACGGATATCCTGCAAAGAAGTGGACAAATATAAGTGAGAATATCATACTGTCCTCACGCGTCAGGAAACACACAGCATGCAAACATTTAATGGCCCACTAACGCCTTCTCATAAAGTCTATCGACTGAATGCGATGTCATTTTTTTTGCTTATTAGCCTGTAGTTTGACGGTTTGTGCCGAAGTAAAGGGCGTACACGTTAGCGGTGAGACAATAAGCTACAATAGCTATACGTTATTTAAATTTTAAAAAAGCACCATGGAGTTAAGATGACACATTTCAAATGAAGTTTGATACTGACCGCGCGCACAACAAAACAAACAGCATCACCTCATTTTTAATATGGTTAAAGCGACACGTCCATTATGCACTTTTATCAAACTGAATAAAATAACGTCACACGGCTTGTTATCAGGGTGAGTGACCGGAGGTGCTGCTGCCTCATTAGACGGACCTCTGTCGTTTAACAGTCTGCGGAGTTAAACCGCTGGCTGTGTGTGGATGGCACTGCGGCTCTGGTTAGCATCGAGCTAACGGAGGGCTAACGCTGACGTGCCGCTCATTCATACCTCTCTGACGTCCTGGTCGGCGCTCAGGAAGCCCTGGATGTAGCTGAACATCTCGGTGACGGACATGTCTGATTACAGCGGAAACTGACGGCGAGGATGATGAACCGTGTGCGGCTTATTAATGCAAAAAAAAACAAACCATCAACGTGCACGAGAACCTTCCCCCCCGCTTAGACAGGCGCGCGGAGATGACGACATCACGTCAGAGTCAAGATGTTGCCATTCTGTTATCTGCTAAATAAATAGGCATAGATAGATAGATATTTTAAAAATCTGCATTCACCAGTAACCGGTACAACTAAAATATATAATAATTAAAAATGATGATAAATTGAATGCATTAATCAGATCAAATTTCTATTGCTATTATTATTACTGCAACAATAAATCAGTGTAAATTTCCAGATACTACACTACTTAACTTGAGCATTAGCATTTTTCTGCTACTTCATAATTATACACGCCCACTACAACATTATACATTCTGAACCAATTTTAACTAATTTGGAAACAATAATTTGTACAACTTCCTCTTTTGTAAGGACTATGGCTATTTCTTCATGATAGGATGTAATTTACTTTCTAACTTAACAAGCAGGTATTCATCCCAGTTTATTTCATGAATAGAAACAGTATTGTCTGCAGGGCAGAGATTTGGTAACTTCTCTTCCTGCCCTGCCTGGGTGAACTCTGCTGGACATACATGTTGCATTACCTCATTCACCCTGCTGATAGAGCCAAAGCAGCGCCCAAGCTCGTGCTCCTTTCGAGTGCTGTCGGAAAACAGCAACTCTTACAATCCCTATTTCCTGGACACATCAAGTTTCGCACATCTTTTTTTATTGCAGTCGGGGAACTATACCAAAGAAAGACTTGTCAAGTCACGAAAGCATGACGAGATAATAAATTTAAAAAATGAACAAAGACTATGTTTTGAGGAAAACTGATAAGGTTTTATGCATCAGATTTCTGACATAACAGGAGGATTTTCCACGATCTGGCAACCAAAAAGTTGTCCTAATATTATCCAACCTAGTACCTAGTTACCCCATACTACCATAATCTCCCATATTGTGCCCTAAATCTACTCCCTTACGCTCATGACTGCTACACTTGTAGTCGTCAGATGTCCGACAGCACTAGAAGGCATCACCGTAGAGCGAAGTTGACTCAGAGAAACAACAGTCAGTCAGTCAGTCGCCTGTTGCTCAGACGACTTACCCAGACAGCCGATCTCAGGTCAGGAGTTCAAACTCGTTCATACACAGCTCTCCTATCTGAAGGGTTTTTTAAATGGTCTGTTTCATCCATTACATCGGGACTTGGAAACAATGCAGTTAACTGCTGCTGCTCAGCCGACTCTCTGAGATGGAGAAAACCTCAGCAGAAGATGACTGCGTGGATTCAGGAGCCGAAACCGGAGGGTGAGTGAGGCACAAATCACACCGTGATGTGACAGATCATGGATGAGCGTTTGTCTGATGTAAGATGTGAATCTTTTAATCTAGCCAATGCAATTAAATAAGAGAGAAAGAAATAGAAACCCTATTAGGAAGAGTGTGTTTTAATGTTGAGATCTGCCGAATTAAAGCCAGTATACCTTAATTGAAATTATGCTTATTAATTTAGTTATGATAACTCTACCCTGTCAGATACGCCAGGGAGTTTTAAATTGACAAATTCCTTAATGAGGTTTGGTGTGACCCGCTGGAATTCACGGAACGCGCCTCGAACATAACAAAGCAGACAGTTTATAGCCACTTTTGGAAAAGTGACAAAATCACTAAAGCTTGTTATCATAAGTGTGTTTTTTCACAGTGTGCAGAATGACGTTAAGCAAGACAATATGTACACTTGATTCATTCAATATTAGACTAAAAGAAACATTGCCGGATTTAATCCATTTGCCAGTAAAACAGATGCTGGATGAGAACATATGGAGGAGGTGAGATCCTTTAACGGAAAGTTAAGTTTTAATCACCAGCTCATTTGTTAATGAGAGTAAAACCACATGCGGCTGTAGAAGGAGCTTAATTCAAGAATGCTTTGACTAAATAGAGTTAAATGAATCATTGTGTTGTTCACTCTGTTTTCCAGCAGTTAAACAAAGATGTGCCTCAGTTTCTCCTGAGGTAGGCTCTGTCACCTCTAAATATGTGTTGTTGTAGCAGCGGAGGTTGTGTTTGTGTGTGTGTTTTAGTGAGAGATCCTAACTTAACCCAAAACCCCTTTTAAGACATCAGCATCAGCATCAGTGTTTCCAAACGTGACAAAATACCCAGCTGTCATGTCGAGGTGGTTGCTTTCCTTCTTCTTTTCTTATCAACACACCGTCACATGGGGTCATTTTGAATAAAGTTTGAATGATCCACAAAAAAATGTAAAAACATTGATGCGGTGGTACAAACACAATATTATAATAATGAATCCTTTTTTTAACGCTTTCCATTCCCCGATAGACACTTCTGATAGCAGCCTGTGTAGATGCTGAGCTCACTAATTGTTGTACTTATGTGTTTATTTATCAGTGATAATGTTCACTGTTACTGCGCTATATTCAGCCAAGTAGCTGGTCTTCATTTACTGTCCCTGAGAAGACGAAAGAGAAAAGGCATTCAGAGCACATATCAGAAAAACAAATAAAAACCTTATAAAAAAGTGTTATAGAGTAAAAGCTCATAACTTTACAACAATAGACAGAACTACAAAACAGCTCTCAGACCAGATTTATGCTCTTTATCTTCATGATGAAAGCCGGTCAGAGTGATGTGATGTCAGTGCATCAGTGCCCTTACTGAGTCATATTGAGAGACGTGAGACCACGCTGTTTCATTAGCTGTGACCTGGAACCAAACAACATAACATGTGTGACAGAGAGCATATTTCATGGGAAAAAAAGAAACAGAAAAAGAAAGCTGAGGAGACCCCTGTGGAAAACGCTGATGTGAGAAGAAAAAGCAGCAACGTCCAAATGATAACCACAGAGCTGCTCCATCCCTCAGGTCACATCCTCCATCACCTCCCTCTTACTGTGAGGCCAAAACAGCCGATAAATCCATTAGCTGATCAATAAAACATTAATATCCAACAATTTGCAATTTACATCAGTCAGTGATTATCTTGGACTGCTGGTTGGCCAAAACAAGTAATTTAAATGAAGCAGAAACTCAACTGTCAACTTGAAATGGGACGATCGAACACATTGCAATATTTAATATGTTACTGTTGATGTTCCAGAAACACAGTCAGTGTGTAAAGTGGATCAAATATGTGTAATGATTTGAAAGGGTTCGTTAGAGTTAGGCTAGGAGTTGGTAGAGACCAAAACCAGAGCTAAAAGAGACTGAATGTTGGACTTCCATTCATCAGATAGGGAGGAGACACGACTTTAAATGAATGTGCTCTCTCTGCGTGATCTGTACGTTCTCTAACCTGTATCACCTTAACAAATAAAGCTGATGATATATTAGTGTTGAGTTTATAGCTTCCTGCGTCCACCCGGGCCAACAAAACTGATCAGCGCAGCGCTAAGTCTCTGACAATAACCCTCTTATGGTGGTGTGAATAACGACGGGTCCTGGTGGAAGTAGCTTGACACTTGTTATAGTCTCACGGAGAATGGATGAAGGGTTAGAATGGTTAGGAATGCAGAGACTGTGATTTCAACACGGGAAGCTGTGGTTCCACGTTCCATCTCAGACCATCAATCAAGTTTCTTTAAACCCATGACAAGGGTCTTTCCCGAAAAGAACCGCAGCTTATGCAGAGGTGGCAGGCTATAAAAGGCTCCTATGAGTCATTGTTTGGAAGCTGTCGCATGTATGGGGATTTACTGCTTCATGTTTAGTTTCTTTCCATCTTCATCCTCCTCTTTCCCTCCCTACCTGCATCCTTATGCCCTAATCAAACAAGAGACACCTGAATGGGCTCAGCTCGGCGTATGTCAAACAAGCCCCCGGAGACTCGTTTCAGATCACGCTGCAGTCAAACCTGCCGCCCGTCTTCCTTTTCACTTTTTAAAAAAAAATAACTTTTACATTTATTGTCTTTGGCCGGAGATGAAACGAGGCAGCGTGGCCAGACTTGGGAAGCGAGATGCTAACCGCCGCTGCTGGGGGAGTCCTGCCAAGCGCGCACACACACACACACACACACACACACACACACACACACACACACACACACACACACACACACACACACACACACACACACACATACACTCAAGGGAGTCATCAAAACAGACCTATGCAACTGCGCACACTACTACCTTCAACTCTACTCTAGTTATAAACCTTGAAAAGAAGGAATTTCTCATTTTTTTCCCCGACGTTCTGTCATTTTTCTCTGTGCATGAAGGGACAAGTCTACGGTTCAACTCCGTGTCATTATGCTGGAACCGTCCGGTCGTTTATAATCCGCTCTTTTATATTTGTCTTTTTATTCACTACTTATGGCAACATTTCCCCCCCTCTGCAGCGCCCCATCATCCCTGCTTTTTTCTTTTTTTTTTTACCTTTCTCTGCTCACCGCTGCCTCTTCCCACGTTAGGCCCGTCTCTACACCGCTAATGCCCGTTAGTTAGATTGATAACCTCCTGCTGCAGGAAACAGACTCGCTCCTCTGTTTCCTGCTGTCCTGCAGCTCCGGAGGCCTTATTAGTTTAGAGACGCAGTCACAGGGAGGGTTTGTGCGGAGGGCCGGGCTTCTCTGGTTGTCAGCTGACTCCCGTGGGACTAATACTCTCGGGCCGTTCATGTAAACCTGAGGTTTTCGCGGGCGGTTCAGGGAATTACAGCATGTGGGATGCAGGCTCAATCGGCCTTATTGTATGTGGACATACGTGTCTCTGGCGTGTTTCTCGTGCAGATACTTGTGTAATTGCGCAAGTTTTCTGACTTTTTTCTCAAATCTACAGAGATCAGATTAGCGGAAATCTAATTGAGTTTCTCTCCCAGCTCAAAGATGGGAGCTTTAGATTAGACCTGGCTGAATTTGTGTGCGCTTATGTGTGTGTGTATTTGTGTGTGTGCCAGGAGTGGGAGAAGTAAGAGCCTTTGCTTTGAAGGAATAGTTAAAAAGTTAAATGTCTGTAAGCAGCCAAATCCTGAACATGATTAGCCTAGCCTAGCTTAGCATAATGGTTGGAAGCAACGGAGGCCTGGCCCTGTCAAAACTTTAAAATATACCTTTACACACCATTGGGCTGTTAATTCAAATAAATGTTAAAAAAGTGAACAACAACCAAATCTCTCTCTGAAATATAATAGATTGTAGCAGTAGTACAAAATAGAAATACTCAAGTATATTACAAGTTCCTGAAAATGGTACTTGAATACACGGAGCAGTAGCAGCAGCAGTGTTACAAACTGTGCTTGAGCGAACGTCCCCTGCAGATAGAAACCGCAGTTTTGGGGTGACCTCTCCAGCTGGGCTTCTCCTACTGTTTGAGCCAGATGTCAGCACTTTACTTGAAACAGGAGTGTGTCATCCTGTAAATCATGGTGATTGCACATCATGCTGTAATATAAACTGCTGTCTCCTCTCTCTGTTTCTCGTCCTCTGTGTCCACCCCTGCTCTGTGTCCACATCACCTCCTTTTTCTTTTTTTCCCTCCCCCCCTGTCGTCCTCTGCAGGTCTGATTACAGTCCCCTGTCCTCAACGAGCAGTAAGTAAACCAACGACACACACACACACACACACACACACACACGCAGGCTCAGGGCCAGGACTTTATCTCCCTAATACACACTGACAAAATAAATCCACTGACAGGGGAGGATTGTATTTGTGTGTGTGGATGTTTAGTGGTCCTTAAGGTCTGCAACAGATTTTAGGGAGGATTCTTTTTATGGAAGTAACGAGCCACTTGACCGATTATTTTGTTCCTCCTCCCACCGTAGCATAAATTCACTCACCATACATTTTGCACATTGGATTACAGCTGCAGCAGTCGTCAGATAAATAATCGACAATCCATCAATCAGTCATGAAAGTAATTTTTCAAGCAAAAATATGAAAAAGGAGATTGTTTTTGTAGCCTCTCAAATATCAAGATTTGCTGCTTTTCTCTTTTGTGCACATGTAAACTGAATATCTTTGGGTTTTAGACTGTTGGATACAAAACACTTGAACAATGCAGCAATTTTCCAGGAAATATTTTTTTTTAAATGATGCTGCCACAAGCAAACAAGCGTAAAATTTGTGTGCGGTCAGTGCGATGTTTGGTGTAATTGTTCACCAGTGATGGAGCATTTCTGCGGTGGCGTTTTTAGATGAGCCAGTGGAGGGGCTATCTCATGATCCACTTCAGCCAGTCATGAAATTTCTTCACACATGCTTAAAGGATGAGCTTGGTTTACTGCACTCTGGATCTCATTCTGGTCGGTTTGGCCGCTGATCAGGAAACACAGCGATATTGCTAATAAGATTCTCCAGCGGTCTGACTCACTGTAAACAAACCTCCCGGTTTGTCTGACATGTTTGGGAGAGAACATGAAGGTGAATGGTAAAATGATAACTGTCTGTTGTAAACATCCTACACAGTTTTTCTGTGTAGTGTGTGAATGTGCGTGTGATTGTGAAGATCTTTGTTTGCAGAAATTTTAACCACCGCCCCCGCCCCTCAGACCGGTTGCCAGCTCTCTAGCCCTCTCACAATGGAGGGATTATATCCAATATTAGCCCATTAATCTGGTCTACAGGAAGCTGCATTATCCCACCCGCACCACACCCGCAAGTCAGGAAGTATAGGACCACATTCGCACACACAGACACACACAGAGAGATTCAGCAGCGTCTGGTCTGGTCTTTGCCCTCGTGTTTCCTGTGTCATTGCCGGATCAGATGAGCCTCTGGTCGCTATTGTCTCTGTCACTGCTGGAGGTCAGGCTGAGAGCAGAACGTGCACCAGCACAGAAAACACCGATGGAAAACACAGAAAGACATCACTGGGACACAGCCACTGGACTCGTGTGATTTAGGAGTCTGCCCGCCCTGTCTGCATTTCACTCACTCATATTTACAACCCCAACTCACCCAGGACCCTTTTTAGATGCAATTGAAATGTAGTAAAGCTCACCAGTAACATGGGCCTATTGGCAATGAAAAGATTTATGACTATGTGAAGACTACCTTTTTTCTGTTTCTATCTTTGTGCATTCCTGATGGTGTCCTGATGTAGACAGTGGAGGGTGGTGGTGTTTTCACCTCGTTTTAATGTGTGACATCAGGAGAGCCTGTCACGGTTTGTCACTCGTTCCCACGCCTGTTGAAAGATACAACACTTTGTAGCAGACTGCGCTCATGCATGTCGCTTCATCTGATTATTATCGTTCACATATTCGGACCGCTTGATGGATCTTTGCTCCTCCTCCTCCAGATGGGGCTCAGTGCTGAGTAGCTGCTCCTATGAATACCTTCAGCTTTTCATTAATCATTTTCTACTGCAGCGTCTTTTGTCTTGCATATGGGACCTTGACACAATAAATGAAAAAGTTTTAGGGACATGGAAGGATTCACTCAGTGATGATCTCTGAAATGATTTAAAATCACATAAAGTCTCTGGAAGCAGCAGTTCTTTGTCTGAAAGTATTTCTCAGACTCATCCTCACTTCATTTTTCAGGAGGACAGGGGGCAGATGGATGCTCATCTGTCTAAGCTCTGCATGTGGCTGCCCATTTTTTGTCCTCAATGTGTGTCTGTTCACGCATATCTGCATGCACTGATGAGTTCATTGCAAAGGTGCATGCAGCATCAGTCTCCCTCGTCTGCCGTCACCACAGAAGTATATTTAGGTTGTGGTATAGAGCATATATTCATGTTTATACAGGTGGTTTTAACCCCTGACCTCTGAACCTGAGCTAAGACCAGCTTATGAGCCCCCCCACCACCACCCGGAGACAGATTGATATGCTAAACCACCAACATCAGTCTGACTACGGTTATGCTCCACTGTAAGTCCTATGTAATGGGAACTGTAGGGATTCAAATGGCACGGGATCCGTCTTGACGTGGAATCTATAAAAATATGTTTAAATTGAACAAACACTGCAAAGCCAGTGTTGCTGAGCATCTCTCCTGTGGCAGACAGGGGTTAAACATGTGAGAGTTATCTGTACTGCTAAATACAAAAAAGCAGCATGAAAAATATTCTGTTGTTCAGTACAACTTACTGGTATCAACAAATTTAACCACCACAAAATGCTATTTGATCTTAACCTTTGTTAAACGGCGACGCAAGGCTGCATAGGCCCAAAAGTTACTGCACATTTTCACCAAATTCCACATCCAAGTTTGCAGTTTGCACTATAAGAGATAATCTGAAGCCAGTCTGGAAAATGGAACAAGTGACACCAGGCCTTAGTTGCATTAGTCGAGCAATTCTGACGCTTGTGCTGCAGCCAGAATTAGCTAAAACCGCGATGGAGTTTCTTCAATAAACGCAGATTTAAAGAGGTGGAAATTGTATTTTCACACAACAGCAGCTGATGTGCCGCTGGTCCGTCCTGCTGCCTGCAGCTGGTGGGCGTGGCTTCTCTGAGCCTTCAGTAGAAGGTAAATAGGTTTTGATTCAAGAGGCTTGGGCTGCGTCGCGCCCCAAACACTTAATCACACAGCCTCACTCTCTATTGACCACAGCAGATGAGCGCCCATTCAGCCAGAGTGACCTGACCTCGCCCTGTGTGTGTGTGTGTGTGTGTGTGTGTGTGTGTGTGTGTGTGTGTGGGCACATGGGTACATGCGTGGGTTCAGCTGTCAGAGTAATGAATGGGGGTTCAAACCACGCAGAGGTCAGACTGTAACAGGGCAGAGACACACATACAAATACACTAACAGAGATGTAAGCAGACTAGAGAAAGACATGGACGATTAGTCACACACAAATACCTAAAATCATACCGTCGATGTATTTATTAAAAGCAGATGTAGACTCGTGAAAATTTACACCGCGGCCCGTATCCAGAAGAGAGAGGAGACAAAAAAAAAAAACTTGGACGAGAAGATGAAATGAAAACACACGACGGATTCAGGAGATCCAACTTTTGCAGGTAATGGCAGGCGAAACCGAAAGGCTGTGAAAACATTTCTTTCCCAGAGAAAGAAACCGGGGAAGAAAGGCAGATTTCAAAACAGGGAATAAAATAAACGTGGCTCGGCATACTGAACGGTTCAGTAAGGCTTTTAAAAAAAGAAAATACCACAGAGTTCAAGATGGGATAGGAGATAGTGGTCTAACAAAAGCCTGGGGAGTCAAGGGTTGATGTTGGTGTGTGTGTGTGTGTGTGTGTGGGGGGGTCAGTCTGTCACCAGCAGATGTTTGCTCACTGAGACAAAGACAAATACTTGTGCGTATTAGTAAATGTGTAGAAAGAAGCATGATATACAGAGATATTTAAAGACGACACTGTACGAACATTTTCTGGATTTAGAAGTATCTGTAATGGGGTTAAGTTGTTACTACTGAGCACCAGCATCAAAAAAAGATCAAATTACAGTTTGTGTCTGTTGCACATGTTAATCATTTTTGTCATAGTGTGTTCACGTCTGTGGTGAAATGATACCACAAAGTGAAACGCTCGGCTCGCCGGGTATGTCTGCGTCCAACTACGTCTGAGGCCCCGCTCTGGTTATTTGGGCTCAGACAGGCAGCGGATTAAGCAGAAGCAGTAACACGTGTGTGTGTGTGTGTGTGTGTGTGTGTGTGCAAATAAATCCAACTCCGCTCTTTAAAATTTTTATGCGACCTGCACTGTTGTATTTCAGCTGCCAGCATGTACATACATAGAGCTAATATTACACACAGACAGACCGACCAATAGAAACTGAATACAGGTGCATTTTATGGATTATTTATGTCACTTTTCTTAATTTAAGTTGCACTCATATTTTCTAAACAATGCAGTGTGCAAACTTTATTATTTGTTCTGATGCCTGTGCACCGCATGAAAAAAAAAAAAACCCACATAGCCTATATTTTATTAAGCTTAAAATATTCTGTTATTCTAGTATTTGGGTCTCTGGTTACAGTTGATATTTATGACACCTTCACTGCCCCTTCATCAGCCCAGACTCCTTCTCTGTGCGAGAGGGACAGCGCCGAGTGTCCCTTTACACGCCAAACCACTAACGGCGATGTCGGCCAAGGTGCTCTGAGCGCAGTCAATTTAAATAGCACCTGACGGATGGAGGACCACCCGCGACACCTCGGCACCCGCGCTCCCAGCGCTTTCTGCCTCGTCGAACGTGGCGTGTAGATCCAGGCTCCGCTGTGAGGCGGCCCGGATTAATTGTTACCAAATGTGCGTCCTCCAGAATGAGGTTTGGACCGCGACCACGGCCAAGATCCCAGCTAAATCTGCTGCAGTCGGCTGTTTGTTAATGGTTTAATTGAAGCAGTCCCCTCTGTCAGCCTTGTCGTGACAGTGAGTTAGTGAGTGTGCGCTCGTATTCAGTGTCTGCAACACAGCACGCTGGATTTTAAATGGAGAAGATAGAGGTTTTCACAGGTCCACTGTAATGAAGGCCCGACCCGGGACCCCCCCAGGACCGTAGTTGGGCCCGGTTCAATTTATTCTCCATCCTCCGTTGCGTAACAGCTGGTCTCACATCTGTGTGAAGATGTGTCTCATGTCCAGATGCATCCAAGTGGAGTGAGATCTCCAGTAAAAACGAGGTGTTTCTGCCCTTTTAAACATGGCTGCCTGTTGAACGGCGGCGTTTCCTGCTGCTCCCAGCGCTCCCTCTGTTTGGGTCTTTTCGGGTCGTTCCTATTTTGGATCAGTTGTAATTATCCTCGTGTTTTTTCTCCTTCATTGTGATTGTTTTGGGGGTCCCTTTCGGATCGCTTGTCTTTTTAAACTATGCTGAGCAGATTTGGGCTGGACCAGATTCATTTTGGATCTGGTCGTAAATTTTTAACCAGTGAAGTCCTCTAAAGTTGAGGTGGTGACATTCAGCTTGAGTTTATATCAAATAAACAGTGCACAGACTGTGGAGGCCTCCAATCATAGGGGACCAAAAGTACCTGGTATCTTCAGGTGATGCAGCTGTTCGCACCTCTTCCTGTTTTTAGAGGCTTTTTTGCCTTAAGTCTGGTCCTGGTCCACAGCAACATGTTCAGTAGGGTCACAGCATCATCACCTCCTCCTCAGCTTTGCCTTGTCCCGGGTGTGTCCGGATGGCGAAGGTCGCATGACGCGCGTGAACTTGGCCTCGCTCTGGTGACCGACTCCTCACTAAGCCTCCGCTTCTAATCTTTTCCCAGCACCGGTCTGTCGTAACTCATCTAATCTATCTAATCCTTGAATTTAAAACTAACAGCAGTTTTAAGCCAAGCAACAGAGGCTCCACATTATGGCCCTCGACGGCTTTTATCTGCTGTGAAACTTCAGGGTTGGTGGCGATCGCACACAGACCCCCTTTGTATACTTTGCTCTGGGAAAGGGAAGTCGGCAATTCCCCTTTATTCTCAGGTCCTGCGTATGCTGCACTTTAAGAGTGATATCAAGCAAAAATAAATACAAAGCTCTTGTGTCGCCGAGACGACAGAGTAAACAAGCTCATTCGCTTTCGTTACGTACGCTATTTAATTCACAAGAGTTTAATTATGAGCAGAGATGCAGAGATGCAGTTTTTCCTGGGAGCTGCAGCTGACGAGCCGAGACCCCAGCACAAGTTTTTAATTTTAGCCCTCACGTGACAAAGGAGCAATACATCAGCCGTCAGTGTCTCGCTGGATTTATTGTGTCAGTAAATATCATGAAAAGACCCAAGCTAACAAAGTGTTTGTCTTTCTCTCAGGACTTTAATTCTTTCCTAACCTGTTTGTGGCCTCGGTCTTACAAATAAACAGTTTCAGTAAAGAAAAAAAAAAAGCTTCCCTAACTTCTTGAAACAGCTGGGCAATAGTTTTTAGCAAATAGGACGTTCATTTGTCGGGGACTATTTTCAGCTGTGGATTAACACATGTTTGAGGCTTAATGAGTTACATTACACGTACGTACTGTGATGATAAGTTAAAGTTCACACGCGTGTTCTCATATCATGCAGGTTTTGTTGAGACGTGATCTTAAATGAGCCCTGAAATAAAGTTAGAGAAGGAGAGGAGACAGGCAGAGAGCTCACAGGGAAGGGTAATAAAAAACAAAAAAAACTCTACTGAAAGTTAATGAAATAAAAAAAAAATAGAAAGTAACCTCTCAGCAGCACTCAGGTTGAGCTCCCACACAGATTTCATATCCTGCTGACTGGTCACTGATAAAATCAGTATATCATTGTTGGGGGCGTGGTGGGAAATATGTTGCACAGACTGAACCGATTTTAAGGTAATTACCACTTAAATGGATTAAATCAGCATATACAGACATATAATTATCATTTAGCCTTTTCGCCAGAGCCTTTTGTTTCCTTATGACAACACACTACTACTGCTATTTGTTAGCAGTGACCCACATACTAGTTAGTTAATGTAGGAGACATTAAAAAAAAGGGCGACTTGGTGTGATCTGGATCAGGGTAAAACTTCTGTGTTTGAGGCTTAAAAATAAATAAGCAGTTATGGTTTGACTGAACATACAGAGTTTCATCTTATAGTCCAGACTTTACATTTCAATTTCCTTGGCACCACTCAAGCCCACATACGAGCGTTGGACCTCGCATCTTACTTTTTCCTTTCTTTTTACCAGACGACAAAAAGGGGCCCCCATCTTGAATTTCCCCCTTCAGTTGTGTTGACTTACACCGAGGGCCAAGCTAGCTAAGGCTGTGACTGCGGTGCTCCTACACACACACACGCACGCAAGCACGCGCACACATACGTAAACACACTCGGAGGCCATAGTTGAGTTTTCCCTGCTAATCACTCTCATATGTGCAGGGGCCACTGGAAGGCGTGTTGTTTTATCTCGCGTCGTCATGTGTGCGTTATGGCTGCGAGCATGTGTTGCCGGTTAGCACTCCGCCGCAGAGCGAAGGTAAAAGTCGAGAATTAGAAAAGACGGTCCCGTCCTTAAAGGAGCAAATTGATTTTGTGCGTGCGTGGACGAGGGATTGCGCGCGCAGTTCGCCGAGTTAGAACATCAGCTTCAGCCCGAAGACTCGAGTGGATTAAGAGCTTAGAGTCACACTCCTCCAGAGCTTTACACACAAACCTCCTTCATTCCCTCCACAGCATTGGGGTGACTTAATCTCTAATTTATTATTCTCGATGCCTTCTTGCTAAAGGAAGGCCTCAGACTGAATGTAAGAGGAACTGAGTCACTTCTTCAGATGAAATGCAACTCAGCACCTCATGCATTTCACTGCTGAGTGGATTTTCAGTTTTATTCAGGACAGATGTATGTGTGAATCTTCTGAATTTAGATTTTTAATCGTATCTCAATGACAGATAAACCACTCTGCGTCTGTGCGTCACTCGCTGATCACTTTTCTGTTTGCAGAAAAATATAATATTTCCACATGCTCTCATGCATTCTGATTGGCCAGCGCAGTATTATTTACTTCAAATCAGGAAGACCGACGGACACGTTTTATGTGTTTATGTCCAATTGGCTCACAGTCGTCCACGTGTGTCAAACGGTAGTTTAGGTCTAGATGCCAAAGAGATAGATTTTAATTCTAATGCGATCAGGAAGAAATAAACGGTAGTGTAACCCTTCAGTGTGTGTGTGTGTGTGTGTGTGTAAGCCTGTCTGTGGCCTCGATCCAGACCCAGACTTAGATTATTATTTAATCACCGGGTCACTTTAATTAACGGTTCCCAAGAACTTTAGAAATGACGTGGGGACACGAGGTAAAGAAGAGATGCTGGAGTGAGGTGAGAAAGGAAACAAGACAAAACAGGTCAACACATATAAGTAAAAAGAGAGCAATGGAAATGAGAACGTAAGAAGGAAGGAAGAGTTGATGAAAAAGGCAGCAGCCATTGATTACATCTCCTCATTTGCCGCTCTGTTTCCTTTATTGTTTATTATCGATTCTAATGAGGCAGAGAGTTGGACGGTTTAGACAAAGGTCTCTGTTCCTTTTTTTGGCTCATTTGCAGTTGTGACTCCTGAAAGACTGTGAGGCCTGTGTGTAGTTAAAGTGAGTGCAGAGGAATCAGCGTGCTGTGCTGTACAGTAAATACCCTTCAAGATCCCTATCATCCCTGTGTTTGGTGTCCTGACGGCAGCTACATGTCAGCGAGACTGACATTGATTCTAATGGGATCAGGCAGACGTTAATGAACGTGTTGCTGTTTGTGAGTCTGTGTGTGTGTGTGTGTGTGTGTGTGTGTGTGTGTGGCAGGATGTCTGTGCCCTGGCATACAGCTTAAACCTGCAGCGGATCGTTCTTGGTGTCTTTATCTCTTAAACAAACAAGGACACTTTGTGGTTTGATGGCAGGTTTAGTTTCTAACAAATTGAAGGAGCATCTATCTGTCTCCTGCCGTCACAAACAGGCCATGCAAACCGACCGTGGAAATAATTCTGATTTGTAAATTTTAGCGAGCGATCCTGCCTGACCTCCTGTGACACTGAAGCTCTGGGCTGACTTCAGCAGGAGGAGACTGGGAGTTCATCTGACCAACAGAGCGCGTCCTGATTTTCCATATTGTAATTTTGCTATTCTGGTCTGCACTGTGCAAACAACAGCTAACATGTCTCCTCTGTTGATCTTCGTGAGGTTTCTCCCATTGTTCTGCCATGTTTAAGTGCTTTTAAGGAGGAGGGGCGGGTGTCTCCTTATCCAAACTGAGGGTGTATTTATTTCAAAGGTTTCCTCTCCTGAAGGGTTATGGTTGTTTTCATTTGTAATTTCAAAACCACAAGACGTGATTAAATTTCATAAATATAAACACTGTACGCTCTCAGTGGTCTGAACTGCAGCCTGAAAATGTGTACTGAGTCTCCAGTACAAAATCAGTGCCACTGGAGACACAATCGGTTTTGTTTCCATCAGTTCAACCTGTTCAAGGCCAGTGTGTCCTTATCTGAAAATATTTTCATTTCATTTCAACCTCAAGAATGAAACTTTATTTTCGCTGCCATCTCTCCTGGCCCTGTGTATCACTCTGGGTGCTGAGCTGACTGTGTTGTTTACACCTCTAATGGTCACCATTTAGCATTGTTTTCACCGTAACCTAATCTTAACATTTAGGAAATGTCGCCGTAGAAACTGTCCTTTTGCAAAAGGCCAGTGGGACTCGTGAGACAGAACCTGTCCCCGTTTGGCCTCTCTGTTTCACGGAGAGATTCTGGCAACGGTCAAACGGTCTGCTGTGCCAGGGACAAGAAGACAGTGTGTGTGTGTGTGTGTGTGTGTGTGTGTGTGCGCACGTCCTTTCCCAAACTGCTTCAGAGCACAAACGAAATGGGACAAATCCCCGGAGAAGTCAGATAAAGAACGGGGCTCACAAAAGAAAGAAGGAGAGAACATGGAGATGAGAGGAGACCCTGTGGGAGAGTGCAGATGCAAGAATGAAAATATGACTGCATGTCAGTGGTAGCCTTGCAGTACCTGTGTGGGTTTTCTGGGCTGGTGTGTGTGTGTTGGGGGGGGGGGGTCAGGAGGCGGCTACACCTGAATGCATCGCTCCCGCTGTGGTCTGGAACATTCCTCTGGGCTTCAGTAATGACCTCCTAATGGCACTAATGATCCTAAACAGAGGAGCCCTGCTCCACATGAGTCTGGTGGTGAGGAGGGAGGAGTGTGTGTGTGTGTGTGTGTGTGTGTGTGTGTGTTGGGGGGTAAACATAGAAGGAAGGAGTAAGTTGTGGATGTGTGTGAGAAGGTGGAAGGATGAGAAAGCATGAACAAAGACGTGAGCCTGTTATCTGACCATACGCGTCATTTACACCTTAATATTTTTCTTTTCTCTTCCCCCCGTTTCTCTTCTCACCCGTCCTCCCTCTCCTTTCCCACCTTGATGATGTTGTGTGTGGAGGCGAGCTATCCATGGGCGAGCTCCAGGATCCCTTCCTCGTCAGCGTCCACCTCATCGCCGACCCCGGCCAGGGCAAGTTCCTGCAGCGCGCCGCCGACGCCGTGCTGGCGTGGGTTCACCCCGAGCTGCAGCTCTTCAGAGTCTCGGAGCGGGCCTCCCTCTCCCACCGGCCCTGGCCCAAGCACCATCATAACGGCGGCCCGCCTGGGGCCTGCCAGCCGGCCCTGGCGGTCATCGTCTTCCTCCAGGAGGCTTACGGCGGAGAGGAGCAGATCCTGGTGCTGCACCGCGCCCTGCAGAGGCCGCCATGGCGATACCACCACACCGAAAAAGTCAGCAACGGCCGGCGGATGCTGCCGCTGACGCCGTGCAGTCAAGACTTTTTCACGCTGTCTCCCGGAACGCCGCTCTGGGCCGTGCGGCAGGTGCATTATGGGAAGGAAATAGTGCGATTCACCGTTTACTGCAGACACGAAAATTACGTCGACATGGTGCGGCTGTACAAGCTGCTGCTCCAGCGGAGGGTGGCGCAGAAGAAGGAGGACTTTTGTTTCTTTGTCGTGTACTCCAACCCAGACATGGAGATCCAGCTGTCGTTCAAGAGGCTCCCGCGAGGTCAGAGTCCGGTGGTGCTGGAGTCGGCGGTGATGGAGGTGAGGGTGCGGGACGTCGGAGCGCTGGTGCCCCTGCTGCCACAACCCTGCAGCCCAATCAGCGAGGTCCGCTGGCAGACAGAGGACTACGATGGAAATAAGATCCTCCTGCAGGTGAGAGTGCTTCCTGTCAGCCAGAAAATCCTGGGCGTGCGCCATGAACACTATTTGCTCCATTTTGGGAATTTCCAAAGGACACTCCAATGATGTTATGTCTATATTCACAGCTTGTTGTCCAGATATCCCCAAAACTACATAGCTGATTTCAATTAAATCTTATTCCAAAGAACAAGGCTCAAATCTCCTGAAACATAAGCTGCAGCTTCCCTGAAATAAGACAAATCTTTCAGCATCTATCATCTTCTATTATTAAAATAACAAGTTTTATCTGTGCAGCTGTAAAAATAACAAGCTCAGATAAAGAAGTGCCATCTACACTGATAAACGTTTGCACGAACGGAGCACATCTCCCATTGAAAGCTTTGTGATGCAGTTATGCAACAATGTGTGCTGCTAGAAGTGTGTGTGAATCTCTCACACACACACACACACACACACACACACACACACACACACACATAAAATGGTCCTTGTTTGGAGGGTATCAGTTTCAGAGGGGATCTGTGTCCAGGCGGTGGAAGATAAGTACTTTTGAAAGTTCAATCCGATTAAGCTGCAGTCCATTACTGGGATTGGACCAGCACTGAGCGAAACAATAAGCTAATCTGTCATGACAATGGACCATATGCATGATGTCTTACATGCCACCTGGCCTGAAGTCATGTGGTCGTCCACGCTGTTAACACTGCACTGCCGTCATGTGACCAGCCTCCATAAATGTGTGTGTATACGGTTCTGGAGGGATTTCTTCAAAACGTTTTTTTTTTTTTTTTTAAAGATTAGTGTTAATACAGTTTAAAAAGTTTTCCGTAATACTTTAGTGCGGTGGATACAATTTAAGTCAGGCAGATGTTTAACATTTAAAAGTCTGACAGTACATCAGTAGAAGATCAGCGCTCTCTACCAGAAAAACTGATGGTTTCTAAATTACTACAAATGTCAAATAGGAGTTATTCTTCACTCTTCTTCATTTTTCTGTGTCTCCAAACATTTACTGGTTCAAGCTTCTCTAATGTAAAGTTTGGACTGCTTTTCTTTGTCATATCTGACGAAACTGACAGAATTCAACCTTGGGATTTTGGAAATTGTGATATTTCATACCCAAAACTAATCATCTCATCAAAATAACAGGCATGTTAATCAATTATCGTTAACTGCAGTTTGACATTTTGTTGGCCTACTAATCTAATAATCAACTTATCATTTCCTTTTTAATGGGATCAAAAGCTTTATGAGGCCACCACCAAACAAGCACAACAAACGGCTGCACAGATGAAGAGCTCAGATTATTAAATCACACATTTTCTGGATCCTGCACTATTCTGCAGCTGAGGATTAACGTTCGGTTGTGCTGTTTTTGTCCCACGAGGTCAGATCTCCGGCTGACCTGCCTTATCCCAAGATAACTAAAGCTCACGAGAGTGAGGGTCTGATCATCGCCATGTCAACAACCTCATTACCCAGCACCCCCTGCTGCGGCTGCTGGCCAGCATTGTGGCATGTCGTCCTCATGGCAAAAACTGGACAGATCCTGTCGTGTCGTATTAGCAGACGGAGGCTCTCACGCCTCCACCCAAACCTCCACAGAGAGAACACACACACGCACACACTCGTGCTGCTTCGGCCTGCCTCCAGTGTCATTAAGTTTTAAATCACAGACCACGCCACTCGCGGCCTCCTCCTTCCCTGCGTGGGAGAGATAAGTATGCAGCCTCTTCGTGGCTCCGGGCGAAGAAGAAAGACAAAGTGCAGAAGAGAGCGAGAAAAAAGATAAACGGGAGGAGAGAGATCAGGAAGCTGACGAAGGGAAAGAGACAAAAAGATGTGGAAAAAAAGGAAAAAGGAAAAAATGATGCAAATAAATCCCTCGCTGAAGCTCCTTAACACCCACGATCCTCCGGTGCTTCCTCCTTAACACTTGACCTCTCAAACAAACACACACGTTGTTGAAGGGAACAACGCTCTCACTTCACACAGCGTCCACTCGACATGACGCTCTCATTAACAGGTGTCCACTCAACGGGCAAAAACCTTCACTTTTATCCAGGTCAGTTGCTTAAAAGTGAAGGTAATGGTCCGTCAGCTCGTCCACCTCTTTGATTAAGAATAAAATATGATGTATATAACTGAATTCTCCCGTAGAGCCGGCAAGAGGTTGCTGTTTTGCTGTCACTATCTCTACTACAACTGGCTGCATCACCATGAATAAATTCATGTAGTCAATTAATCAATGAAAAGGTCAGAACATTTACAACAACAATCCTAATTCAATATAAAACATAGAAAAAGTCGTAAAATCTACATTTCATCCAGCAATGTAAATCTGGATTAATCTCTCAAATCAGGAATTGGGGATGATCCGCCTTGAGTTTATGGCACCGTATCGTATTCAAGCCATCAGGCTCGGCCGGCAAGAACATTTGTTTATGTTAGAAACACAGTGTTTCCTGCTGACTTGAGTCTGTCAGGAGGACTCGGTAAATCACGGTTCAACTCTGGCTCCCTGGACGCTCAAAGTTTTGCTTCCATGATATTTATTGTCGTTGAATCCGAACATATGGAAATCTGCACAATCCCCTCCGTCCCCGTGCACTCGGAAATAATTGTCTCGAGGCTGCCGTGTGGAAAGTTATTGCCGCTGCCTGTATTGTTTGGTCGGAAAGCCGGATGACGGGGCAGACATCAGAGCAGAAACATGGAGAAACTATTAGCATGTAGAGGAGGGTGGGACCTGTGCATCTCAGGGCTCACAGAAAAGGGACAGCTCAGAAACCGAACCGACAGACCACTGAAACAAATACTGCTGCAGCTGCCTCTCATGTCCAAAACAAGAACATTTTCCCATTTCTGTCAGAGTGAGGGATCCTTGTTTCATACATTTCCAGACCTGTGAGTCTGCAGATGATAATCACACTGTGGTGTCCGTGTTCACTTTGGTCTATAACTGAAGGTGCGATACACACGGGGCTCTTCTGGACGCTAATCACTTCTCCAGATGCTCGTGATCATAAAGTGACCGGGCTGAGAGCTGGGGGCATGTGGGGGCTTTTGTAAACCCCAGGGTGGGATGGGGGTGTTCCCCTGTACTCCTTGTATCGCTCTGCTCGGCCGTATGTAGCGTGAGGAGCTCTTGGTTGCATGCGAGCCCTCAGAGGGAGGTTAATGGTCTCCGATGTGCACCTCTTTTCCTCTGTGTCCCCCGTGACCTCCTGTTTCACTACATCCACACAACATGAAACAAGATGGGGGGGCTGCTGTGCTGCTCTTCCACTGAGACACTTTCCTTATTCTTATCAAACTCCTATTTCCAAAAGGTCAAGAATGAACCTACGAGCTCAAACAAAATACCAAAATCTGAATTTGCAGCCAGCAAAAAGTAACGACACCCAATAAAGGTTCTTGAAACTGGACAAACCTGTCGAAGACGGGGGACATGGAATCCATGTGGGCCATGAACTGTATGTTCAAAGCCTCCATTGTCAAGGAAGGTTGCTTGTTCCCCTCATATAGCAACCGAAGAACCCGCCGGAGCAGGAGGCTGTCAGGGTGAAAGGAGGCCTTATGCGGCTCCTTGTTGGCCCATGGGGCTCCTGCAGCAGCAGGTACTTAAGGACCAGAAAGTCTGCAGCTCTGGAAGGCAGCAGATAGGCACGGAGGGCCTCAAAGAGGTTCTGGCAAACCTTCAGACACCTCAGAGAGGGAAGGTTGGCAAGGGACATCCTCGAACGTTGGAGGAACTCCTGAACCCCGCCTGAAAACCCCACTGTTCGGGAAGGCTCGCTGGAATTGCTCCATCACTCTTGAAGCTGCGTCCCAAAGCTCTTATATCTGCGCTGAGGAGCGAGGAGGGGGCCACGCGTGAGGATACACGAGACCGTCTTTCGCGGAAGGCATTCAGCTGAATCCCATTATGTTTAAATACGACCCTATCAGAAGCAGATGTCGCGTCAGCAGCAGGAGAGGGCATCTCCTTCAGTGGGAGAAGCTGAGATGATGAAGTAAGTGAGGGAGATGATGAGGATGCAGTTAAAGGAATTGAGATTCACCCCTCTGTCCATTTCTGCGACTTTGTGGCTTTTAAAAAAGCCTCAGTGGCAGAGGATGAGCTTCACCCTGCGATCCTGGAGGCTCTGGATATTGTTGGACTGTCTTGGCAGATTATTTGTGTACTGTATTTTTATGTATTTGTGCGCCAAGTTGCAAGCATGCAAGACTGGTCTGATTCCTGAAGCAAGCAAAGCCATTTAGTGTTTTTGTTAAAATGGATGGAGTCTAATTATTCACTGTTACATTGAAACAAGTTATTAGTGAATTGCAATTTGTGCCTCACAGTAAGAAAAAAATGGATTTAATCACTGTAAAATGAGCTGTTCTGGCCTGTGACCTGGTAAAACTGCACATTAGTCTTACATCAGTAAAGTAACATTTCTTTTCTACACATCTTCACTGAATTCCTTTTCTTTCCTGCCCAGGTCCAAGGTGCACACTTCAAACACAGACAGGATCCCTGCCACATATCCACTGTCACTGAGTCGGCCTCGGCCCCGTCCACCTTCACCCGCAGCGGCGCCTCTTACAGGAACCGCCGGTATCACCACCGGATGACATCGCATCCCAGAGTCCAGCAGACCTCCCACAGCTCGCTCCCTCTGGCCTGCGAGGAGCTGGAGGAGCAGGAGGCGTGGCCTGACCAGCACCACCCGGAGGCCTGGAGGACCCAGTGGAAGGGCCACCGGTCCGGGTCCCTCTTCTCTCTGCCCAACCTGGGCTCGGCCAGCTCCCGCTCGAACTGCTCCTCTCCGGGGCCTTCGCCCGGCCCCCATCACAAGAGCAGCAGGAGCTCCTCCCTCATCCCGCCCTTCCGGCTCAACGTGGACGCTCTGATCGGGGCAGAGGAGACAGACGTGGACACGGGGAACAAAGTAAACCCAGGCAGCAGCGTGGACCTCACAGTGGTGTCCGCGTACATCAAATCCGGACTGCCGCAGACTTGTCGACCGCTATCGGCGCCGCCTGAAGACATCGGGCCCTCCCTCTCTCCTGGCATCCCGGAAAGAGCCTACAAGGCAGCCACACTGGGCCGGACTCCAAACGGCTTCTACACCGACAGCGCTCCCTCTACCTTTCTGGGACCACGTCACCAAAGCACCAGCAGCGCCACCACGAGCGCTGCCCCCTCCCTGAGCGACGTGTCCGTAAACCAGTCAGACAGCTGCAGCATTATTAGTGCACCGGTGGAAGCAGACAAAGCAGAAGAAGAAGACCAAGAGTTCTACATTTGACTGAGCCCTGTAAGCCGAGACTCTCACCTGTAACTACACAGCTCTGCTCTGCCCACTGGTGTTGGATAGAAAAACTACAGGCCAGTGGCAGTAGAAACTGGAGCAAAGCACAACCTGTATTTAATGTTCTCATGTATTTGTGAATGTGTATTTTTGCATGTAGATTCAAGCTTTGTATATGTCAGGTCATATGAGTAAATGAAGTTACACATTTAATGGACCAATCACATAAACTATGTACAGATACACTATTCAATAAAAATGATTTCCCTTGCGGGTGAGCAACACACCACGACTTTAAGGGGACCTACCGTCAACCTAACTGTCTGTATCATTTATTTCTAAGTGCTACATGTAAACAGCATGAATTTAAATATATTATAAACAGGATAATAATCACACAGTCTAAAGAGCCTGGTAGCTCTAGTGATTCTAGTGAAAGAGTTTGTAAAACCTTAGCTTCTGTTTTAGTGTGAATTACAGACAAATAAACCGAAAAGCAATCGTATATTTCATGATAAATTCATACAGTTCATAGCAACATATAGAAAAAGTGGCTGAACAGGTGTAGATATTAGAGCAAAGTATATTAACAAAAGAGACTTGAGTTTCTGAGACTTGAAATCATCACCACCTCTGACAACAAACACACAACAACAACAAAAGAGCTAATCAGCTAAACTAAGTGGTTCTGACGTGTTTTACATTAGCTGACAAACACTTACCTGGAGCCACGACTCAAAACACTGTCAGCTGTAAGTGTGACTTGGAGCACAGTCTTGCTTCTCTTCCACCTGAAGGGTTGTTGAGCTTTGTGCACCAACTTAGCGCACAGGTGAGACACAATGGGCGCCCCCATCAAAACCACGATGTCGCCACCTTGTGGCTGGGAGTGGTTATGGATTTGTTGGCCAGTTTAAAGAAGCCAACAGACACACACACCCCTGCAAATGGTTACGCACTTTCACATCCAGCAAACACACAACCACATCACTCACTCAAACTTTGTCATCATTGTTGAGTTATTTTACCCCTTAAAGAACACGCATGTCTCACCCTTATGTGAATGTGAAAATTTTTTGAGGTATTTGATTTGGTAAAACATATGAAGTCACATCAAGGTACTTATCAGGCACTTTAAAAAAACAAAACAAATGTGGTTCAAAAAATGAGCAAAATTATTTTAAAGATTGTTGTCATAATAAGTTAAAACCGTAAATAAAGTAGACATCATTAACTGAGTTTTTAAACCATCTTTACTGACCACCAGCGCCAGTAAAGTCAGTGAATGCGATACAACGCTGCCCCCCTGTGTTGAACTTTGAGACTAAACACTCCACTTGCACATAGTTGTGAACACGTCCAGTGATTTTTATCATCAGTAAGGAGTCGTGTCTTGATTTTAAACTAATCTCTGAGTGATTAAATGTGGTTAATCCCTCCTGAGGTGTTTCAGGCGTGCTGAGGGTCAGAGCCGTTTCGCTGTATAAGTTTCCACCGTGTCAGTGGGGGAATCGTTTGACAACGCTCCGCTTCCAGCTCGGCCTGTGAAACCTGCCTCTTCCCTCCCCGCTCTGAGCACTTAAACAGGTGTGAGTCTGTCTGTGTGGTCTCCTCGCGGTCTGGAGAGGGGAAACCCAATAATAGTGCTCGCCGGTTGTCATGGCGAAGCCTCCCTGCAAGCCCTGCAGAGGGTGATGTCATCATCGGCCAATCGAGACGGAGAGTGGCATAATGTATTGCTTCCATGGTGCAGAGGTTACGGCGTGAAGAGTTCTGGGAAACAAATCAGTCTGCAAGTTGAGTTCCTGAGATCCTCCAACTAGAGTTTCATACATTTTACACAACAATCTACATTAAATTTATACCCTCAGTTTTACGGCCTGTGCATGAGGGTGGGCGAGAGCAATAAGACGCATTTTTCAAAAGTAACACAAACTGATAAAATGTGGGCCTTGAGGGCATTTTAGTGCTTATTATTGTTATGAAACGAACCTCCAGCTGTTATAATAATCACCTCAGGCCGTCTGAAGTGTTTAAGCAGCTATAATGCCCAGAAACCACAGTTTATTTCATCATTATTGTTTGCATAAATACAGTCCTCTGTTGGGCCACATTAGCTCACACCGATATCTGTGGGTAATTGGACATGTTTGGCACAATGTGGCCAGCGAGGGTGCAATTAGTGCTTCCAGCAGTTGTTCCAAACCGAGGGTACTTGTACCCCAGGGGGTACTTGTGCAGCTACGGCACCGGTGGGAACAGTATTAGCATTTGTGTTCATGAGGAAAATCAACACACAAATACAGGAGGATTGCAAACTGGTGTTAAGCCGATCTTCATTTGCTGTCACTGTTAGCCAAAAAAACTGCCAGCTACTAATCAATCTGTGTGGTTGCAGCACAAATTAAAAAAGAACAAATATGGACACAAATCTTCCAGTATATCTCACATGAACACACACATACAGTCATTGTGTAGATCCACCTGATAGTGGCCTTCATTAAGAAGACAGGATGAAAACACTCTTTGAAATCTGAGACCACTCACACGCTTGTGTAATTAGGTTTTTAGAGACCCCCTATGACTTGGATGATTCATCAGTCCTTTCTGACCTGAACAGTAACCTTGACGACAGAAGACGGCTTTTTCACGTCAGCGACAAATGGCAGCAGATGGAGCTGTAGTGCAACAGAAACAGGTCAAAAAAGGTTACCGCAACTCAGAGTGTTTCACATTCATCTTGTGTTCAAAATAACAACCAGCGGCATTTTTTTCCCAGGGTTCCCCGGACCCGTGCTCCTGTGAGGTGAAGCTTGCGTGGGACACGTTCCCTCACGTCGCCCCTCTCTCAGCGCCAGCACTAGTGGCTCTAATCCGCCGTGGCGTACCTGGCAGATCGCTCTGGCGACACCGGCGTTGTTGCAGCCTGGCCCTGGCCCCGCGCACCAGCATCCCCTCTAATCCCACCCCCGCCCCCACCCCCCCTGCCTCAACGGCCCACAGGCCCCGCAGCCTGAGGCGAAGTAGGGCACTGGAGGTGACGCAGAATGAGTTGGCCACTCGCAGCGACCTGTGCTCAGTGCATCTCTGCTAAAACTCCACTAACACAACACGCTCATACATACAGCTGTCACTCAACTGCAATATATTCAGCTTTGACAGTATAGTCTCTCTTTTCCTCCTTCATTGCACTTCTTTGTTGACGTTCATCCGTCTTGTTCAGCTTTATGACGTTCTTTTGTTCTTCTGCTTCTCCGTCACATGACAGTTCCTGTATCAGACACTTTTCTCTTGCTTGGATGAAAACCCAGAAATTGAGTCTGTGGTTCAGTTTGCAACTATTCCACGCTGTGAACTCCTCCATTCGGTATCAACCCCCCCCAGCAAGGTCAAAGGTCACGGGTTTGGAGAGGGGACTGGGGTGAGTGGTCTGAATGGAGAGCCTGGGGACAGTCTCCACCAGTTAGGGATTAAGTTGCTGCCCTGTGTGGAGAAAGGCGGAGGCGTCGCAGAGTCACACAGACGCTCATCAATGAACATATTCGGCGACGGAAGGAGAAATTCTCATGGAGTAACAATAACAAGCTGCTGGAGACGCAGACCGACATGCACGTGCACATGTTAGGTATTAATATCATAGTTAAAGACACAAAACTAATAAACAACAACTATTTAAGTCATTTTCTGGCTTGTATTTCTGGCTTGTATTCTGGCGAGTATTTATTTGTTGTTCTCATCATAAAATAAATATCTTTGGGTTCCTTTTTTAAACTGTTGGTGTCTGACATTTTAGAGACTAATTAATTAGTTCATGGAAGAACAAAAATAAATGTTAGGTGTAGTCTGAGTTAAAGTGGAACCAGGAGAAAAGTCAGAGAATCACTGAAGTCCTCAGGATTCATCCTCTGTGGACCATAAATAAAAGCACCAAAACATCCAAAAGTTGTCCAGATATTTCAGCGTGCACCAGAGGAGTGGACCTCTGTCCTGTAGTAGAGCAGTATTGGCTGTAGCCCGGTACAAACCGGTTGGCACGCCAGGTCACTACTTCAGCTTGGCCCAGCTGTGGCCCAGTGGCAGCTGACCAAGCTGCGGGGTAGACCGGCAGCTCAAAGAGCAGCGAGGGCGGCTGCGTTGTTAATATTAGCATGTTGTAATGAAATAGCGCCAAGTAGACTCAACTACCTGCACAGACAAGTGGAGACTGTTAGTATGCAGCTCCTCAGTGCCACCCCACCCTCCATCCATCGTGACCCCGCAGTGCAGCGGCGGCTTTGCTTTGTGGTTGGGCCACGGGGTCAGAAGCAGAGAGCACAAATCATTATTTCTACTTCACAAACATGAACATCTAACATAATGCTCCTCCAAAGGCCTCGCAAAGATAAAAAGCTGCTGTTTGTGTTTTCAAACAATTGTCTTTGGTCAGTTCCCGTGACGTCTCATCTTCTCCATCAACGTCCTTAAAATTCCAAATTCCTGCGTCGTCCCGAGTCGAGGCGTTGTTTTTTTTTTTTAAAGAATGTGGCGATTACATTTAATGAAGCCGAGCCATGGCTCCACTAATTAGTCAGGCCCAGTAATGGCCGGAATTCCCCGTTAGACAAAGCAGCCAAATACCTGATAGCCTCCAATCATGTCCTCTCCTTCATGGGAAAAAATGCCTGCAATTTATTTTGCTGACTGTCATGTCCCCAATTAAGAGGGACAGTTGAGGGGGATTTTAGGTGAAATACAAGGGGCATGCTATCATTCACTATATTCTACATGTTTTTTTCTTTAGGTTAGAGACACCTTGTTGAATTATAGTTTCACCCCAAGGTTGTGTTTATTGTGACCCCCGAACAGACGCGGGAGCAGGATGATGAATGGATCGTACTTTGCTGTCTTTGCCACTGAAATGTATTCTTATCTTTTTTAAAAATCTTTTTTCCTTTGCTCTGATTTTATATTTTTCGACACTGTATATTTTCTTGTTCTGTTTTTCTCTCTGAAAAGAGTGTTGGGTCTCAGCAGACCGAACCAGTGTGTCTGAACGCCTTTGTTGTCGCCACACACAACTGATAAAATGTTTTCCGATGACTGAGACGCTGTTTGTTCATCACACGCTGGAGCGACAACAGGTTCACGATGAGTGAGTCCAAATTCCACCGAGTGAAACCAATTAGAAACATTGACGCAGCAGTGTGAGCAAAAAAAATGTCTTTTGATCAACACAACAAAAGGCCAAATGACTTGTATAACACAGCGGATGTCTTAGTCTTTGTGTGTGTGTGTGTGTGTGTGTGTGTGTGTGTGTGAGAGAGAGAGAGAGACCTTTGAAAAGTCGTCATTTTTCACATATTAAAAGAACTTTGAGAGGACCATGAGAAAATATTCAAAATATCAGACATGTTAGAGGTCACAGAATGTTAATGGTAGGCATTTTTCTATTAGTGTGTGTCAATGCAGTACAATTTCTGCATTTAGTCCAACATATTAAGTTCTATTCCCACATTCATTTTATAAAATGAATAAAGTCATTGATAACAGCACCTTCTGGCTGCCATGTTCCTTTACACGGCTTATATCATTTTGAAATTTCCACTTCTTGAGTTATTTTTGTTTTCCTGACAGGAATGTGTGTCCAACAAGTATATCATTACATTTTCTTTTAAAGACCGTGCATGCGTGCCGCGCAGTGCGCGTGCACGGTGCGCGTGTGCGTGTTTTTTCCCCCCTTCCCTCTGCCCGGTTTGGGATTTGCTGGTCGGTGACATGCCTCCCTCCGCCTGGCTCCTTATAGTCCCGGGGAGGCAGGAATCCCGGACGAGTGGTACGGACATCGCCGACGGAGACCGGCGGAGCGTTCCCCTTTAAACACGGTCTTATGACTACAGGCTGCCTCAGTGAGAGAGAGGCGACCGGAGGACCGAACCCAGGGGGGACCGACTCAGTGACTGACAGCCGGGGACAGCAGTGGACCCATCACCGCCCCCCCTTCTGCAGAGGCTGAATGGTCGGAGCCAGTCTGAGAGAACAAGTGGAGCTAAACGGGACGCTCCCTCACCTGTCTGCAGGTAGGACCATTCAAGGAAAATCATTAGTGATGTACTTTTTAAAAATTAAAATAATCAGGTAAGTCATACGATCTACTGCATCTGCATCCACTGCATTTTTTAGGGTTTATAATTAGGGTATCACTCCTACAGAGACTTGTGCTGACCTTGTAGTACTAATATATTGATCATTTCCTTTTTTTATGCAGTAGTGGAAGAAGTACTCAGATCCTTTACTTTGGTAAAAGCAGCAATAAAATGTAAAAGTACCAAAATATTGAAGTACTGCATTTAAAAGTTCACCTAATGTGTGTAAGTACAATTGAATTGAAGGAAGTGTATCAGACAAAACTGTTCACACATGCAAATCATTTCAAGCTAAACCACAAGATATGATCATATCATGATACACATCACTGAAAGTCAGTAGTTGCAGTTGTCAGTTGACCTCACTGACCTACATTATATGTTTTGGTTATTTTAATCTTCCAGGATTTTGTTTTCCAGACCACCCTAAGGAAATGTGTCGCCTGCCGGTGGCTTCACTCTTCATTTGCCTCTGGTTGGCGGAGAGAAGCCACTGCGACGGCGGCCTTCAGGACAGCATGGGCGAGCTGCACACCAGGTTTGCCGTCGGCCTTTACCAGACGCTCACCGAGACGGAGAACAACTCCAACCTGGTGGTGTCCCCGGTGAGCGTCTCCCTGTCTCTGGGGCTCCTGCAGCTCGGGGCCAGGGGCAACACGCTGGCTCAGCTGGAGGGAACGCTGGGATACAACGTGAACGGTCAGTGTGCTTGGTGGGGGGACGGCTTCCGTTCGGTTCGCATTAGCGGCTGCTCGAGCTGCGAGGGCGATGTTGGAGGGTTTTGTCGGTGGCCCTCAGTGCTGGTGGTACCAGGTGGTGTGGAGCGGCGCTGCTGCTGCTGCCGCTGCTGTCGGCCCCGCAGAGCACAGTGGTGTCTGGAGCCATAATACCTGCCTCCACACCAACTCTAATCTCATTAACCACTCCTGCAGCTTGGCCCCGGGGTCGAGAGGTCACTGCGTTTAATGACAAGCAAAATGTTGTTTTTTCTACCTCCGTGATGTGACCTCGCGTGTCAGTCAGGGGTGGAAATGGATGATATCAGGCTCTGGATCAGGAGGATGGTTTGGCACATCCAGTCCAGCTCTGGAGGAATTGCCTTCATGTTGGACAGTAATTACTATTTCCATAAATAAGTTTTGTTTCTAAAACTTGTTTTGCCCAACCAGCAGTGCAAAGCTCAAACAGAGAAAAAGATTCTCACATTTGAGGAGCTTCATTTTGCTTGTTGAACCACTTAACCGATTAATCACTTATCAGATCAATCATGTCAATTTCCCCCTGATGATCCACTTGTCGTTTCAGCTCAGTCATGTATTGGCAAGTTAGTTAAACAGACTGAGAGTCAGTCTGTTGTTCTTAATGTAGCACTGCTGCACAGGAAAGACGCCACCTCTTGGTAGAGATCACATTGTGTGGCTGCTCAGAGGAAACAGCTTGAGTCCACTGGGCATTAAGCAAAAACTCAAATTATTCAAGTGAGCGGGGATATGGTGCAAATCCTGTTAAAAAAAGGTTTCCAAACCAAGTGAGATGCTGTTGCAGTGAAGTAAGGATCATTTTGCAGATCTGTGGAGCAGAGAAAGTTTGAACTAAACTCGTCCTGTCTCGTTCGACCTCCCACACCTGACCCGTCCTCTGCGTTTTCCTCGCAGACGCCCAGGTACAAGACTTCCTGTTGCACTCGCAGGGCGATGTGAGCAACGCCACCCAGGGGATGTGGCTGCAGCAGACCTGCACGTTATTCATCCAGAGCGGCGTCCAGCTGCTGACTCAGTTCACGCAGCACGCCGCGGCCTGGGCCAACACCAGTGTGGTCCGAGCCAACTTCAGCCAACCCAACCTCACCCGCGGCCGGCCGGAGAGGCCGGGACACAACCACGGTACTGGAGACATTTAGGATTTTCATAGGTTTCATCGGTTTATATCTTTAAGTCAGTACTTCCCCAAACCTGTATCACTAATATTTTCTGCTGCTACTTCTAGAAGATAATTTGCAGACCACACGCTCTTTACACTAACCTTCGACCTTTCCTCGTGTCCTCCCAGATGAGACGTGGCCCCTCCACTCAGGAAGCAGCAGCGGGGAGCTGTCGGGCTCGGGCGAGGCCCAGGCGGAGGCCCTGTGGTGGGGCCACCGGCTGCAGATGGCCCTGGTCAACACGGTGGCCTTCAGGGGCGTCTGGCAGAAGCAGTTTCTCTTCACCAACACCCAGAACCTGCCCTTCACCCTCTCTGATGGGAGCGTCATCAAGGTGCCCATGATGTACCAGGCCACGGAGGTCAGCTTCGGTAAGAGGTGCCGTCCATCCATCCACAGAACTCTTTCTGTGCCACAAGGTCCTGTTTCTGTCATGTTAATAATTTAACATGAAGTCAGCTGTTAAAATGAGCCCATCACTCTGTTAAGTTTATTTCACTTAATCCTTAATACTCTATGGGCAGTTATAGCTACTTAAGTGTGAGACTGCTGTTTACCTCAGCACCATATCATTGTTAATTTAACATCTTTGGGTTTGTGACTATTGATCGGGTAAAAGCAGCAACTACAAGGCTTCGATTAGGTCACTGGTAACACTTCTTTTACATTTAAGAAATAAGAAATAAAGAAGAAAATGAATGACTCAGTGAGTCAGCTGACAGGTCGCACACCTGACCTCACTGGCCTCCTCCACAGGTCAGTTCAGGACAGCGTCAGACCAGCGATACACCGTGCTGGAGCTGCCGTACCTGGGCCGCTCGCTGAGCCTGCAGGTGGTCCTGCCCAGCGAGAGGAAGACGCCGCTGTCCTCCCTCGACTCCCAGCTCACCGCTCGCCAGCTGGCGTCCTGGGACACCGGCCTGCGCCGGACCAAGATGGACGTCTTCCTGCCCAGGTGAAGATCACGCAGCTGACTGAAACAGCTGGTGAGGTGACTCAGCTTTGCCCGGAGGTGACGTACAAACGCTTTCTGCCCGGTGTTTGCAGGTTCAGGATGCAGAACAAGTTTAACCTGAGGTCGGTGCTTCCCGCCATGGGCGTCAGCGATGCCTTTAACCCGACAGCCGCCGATTTCACCGGAATATCAGGTCAGTACGTCAGTGCATTAGAAGTATAATTCCAAATATTCATACGCCAGTTGTTAAAGTCATGTTACTTCAGACGTAGCTCTGCTGGCAGCTGACGGTTTGTCTCTCCCTGCAGTGGAGGAGGGACTTTACGTGTCCGACGCCTTTCACAACGTGAGAATAGAAGTCACAGAAGATGGGACGAAGGCAGCTGCTGCCACAGGTGAAAACACAAACCTTTATGACACGGAGCAGAATTGGAGGGTTGTAATATGAGGTCACTAAAACAGAAGGGATTTCTCCCCGCTGCAGCGATGGTGCTACTCAAAAGATCCCGCGCTCCTGTGTTCAAGGCGGACCGGCCCTTCTTATTCCTGCTGCGACAGATCAGCACAGGTGCGTGTTCACTTTACACCGTTCACCTGCTGAACTCATCATACCAGTTAGCATCAAAATCACACTGCAGTGTTTCACACACAACAACTCTACCATGCAGCCAGGAGGTCGGATATTAAATCTGCATGACACTTGCACGAGTTGTGCAATTGATCACAATGAACTTAAAGTCAACTTAAAGTTTTGGTAACACAAATCTCAGCAGCAAAGTTTAGTATATTATATAGAATATATTATATAGAATAGTTTGGTTTTAAGGATTTAAATGAAAACAAAACTCATCTTACCATGTTTTCTTCTTTGCAGGATCCGTCTTATTCATGGGGCGAGTGATGAACCCAGCTGACCAAGCACCCTGAACACACACACACACACACACACACACACACACACACACACACACACACACACACACACACACACACACACACACACACACACACACACACCCTGACCCCCATTTCACTACCGGTATTTATTTGTGGACCAACAGGAGCGTCCACGGACACTTCAGGAAGAGGGACAATATTTTTGTACATATCTGTAAATAAAATTTTAATACATGTTTTTACACTTTTGGGCGTTCCGATCCCTTCTTCCATGACGGCGTTTGAATCGCCAACAAACACGGACAAAAAGGCGTCGAGTCGCATCTTTACAGAACACTTTATTTACATGGCCCTTCACAGTGTAAAATAGAAATTTTATTCATGGAAATACTTACAAAAAGGCCATTTTCCACTGAACATTCTCTTTAAATAGTACTCTAGGGTTATTTACATCTTTACAGTGTATTCAAAATACTCTTTTGGTAGCGGCCTCTTCACAAACAAAGACAAGTATGGCAGATTTTGGTCCCTGTCCGAGGAGGGAGGGAACGGAAGAGGGCTGCCCTCTGAATCCCAAAGCATCTGACTTCGACAACTCAATCCAGATTATTTGTGTATATTTGAGAAAATGGAACGAGCCTGACTGGAACAAATAATGAGGATTGTTGGCAAGAGAAAAAAAAAAATCTCCTGCAACAAAACCAAAGGTACTTTTTAAACTCACATTAAATAAATATTCTCAAATTTACACAAGTGCATTCACGGTTAAGTGACAAGACGTTGGTTTGAGATTCGTGGCGGGGAGAGGGAGTCTCGTGGGTGGGGGGGTTATTTGGCAGCGACCAGCACATTGGGACAAGCTGGCATCCGAGACCTCGGTTCATCAGCGCTCCGCGGGACAACAGTTTGTGTTGCATATCAGCTGTTTCCGGCTGAAATCTGAGAAAATGGAGGGGGTGGGTTGGGGGGGTTAAGAGTAGCTCCAATGTTATTGCTGATCCTGATGCATTAGTATCAGTTCCTGAGCTTTTTGTCCCTGTGTTTTTGTAACCAATGATGTTGCATCATTCACACTGATTTAACTCCTCATGGCGTCGCCCTCTCTGAGAACCTGCACTGCAAAGACGCCGACTTGTGAAGTTCTCCAAACGTCACAGAAGCTGTGGATCTCTTTTTTTTCCCCCAGGAGAAACTGAAATTATTCATTCTTAACTTACTACTCAGTAATATTATTAGTCATTAGCAACAACTTTAAGATTTGAATTGAAGCACGAGTTGACGAATTTGGATTAATACCCCTCGACGAGCACGAGCAGCGGAGTGCTTCGGTTAGTGGAGTGTAGAAAGTAAATTTCACACAGAACGACAGACGCAAAGAAAAAAGACCTAAGGTGAAAACGAAATGAATGAAAAGGCATGACGAGAAAAAAAAAAAAAAACGCGTTTGATGGGCGTGTCCGCTGGATCCCATTCGACCCTGAGTTGGCTGAAAACGCGCACGCGACCCGAACCCTCCCTCGAACCGTTCAACCCGCGGCGGCGTCACAGAAAGAAATGAGCGGACGTCACATCCGGGCGCGGGTCGGATTTACTCTGTTCCCATCTGGAAATGTCCCGCGCTCCCTCGTTCACTCCGCCTCCCCCCGTTCGCTCACGATGGAGTCGGAGGAGGGGAAGAATCGAGGGGAACAGCCCAAAAAAAAGAAAACATCATCCCATTGCATAGGCAAACACTTCACCTGCGGAAATAAAAATGCTTCCTCACTCACCCCCCCTCTCTGTGGTGTCTGAAAAATGCACTGGCATCATCCAGGGTCAACACTGATTTCAGTTCATACTGCGTGGAAACCGACACGACCGCCACCCACGTGGGTTAAATGAAGAGAGTCCCCCCCACCCCCACACCTGGCCTCTCCAGGTCCACCAGGTCAGGGCGGGGGTTTGGGGTCGATGAGGAGGGTCGTCGGGTCCGTGGTGAGTTCAGCTGGGTCCGGGGAGCGAGGCGGTCTCAGAGCGAGTCCACGTGGTTCATGCTGTTGGACCTGTTGTGGATCTCTTCCAGGAAGTTCTCCAGCTGCTCGATGAGAACGCGCTTCTTGAACCTTTTGCACAGAACAGCGAACACTTTCTTAAAAAGCCACATTTTACATCCTTTTACGAATCACATCTTCTTATTTAGTTAAGAACGTGCAGATGTTTTGCTGCCGATCAAAGCCGTGTGATGGGTGATGGGTTTCAGAACCAGCGCTCCGGGTTGGAGGCCTGAACTCGTT
Organism: Psettodes erumei; assembly: GCA_016785225.1. Lineage (NCBI taxonomy): Eukaryota > Metazoa > Chordata > Actinopteri > Pleuronectiformes > Psettodidae > Psettodes > Psettodes erumei. The sequence goes on from JAFBJZ010000827.1 coordinate 1,801,320, forward strand.
ACCTGGCCGCCTCTTTGATGATGTTCTGGAGGAAGATGAGCCGGGTGTCCAGAGTGCCCTGGATCTGCTTCAGGAGGAGGAAGATCTTCTCGTAGTCTGAGGAAAGAGAGAAGAGATTGAGATCTGAAGTGTTCAGTTCCTCATTATGAAGACTACGCCCCACCCCCGCAGTCCACCGTGTGGATTCCACTCACGCCTGCCGGGTTTCCTGATCTCCTTGGTGATGAGCGCCCTCAGCTCGTTGTTGACCTTCGTGGTCTCGTTGTGAATGTGCTTCTTCAGCGCCGCGGGCGTCAGGTAGCGGGCCGGCTGGTCCTCCACCAGCACCAACTCCCCGCCCTCCTCGCCGCCCGGCGACGGCGGCTCGCCTGCCCGGGGTCGTCCGTTCTCCTCCTCCTCCTCCTCCCTGTTCTGCAGGTCCTGGAGGTCGGGGGCCGTGTGGTTCTCCTGGTGGTTGGCGGGCCCCGAGGGGTGATCCGGCTCCGAGTCCGAGCCGCTGTCCGAGCTGTAGTGGTTCTGATTCAGGTGGTTGATGATCAGGTCCGGTTCAGGCGCTCCGTCGCTCACGTCCATGTCTGAGAAGAACAAAGATTTCAAAGAAAGCAAAACTTTATTAATTTGAAACCAGTGTTCCAGATGTTCTGATTTCAATTTGGTTTGATGGGACTGATTCCGATTCTCCAGTTACATTAAAAACTGAAAACTGGTTGAAATGTACCTGCTGCGGGTCGAGGGCTGGCGGGGGGTGTCACTGGGGGGGTGTAAGCCCGGCCCAGACGCAGCAGGGGCGACATGCAGCGCCGCCTCTTGGGGCCTCCGCCCTGCATGTTGTTGCTGTCTCCCGGCCTCTTGCCCTTGTTCTGAGGGCCGGTCACGAACTCGTCCGCCTCGTCGATCATCATGCCCTGCGAGGAAAGCGAGGGAGACGGTTAACGGTCGGTTTGCTCTTCTCTGTGTCACGGGATTTGGTTCAGGGTTGACGCGAGCCGGTGGGATTAACCTTCTTGTCCAGTTTGAAGGGGTTGCCGAACGTGTGCAGGCGCTTGGGCTGTTCGGGGTCGGCGTCCCGGAGAGGCTGAGGGGCGGCTTTGAGGAAGTCCTGGTAGTTGCCCATCTGGGCGATTGGCACGCTGTGGAGCTGGTCTGCACAGGAGACGGAGACATTGACTTCAGACTTGATCATCGTTAATAAGGAGACACGCGAGGGGACGGGACAGCGACTTGCCTGCGTCCTGCCCCCTGAGGGTGCAGACGCCCATGTTGAGCAGGTTTCTCCTCATCCGGCTCAGCTGGTCCAGCAGGTGGCTGCGGGGGATGTCGTAGGGATTCCTGAAGCTCTGAGGTTTCAGGCCCTGGTGAGGACACGAAGCGGGGAAGGGGAGTGAGTTTGAATTCAGCCTCCCAACAAGACCAGAAAGATGAAATGCTGCCATAATGGAGAGGATACACGCCGAGAGAGAAAAACAGCTTTCAAATGTCAAGCGCTCAAGCGGCCAAACAGACTGCGTTAAACATCTCAATGAGCGCCGGGTGGAGAGGGAAAAGGCCTGAACACAATGTGAATGAGTGACATTTGAACAAGAGCCTGCTCTTAAGCCGGACCTCAAAATCACAACTGTCAGAGTCGCTGCAGCTCAGCAACCGTCAGTAAATAAGAGCAGCGTGTCCCGGGGCCGTGAGCGAGGAGGGTTAAACCATGACGGGACCTTGTTGAGCAGCGCCAGGTGAAATCCTTGAAACTCTTTGGTGTTGAGCTCCAGGGGCAGCGTGGGGGCGTCGCCCGTCAGACTCTGCAGCTGCTGGATGAAGTTCCTGCGCTGGGCCAGAGAAATGCCGCTGCCCCGCCAGCGCACCTTGATGCCGGCCTCCGGCGGCAGCTTTTTACCGATCGAGGCAATCAGGCGGTCGTACTCGATTTTTGACTGGAAATATAATAACAGTAAATATTTGTATTATTAGTACGTATAACAGCAACATTCTCCTTTAATATCCCTATTTAGCTTTTATAAGGTTTATATGGTGTGATGGTTGACATTATTCAGACTTGAAAAATGCCCTTATAGCCACTTACAACTACAACAAACTATTTACTAAATGTTTATTTGCTGCAGTGTGTGCGGCCGCCCGACCACAAACCTGCTGACTGAGCTTCTTCAGGTAGGAGACCACGCTGTAGCTCAGGCCGTACTCCATGTTGTCCGCCAGCAGGTTTGGCGCTCCCATGATTCTCAGAGCTTTCCTCAGCGACTGTGGAGAGAACGCAGCGGTGAGACCGGTGTTATTAGCGCCTTTGTGGAAAAGGAAATGAAAAGAGACGCGGAGAAAACGGCCACCGACCCCGATGTAGTACGGAGGCATGGTCTTCAGGTAGTTCTCGAAGGACTGCCGCCATTTGATGGTCGGCTTGAACTTGTGCACTTTGATCAAGTCGTCTGCGAACAGAACGGACACAGAGGAGCGTGAAACGAGGAGCGCTGTGAAAGAGCGGGACCACGCAGCGAACACGGGCCTCACCCAGCAGCGGCAGGAGCACGGGGTAGTTGTAGGGCATCACAAACAGGTTGACACAGTTGAGCGCTGTGCTGGCCTTCAGGTAGCCAAAGGGCTGACCCAGGTCGCTGTACTTGGCACTGTTACACACAAACACCTACAGCACAACACAGAGAGAGAGAGCACACAAAGAAGTGAGCGTTCACATGTTTGTCTGTTCCACTGCAGTGACATTAATCATTAATGTCATCACAAGTGGCTCTGAACTTTTACGCCTCGTAACCAGGAAGTATGAGCCAACCCGTGTGTGTGTGTGTGTGACGGTTACCTGCCAGCAGGTGTGCGGTGACTTCCTCTCCAGAATGTACTGCGTGAGAGGCGACGGCTCCAGCTCGTACTTGTCAAAGGGCACCTTGTCGATCACCATGGGCTCAGCATCCAGGCAGGAGAAGCGTACGTGGGGGTGGGCTGAGCGGGGGGGCTTTAACATCACAGTCGTACATGTTAAAATACATTAAACTCTGACTGATGGAGAGAAACTCAGTGGAATAGACAGGACTCATGTGGAGGAAAAAATTAAATAAACAGGAGCTGCTGTTGTGCTGACCTTTGTTTCACCTAAGTTCAGCATGGATCTGTTTTTGTTAGTTGCTTCCTCTATCACTGTTAATGATTGATTAAGAGGTCAGCTTCTGAAGGGCAGGGGGTGATACTTTATTATATTCTAAAATTCATTTTCATATGTTTGTACTTCTTAGAATACCTTTGGTATCCATCTTCAATCTTTACCAAGATATGAATGCAGGAAAGTAAAAAAAAGAGGCCGACGAGGTTTAATATGTCAAGTGTGTGGACAAATCATACAACTGTGCTACACTAATTTAGTGTTGTTGATTCCTCTGTGAGCTTCTTACCAGCGTGGGGGAGTTCTGGTCCGGCCAGAAGGCCTCGGGGATGGGCCAGTGGCCGATGGGGACGCCGGTTTTGGGGTTGGGTCGCACGTAGATCAGCTTGTGACAGCAGTGCCAGGGCTGCAGGCCGGACTTCGCCGCCTCGGCCGGAGCGTCTGCGCAGGAGCACACGGTGGGGGGGTGGGGTTAAGTTCACAGGTAAAACGAGCGACAGCTGCTGGAACGGGAAGAGGTCGGCGAGACATCAAACACAACAAAATGGTTTTGATGAGCCGAGGCGGCGCGTGGGCGGCCCAACTACAAAGGCGGTGACATCCACCTTTCCAGTATGATTTAACAGCAGCGGGTGGGAAAGGGCCCAGAGCTCCGCGCTCATCAACGGCTGCAAACAAGCAGCGAGTCTCTTACCCTCCAGTGGAGGAGGGTCGGGCCCCGTCTTCTCGAAGTTTATCACCACTCCGCTCTGAATTTTCTGCACCAGAGACTCCAGACACTGGTTCAACATTCGCTGTGAGAACACGCTGTAGGAACGACCTGCAACACACACACACACACACACACGTATATGAGTACAAACCTGGAAAACAGGGGGCTTCAACAGCTTTTTATCAAATCTGAGGTAAGTGATGTGTCGTAAACTTTCGGCTCCTTTCACATCGGTTTCAAAGCTGCATTAATTTGAGCAAATGTGCTGGTGAATCGTCCGTCTCTTTTTAGCTCTGCCAACACCGGAGAGAAATATCTGGCTCATTAGCCGCTAAACGCCCCACTTTCCCGCCAGAGTCTTATCTTCGCCTGCTGAGCAGGAAGCGTACGCTGGGTTTTCATCAGAGCTCGTTTGCTGAAAGCAGCTGGTGCGGCGGCGGCGGTGGCGGAGCGAAGCTCGAATCACACAAATCGTAAAAACAAAATGCTGCTGAGCTGAAAGAGGCTGAAAGGCTGCGAGGAGGGAAGTGACGGGCGAGAGCGACAGCCACAGATAATACAGAAAATGTTTCAGCTGATCAGACTAACAGCTCAGTGGGTTTGTGTGCGTCTGAATTACGTGTACATGAGTAGTCTGGGCTCACTGGGCTGGGTTGTGTGTGCATGAAAGTCTAAGTACATGTGGAACTGAACAAAGCGCTTCCTTCAGGCTAAATTATCTGACACATCTGAATCTCAGAAGAACCAAAACAATAAGTACCCGGAGGATTTGCATGCTGATTTTCCTGTGAGTGAGGTTATCGCCCATCCCGACAATATTTACATGAAACTACGTAAATGTAGAGTGTCCGACGACATGCGCAGTGTTACTGTATGTGCTCTCTACTTGACTAATGTGCTTATCTTTATGGGGTAGTATCAGTGTTCGCACGAGGGATGCAAAAAAAAAAAAATGGCTCCACATCACGGGACAGTAAAGGTCACACGCCGTGAGTCAGATGGGTCTAACTCCACCCTCTGGCTCTTCGCTGCCACCAACTTGACCTCCGGTGACCTCGCCGTGCACCCGTTCACTCGCGGCTTTGTGTGGGCTCTGCCATCAGCAGGAATGGTCTGGCGACAATGGAGCTGTGTCATGTTCTGCATTCAGCCGCCGCTGGGGGCTACGCGGGGGCTTTGGTCCGCTCTGTTCTGTGTGTGCGCGGGTGTTAATCTTAACCTGCCATCAGCACCGTTCTAGACTTTTCCTCCTGCCGGCTGCTTCCACAGCCAGGCAGCGTGAGGACTGGAGGGGGGTGGATGTTCTTTATAACTGGGGGGGTTACAGATCACCATCTGTACTGAAAGTCCGGAAATCATGCGACCACGCCTGTGATTGGGACAAGAGCTGTTCCGATCCAAACTTTCAGACTTTGGTGCTGCCGACGTGCACTTGAGCAGGGCGCTCTCAAAACGAGGGTGCGCTGTGTTTTTGCTCCGGGTCGTTCGGTTCCCACGAGCAGACGCCGAGCGAGACGTTAGAGCTGAGGCCGAGCTCCGGGCCCGTCGCTGCAGTTAAAGCAGAACCAGGTGATGTTGATCTTTATCACAGGGTTTAAAAAAAAAAAGGAGACTGGTTGTTCTCCTCCTTTGTATTTACAGGGATGATTCATCAGCTGAATGCATTTAACAAACAGCTATTTTGATCCACCGTTATAAATACTTTGAGCTTGTCCCGGCACGTTCCACGTGGTGCTGATGTAGAAATCAGGCCCGACAGGAAAACGTCTGTGATGCTTTTTCCAAAACGAGACGATAATGGCATCAACGCTCGGTCGGCAGTTTATGAGACGCAGCGAGTTAAAGCTGATGCAGCCTGATACAACACTACTGTTGAACTGTGATTCTGCCTGCCCTCGTTGATATAAATGGGGTGGACAAAAAAACAGAAACACCTGTCCTGTCTGTAAAGGCTGGACAGAGGAGAGCAGTTTTTGTCTTTTCTTTCTCTTGCAGGTTAAAATGACATCTACCTTATTAATACTTCATAAATACTGCAGAAACAGAGGCCTCTAACTCAATTTGTGTAAATTAAGTTTCTTAATTATTGGACGTGATGTGAACGTGGTTGATGTGTCTCGTGTCCTAACTGCAGCGGTGAAAACACTGTCAGGACATTGCTCTTTGTTTGGAGGGTGCAGGGCTCAGGGTAACTCCACGATGGTGTCACTGGATTTGAGAAAAGGTCAGTCCGGTGATTTACTGCTTCACTTTTATAAAGTCTGGAGACTCGGAACAGAGGCAGCGGCTGCAGATCAAGCACCGAAAAAACAAAACCAAACACGGGATCCTGAAATTTTCAAAATGCAAATGAATGGCATTATTCATTAAAGCTCCCCCTGGTTGTTCAACAGCCTCATCTTTCAAACCGTGTAGCATCAGTTTATAAAGTCAGATGTTTTCAGGCGCGGCCTTGATATTTCCTGACTCGACAACGCTCCTGCAGAGCTCCAGACGACATTCCACAGCTGTAGTACTCCTCGTAACGAGTACGCTCACCTTCACAACCGGTCAAGTGCCCCCGCCGAGCACTAAGCTCTGCAAAACGCATATTTTACACGACCCGATCGCCGGCGGCCGGCCTACCTCCGGTCACCTCGCACATGGGGGTGATGGGGGAGTCGTCAGGCGGGACGCCCCCGAGGGGCTCGGGCTCCACCGAGGCGTTCCCGGGGATCCGCAGCACCAGAGCGAACAGACGCTGGTCCCAGCGGAAGGGCTCCTTGGTCAGCTCGCTGCCCGGCAGCGGGGTGGTCAGAGGCAGGTGGAGCTGGAAGGTGGAGGAGACAAGGACAGCGTCAGTATCAGAAGATCCACTCCTGTGTTCCTGAGGCAATGTTAACTTTAATGTCCGGACAATTAGGAGAAATCAATGAGGTTATCATATACACAGAGCATTTCAGCGTGCAGAGGAAATTGCTGCTACAATATAAGATTACATAATCTATGCATCTAAGAAGATTGTACTTTTATGGCCCATCCCTAGTTTGTGTTGTCGTCTGCACAAAGAAAAAGACAACAGCTGCCTGCTGATCCAAGGTTGAGCACAATAAAGCGCTGGAAGACCTTTAAGCAAGCACCCAGTGCAAACTGAGGACTTCATGCTTCGCAGTAACACGCTTTTCTCCATCTTCTCTCATTCATTAAATTCAGACATTTCTTAGGCAGGCCCCGGCTTTTAATAACCATCAGAGCAGCCGCTGTTACAGCTCAACCTTCCAAACGCCACTGGGAAATGGGGCCAAGTCAGAAAAGACACAAGCCTGGAATTATCACAGGAGCCATAAATTAGACAGCGGCTGCAGAATCAAGGATTTAATAGCACGCGCCTGACCTCCAACAAGTTCTGCTTCTCCAGCTACAAAACTGACTGCACGGCTTAATGGAGTTCTCCCCCCGTGTCGAGGGGGCCGAGCGGCAGAAATACTCGACGTGAGCGGGCGGATGCGGGGGGGGGGATGACAGCTCACGCAGCGAAGAGCGGGAATAAATAAACGACTGAAGGTGGAGTGAGTTACTGAGTCACCGAGAGGGCAGCTTTAATCTGAGTGGCGGTCGCAGCCCTTCAAAGGCAGCAGGCGCGACATGATCACACGCCTGGAACCGCGGCCCATTAATCTGTCAACTGAAAATGAAACAGCAAACGACTCTGATAATCAATTCATCAACAAAAAATCTGAAAAAAACTGATGAATTTTTCAAGTCATTCATCAAAAAAAAAAACTAAAAGATTTGTTGTTTCCAGCTTCTCAAATGTGGATTTCTGATTCCCCGTCATGAATCACTGTTACACTTTGCTGTTGGTCAGACACAACGATCAATTGTAAAACCTCACACTGGCAAACTGCATTTAACCTTTTCACCGTGTCCTAACAGTTTGAAAGACAAATGGATTCATCGATTAGTCAGAACAGGCTTGTTTGACATGTGTGAAGGGCAGAAAAAGCTAAAAACTTCACAGTGAATGTGAATTTGTGCTGCTGTTTTAGCTTTCTGTGACGGTTAACGGAAGATTTGACTTTTGTTCACAAAAAAAAGGCACTTGACCCATTTTTCTAACTTTACAGATCCATCGATACCCAACAGTGATGGATGAATTTCAGGCCAAATCCTGCTAAAAGCCAGCAGCACCACAGTTCCTATCGTTGGTCGAAGGTCGACATATTAAAGTGAGTGTAGAGAGGTGAGACGTGATGCTGAGGGACCGTTTTGCTTCTTATAGTCGTGGGACGCTTCTACTTTTAACGTGCTTCGTAATAGCCGCGGCTCAACGGCAGGAAAGGGCGCGATGCTTGTGTGTGAGCGAACACTGTGGGGCTCTCGAGAGGTCGGCTCCTGATTGGCCGGGGACCTCTCGCGCCCTCTGCGGCAGACTTTGGCTGACCTCGTCTTGGACGCCGCCGCCGCTCGTCAGCTTGTTGCCGTCGGTGATGGCGATTATGATGGCGGGCTCGAGGAAAAAGGGATTCCTTCCCTGAGGGAGAGAGAAGAAAGATACAGTCACAACGCAACCAGAGTCAAATTTGTTAAGTGCATTAATGATAAATTCATGTTGGAATTTAACACCTGGATATTTACGGCACTTAAACGTCTCAAACTGACCTATCATCACACAGATAATGTGCAGCTTCTATTTTCAGTGAGTGGGAGTGTGACAGTGGGAACTCACGGGAATAATAAGCAGAAACAAGAAAAGTGCCGTCTTTAGCACAGAGCGCGTGTCTGCAGTATAAGTTCAGTCATAACCTGAGGATCGAGATGAAACCGCGTGACATCAGCACCCCGCGCTGATAAAAATGAAACTGGAGCAGCACCGCATCCATCACTCTCCGTCAGCCCGGCGGGACCTCCGCGGGGAAACCGGGCGAGTTAACCTGGACGCAGCCCGACAAGCGCTGTCAGCAAACGGTCAGCGCGATGCCCCCCCACCCCCCCACCCGCCGCAGAGTCGGTCCAGACTTCATAAAAAAGGCCGTCCTTTTCTGACAGCGGCGCAATTATTAATGGATGCGGAGCCGCTCGGCCTGAACTCTACCTGTAGGCTGCGGGTTCTGCTGAATGATGGATTTGTCCGGTTAGACAAACAGCCCAAAGTAAACAGGGGCAGGATACTACCAAGATCCACAGTACTGCAGGTATCCATGACAACCTGGACTTTTCCCCCTTATCTCCTTGCATCCACCCCCAAAAAAAATCCCTTTATGATACCAGGCACTTTCTTAGCATGCAAATGAGCAGGAGATGAGGCCAAGTTGCCAGACGAGTGATGTATTTCACCCATGTCACATCAGCTCACTTAGCTTTTACTGTTGCTATGCAATTAGGCGCTGGTCATAAGAGGGCTTTAGAAAAAAAAAAAAAACGTAACAGCCAAGTACTGCTATTAAAATTTCATTTGGGGACGTTCCATCCTGACAAAACAGAATCAGCCAGCTCTGCCCCTGTAATCTTGTCCGACAACAGTCTGACAGGTGTGTTCGGTGCGTACAATCAGCCAGCATCAAAACAATCACCAGCTGTTCGGATAATTAAACGTTTAAGTCGCATTTCAAGCCAACGCAGCAGTTATTCAGCTGCTCTGATGTGTTTCTTCCTGGTCTTATGTGACAGACAACTGAAGAAGTTTAGATGTTTGCGTTAAGTGACAAGTCACTTGCAGACATCACCTTTGGGCTTTAAGCCCAAAGATGATGAACACATTATTCCAGAACAGAAATAATCATCAGCCGCAGCCTGTCATTGCAGCCGGCTCCTGCCATGTCCCTCTGTTCTGCTGAGACGACGCCAGACCGAGATCCACATCCCACAGCCCCGTTCGTCACCGCCAACTTACGGGCAAACATGGCCCCTCGTAGCGTTTCCTCGCTCTCATCCCTCCCCGTCCTGTCCTTCACTGCTCTCTTAATGAAAGTGTGACCAGTGTTGGGATTAGGCTCCCCCCTCCCCTCTCTTCCCCTCCCCATACACACACCCTCCCCTCTTCATGTCCCGGGGGGGGTTGTCTCAGATGCCTGGCAACCTGGAGGGCTCTGTGTTACTGTAGAGAGAATCACTCCAGGGCAATATTAACTCACCCACAGGCTCGCTCCCCTTTGTCTCCTCGCTCTCTAGCTCTCTACCCTGCCAAACACCTCACACCTCCGGCGCTCAGGAGGATACACAAAGATAAAAAAAACAACATTAAGAAAATATAAAATATATAAATAAAAAATATAAAAATTTAAAAATCAAAGTCGACTTTTCTTTATGAATTAAATTTGGGAAGAAAAGCAGGCGATGCTGAGTTATCACACGCGGCACAAGCTGCCGCATCACTTCGTCTTGGTGCTGATTTACGCGCCGCCGAGGCAAATTGAGATTGAGGGACGCACGCGACAGGAAGCTTGTGTCGTCATCAGCGCGCTGATGGAGCCTTTTGTCAGTTTCGACTGCTCGAAGATGGTCCAGGACCGGACTGCAAAAAACATGTCACCGAGTTTCAGGACAATTTGCCCAATTTCAGGGAAAACGAACAAACTCCCAAACACAGAGTCCAACCTCAGTCATGAAGCCAGGTCGCTTCCTCATCCCCTGAAAAATCCTCTCCTGCAAACACAGCAGGCTTCACTTAAAGGATTTGTCGACTGACTGAAGTATTCAACAAAAAAATACAACTTTGATAAATTGATGAACTCATTTATCAAGCTATTATGTCAAACATTAACTACACCCGGCTTCTCAAATGTGAGGATTTGCTTTCACCTTTTTGTATTATTGCAAACTGAATCTCTTTGTGTTTTGAAATGCTGGTTTGATAAAAGAATCAATGAGGAAATCTCTTTCTTTGGATAGACATTTCCCATCATTTGGGTATATTTCACAGTAAGTTGTTGAAAATAAAGGCAGATTAATCAATAATAAAAATAAGTGTCAGCCCCTTAACAACGATCACTGTGACACTTCTTTCGTAAAACATTGTAGATACTGGTGTTTACAACATCAGTTATGACCTCAGAGTCTATTCTCAAACTGATTTTCTTCCAGTGGTGAAAACTGCTCATTAGATCATGATCACTGTCAAATCAACCTGTCATTAGAGGTCACTGCTAACCGGTGCAGGACACAGTAACCTTAACCTGTGCATGCGCCTGATTGTGGTCACAGACGTGTGTGTGTGTGTGTGTGCGTGTCCATATCGTATCTGCCAGCCTGACAGCAGGGTAGGTACTTGGCATTCAAACTCCCCTGAGAGTATCTGCCATGCATTATGCATGCTGTATGTATGCATTACCCTGGATGGCAGGCAGCTTCCATTTGTTACTCAGGAAATGCTAGTTAAACATTCATTATTGCAGCCGCCCTGCCGACTCACCCCCACGCAGGGAAGCAGACGTTCTGATTCCACATCAACCACAAGTGTGCCGACTCACCTAGCAGTCAAACTGGGTATGGACCAGACTTGTAAGCTGACATTAATGACTGCTCTGTTGCCCTGGCAGAAAACTGCACCTCATTTTCAAAACACTGGACAGAGGATGGGGAAATCTGGTCTCGCAAGCCGTTTAAAAGAGCCTCAAATTAAGACTGAGCCTCTTCGGTCAACGTTGTGTCACGCTACGCGGTAAGGGGCATGATGAATCAAGAATGTCATGTGTTGCAGATGGGTCATAAGTTACTTTACATGAGAGTCTAAAACTGCAAGCACAATTTCTATTCGTTATACCTTCCTCACACACAGCTTCACTTTCAACAGCTCCCTCCCTACACTGGAAATTTGACCACGGAGACTAAACTGGTGATGTCATTTGGCGGCACTTTTTGGATCTGGACCAGCAAACAGTGAATTAGTTACAGACTTTGTGGGCTCAACGAATATTTGTTGTAAACTTCCAGCTGCGAGTCAGGCTTGCTCCTACTACGCTGCTCCGCCAGAGGCGAGGTGCATTTCAAATTCACAAATTAAAACCGAATTGTGTGACTTAAGTACAGTAACATCAGTAAAGTTCGACTTTAACGAGTTTTTCTCCGTGCTCTGCCCGGCCTCATGTCGTGAATCCTTTCTTGAAATTCCCCCGACATTAGTTATCAACAGAATATTTGAATAATTTAAAGACTTTCCTCTGAGATAAGTCCTGATATTTGTTCCTAAGCTGGAAAGAAAAAAAGAATCCTAATTGCAGAACTTTGCATCAGCCTAATCTCAGCATAAGTGACACTACAGCAATTCCAGTTAACTGTAAAAAAAAAAAAAAAAAAAAGTCTCAAAGCTGAAGAACGTGATTATTACTGGAACACAGAAGAGCAGGGACTTTAAAACCTTTCAGAAACATTTTTAAATGCCCTGTGGTATGCCAAAAGCTAAACTAAGTGACTGTTTATTAAATCCATCTGGTCTAAACTAAAATACAACAGTCCTGGAATAAACCCTACTTTCATTAAGGTTATGATGCTGAATTTCTGTTGAAACTATTGTGGGGAAGCAATAGTTCAACTTCACAGTCAATTTTTAAAGTTAAGGTCTTTTGAATATTTTGTCCACCTCATTTATGTTAATGAGGGCAGACACCTCTCTGGATAATGCAGTACAACCTCCAGACTGGCCACTAAGATGAAACTTTTCAATCAAACCGTTTCCACAAAACTCAACATTATAACCCTGATTTAAAAGAACGTGTTGCATTGTGGTGCGTTAGTTCTCGCTGCTGCAGGCGTACCTAATAAAACAACTTGTGTGGGTTTCTGTGCAGACTATCACTTATCCCTGAGATTTTAAATACATCATGCAGATCAGGGCCTTCGTATTCAAAGCTCAAATTTCTGAACAGCTGAAAAAAAATTATACGCGATTTCACATCACAAATAAAAGTCACCAACTCGATGGTGAAATCAACGACAGTTACTGACAATAAGTTGTTCCTGTTTTTGTTTCCCACTTGTTGCCGTTATGTTTGTGTCTTGAGAACGTGACTGAAAGTGTGTGGGGTCACAGTATGCAGGTGGTTGATGCTTGTAAGACTGGGGGGGGGGGTAAGGGGTAAGGGATTGGGAGGTGGGTGAAAGGAGGGGGGTGGTCTGTGGGGAGGGCATACGGCGCCTTGTGTCACAGCACCACCTAAACCTGATTTCCTCTCTGACCTCTTCAGTGCTACATACCTGTCCATAGTTGTCTATCCCAGTCACTAATCTATTGAGATTGAGTAAATCAAAAGCGGTCCTCAAGGACTGGCCAATAGTTGTGAGTCCGGTTGCTTGGAGGTTCCTCAGCTCTGTCATGAAGGTGGCGTGGCTCTCTTTCCATCCAGCCTTAACAAAAAATTAAAATAATAAAAAAACAAAACATTTGGTTAATAACAAGCCAGATAACTACCCCACTGTTGTGAACACCAGGCAACTTCTACAGAAAAACAGTTAACTTTTTCTTCCCCCCATCAACTGTGATGTGACTCTGAACTAATAAAACACTCATATATAGGTCGCCTCCTCTCTCTCCTTGCCCGAGCCAATAATTTTGACAGCACAGCAGCCAGGACCTTGATCTGTGTCGAACCAGGCAAGTGCGACGTAAATTACAAAAGGCAGAAAAGTCGCCATGTGCTCCGTGACTAAAGTGACAATTTGGTCCAAACAATTAAAGTAGGCTACTCTGTCAACCCCCCCTCCTTCCCCTCATCCTCCTCCTCCTCCTCCTCCTCCTCCTCTCCCTCCTCCCACCCCAAAAGATATCACCTCGCTGTATAAATAACACCCAGAGTTCCTTGCTGCTCACATTGAAACAAAATGTCGGCCATGTTTTAAAAGGGGTATGAAAGCTCCTCCTGAAGATTTTCTCTACACAATCGATGTAGTGATCACAACGTGGTGGAGCGATGGAAGGACAGTCAATCTGCGCAATGTAAAGCCGGACATGACCCGAAAACAAACTCTACCTTTATCCCGAAGGGAACGTCTTCAAAATTTACCAACATATACCGGTCCCCTCGGCTCGCCGGATCTCTCCCTCTGAGCTGTGGAAATAGTAGAGAATTATTTACGGTTATCGAGAGATCAGGTTTGACAGGCGAGCTTTGCAACAGCACAACGATGATCTGGGGATCCCCCCAGCATTAATGTGTCCCGTGGTTACAGTACCTTCATAAAAGTCTCAACAGCGCCTTTTGCTATGTCCAGATAGGTAGTGCCCAGATGGGTGCGCTGGTTCATTGAAGCGGACGTGTCTATCAGAAAAAGTAAAACGGGCATTGTGATGGTAATGACACGTTCTGCATGGACTTGGTGTCAGTACAACCGGCCAAAACGCAAAAAAATCTTTTGTTCTCCTGCCGCCTGTATCACCTCTCAGCTAGCTAGCTAGCTGGCTAACTGTCTGTCTCACACATTCTTTCAAAAAAGTGTAAGAATAGTGAGTGTAGAAGCCCTTTCCGGGCAAACTAAACTAAAAACCTCAAACCCTAGGGGCAGGTTATTGATTCACGAGGGATTTTGATAATTTTTACAATATTTTGCAAATATTCCTAAGTTTCATAGTAACAAAGTTCCCCCTCACAGACAGTCCCTGCTTCTCCCTACACTGAATGCGCTGTGGCTTGTCCACCGCTTTTAACCTAAGCTCCGCGCCTCACTCCGCCCCCCAAGCGGTCCTTTACCGTCACGTGGACGTACAATCGCTTCCCATTGGCCGTCCGAGGCCGCTCATTACCATATCCAAATAAGGCTAAAGCTGAGGTTCTCATGCGCATGCTTGCTTTGCCTGAGAGGCAGGAATGCAAGGAAATTTTTCTGTGCATACATTTTGTGTTAAAGAATACAACATATGTGGCGACGCACTCCTTTTTCGGAGCGTTACCGCAGCTGTGTGAGTGTATATTGCATGGGAATGGGCCTGTGTCCGACCTGGGAGCTGATTACATAATCAACATTTACTTCATCCTATGCACGGGCGTGGGCTACTGTGAAAGACAACCCCTGAAGACTGTGGAGAGAATGCAAGGATAGACAATATCAAAACAAAGAATCGGTGAAATATTACCAACCGTATGCAAACAGGGCACACAGAAACTACGGGCTGGCATCAGGGCACTTGTTTTTCATGTGATGACCAAATAAAGACAGCCCTTTCTGAGAATCAATCTGAAGGAAAACAGGTTTAGCTGAATAGTCAATGCAAGGGACTGACATGCGCGCATACACTCACACACCCTGCAGTTCGAAGATGGCTATACTTTGTCTTTCTGTCCTGGGTGTGCAACGAGGCACATGGAAAATAAGAAATAACTATTCTCAGAACATGAGATTTAGCACATGAGATTTATTAAAGTAGTGGGCAGACCTCCCACACAAACATGATCTGTAGTTATGCAGGATAAATATGTTTCAAGTAATTTACTACACACTTATGAATAATTTGAGTTGATCGCCAACAGGCTACACAACATCCCAAATGAGTTGAGACTCTAAATGCCACATGACACTCGGCCAGACGTGCGGGATTGTGCAATACAATTTACATAATGTATCTTGGAAAATATCATCACTTCCGCAAAAATAAGAGGAAACCATCCGGTGGCAAGCGATAGGAAAAGAGGGGAAGGTCTATTGCCTCTTGTTTGACAAGAGTTCTCTGTAGCAAGACACACAACAGTTCAGTTTCCGTTATGTCACTGAGACGTTTTTCAAAATAAAATTAGCTAGTTACGTGGATGGTGAATGGGACTAAGGGGTAATCTTTCTGGGTTTCCTTTATCTGTTGATTACTTTCATGATTACGTAATTAACTGTGTTATTCATCAAATGCCATAAAACAGCGAAACACCTCTATTGTAATTTCCAGTAGATCAACATAATGTCTTCAAATGGCTTGTTTTACTACCACATATATTCAAATATTTTGCTAAAGAACAATTTTGGGAAACTTAAATATCTTCATTTGTATTTATATTAATATCCGTATTGGTACATTCTGCGTTTGTTGTTCCAAAAAGCTTTACATCTCAAATCCATAGTTTCTTTGGCCGTACGACCTTTACGTAGCTTACTTCGTTAAGGCCTTTATTTTGAAGTCTAGAAAAAAAATGTCACCGGAAAAAAGTTGCTCTTGTGTTTTACGACTTTTTGTAAACAACCTCCAATAAGAACTTTAACTGTTTTCATGTTTCATGTTTCATGTCACATCGTTGCGTTTGTTAATGTCAACATTTAACGCTTAATCAACTCCACAGATCATGTATGGGAACTATTTGTGTCATGATAATACTTTCCTTGGAATAAATATGTTACCGCAACATGGTCATGGGGTGTTTATTATGAAAGTCATAACCGGAAATATAATGTTTTGTCGTCAAAAACGCTTGATTATATATTGGTGCGTCAGTGAAAATTTGTGAAGTCACCAGAACATAACTTAAAATAAGTTTCAGGGTCTTTGCCTTCCACATAAAAGTGCCTGTACTCACAGTCATTTTTCATTCACACATCCCATGATGCGTGATGTATCATGAGTCATTCAGTCTCAATATCAGTCTCCCTATATCTATAAAGAGTACAGTTTTGACTACTTTGATCATGGGTTGTTTTTGTTGATGTCACAGTTTAAGATTCTGCCGTTTGCATCATACCTTGAAAATTTATTCATAGAATCTGCTACACGTTTCTTTACATATTACCACAAACTCTTGCTTTGTTTTAAGTTTGGGTTAGAGACATGCGGCTTTTATTTTGAAGGCATGGCACCACAAATTGGACAGGAAGTCTTAGTTTGTTTAGCGGAAGTGCTCGCTGTGTCGCTGTCGGAGAAAGTGTGTGTTGTCAGCTGACTGGCAGCCGTCACAACACCGTGTGTGTGTGTGTATGTGTGTGCGGGACTGACAGCTTAGCCCTAGCAAGCAGCCCCCTGACCGGAGCTCTGCGGTCGGACCGGGTTTGGGTTATGTTTCCCGGCGTCAGGACCGCACACGGAGGTTTGCGCACCACCAGCAGCCCATGGCGGCCGAAATTCATCCCCAGCCGCAAGCTCGGAAGCCATGTCTACTGAGCAAAATCGAGGCTTTCCAGGAGGTCGTGAACACGGCGGTCATCATCCCCAAAGAAGACGGCGTTATCAGCGTGTCTGACGACAGGTAACGTCCCAAAATCCTGATTAATTTACGGCCATCACCTGCCTCGTTTGGCCCCTAATCCAACCCGCTCTCCAGTCCATCTTTTATGGAGCTGGAGCGCCAGCTGGGTGAATCATTTCAAAACCGCTTGTTTGTTAAAAAAAAAAAAATCTATAAAAGTGTCAGCTGACAGGCATTCGATCGTATTATACGTTATGTAACGTCATGAATTTGATTAAATATGTATATTTGAAACCATTAATCAAACAAGTTCATGAACATTTAAAAAATTATATATGTGTAGAAATTAAACTGCGTGTTTTGAGCATTATCAAAGCGGCTAACGTTAGTAAGCTAGCTACTGAAACTGAACCCATTCAGTGCGGGTGGTGCGTGTTAGGTTTTATGGCAGCAAGAGCGTTTTCTCACTAGTTAGACATTAAGTCCTGCTTCTCCCATTATTCTCCTAGTGTTTTCCACCTGCCCGGGGCTCTGTGTGTGTGTGTGTGTGTGTGTGTGTGTGCGCGCGCGTTCTTTGTTGCCAGGTGTGTGTGTCTTCAGTGTATTGACATCTGCAAGTGCTCGGGGGTGGGTGGTGGGTGTGAGCCTCTGTATGTTCAAAGGTTGTATGTCCTGCAGTGCCTGTGTAACTGTGTTACTGTGCCCACTCCGTCTTGGTTTTCTTTAATTACTGCTCTTTAATGTAATTTATGCATAATTTACTAGCCACCTGTTCCACAGTTCCTGCGTGGTCACTCACCAGAAAACATCAGTCCTAATGGGAACAATGATGCTGGGCCCTGGACTGAAGACTTGCTGACAGGGCAGGTGTTGAGGCTTGCAGTGGGGAATTCACATTTTGTGAAAGAAAAAAGACCAAGAAAAAAAACTGTTGGAGTTTTCTTCACAGTGCAGTGTCATCACATTGAATTTCAATAAGCTCCCAGTTCAAACCCAATGCAAACGTTTCCCCAGTTTGACAGAAATACTGGCATTTGGGGAAAAGCAGATTCTTCCCACAGATCTGGAATGTGTGCAGCTAAAACATGTTGTTTTTCCCTCCACAGGACCATTCGAGTATGGCTGAAGAGAGACAGCGGTCAGTACTGGCCCAGTGTGTACCACACAATGTCATGTAAGTATTCTTGCGTTACTTTCTGTTTGATTCAGAGCCCTCGCTCCCAGGACACGCTGTTTCAAGTTGGACATGAATATGTATGAGTACGTGCTTTTAGTCAGCAGAGTTCTCCAGATAAGTGGAACAGGCCTTGTTGTTCATTCCTGTTTTTGTTCACTCTTCCTCTGTGCTCGCTTTCACTCTGCGCCAGCAACCCCCCCCCCGACCCGACAAACCTAACGAATCGCACGGCGTCTCCACTTCTGAGCGTGGAGTTTCAGCACAGAACATATATTAGACTTAATGACTGAGCTCCTGCAGGATCAGTCACTGCTGTGCCGCATTTCTGTGACACCTTTTGTCCTTGTTTCCCTACGATTGTGCAACTGAGGGAAATCCTATGCTGCCATCAGCAAGATCTGTAGCTCACAATATCAGCAGCAGCACAGTATGTAAAACACTGTAGATTACAGACATCAAAGCTGAAATGAGCCTGCAGAAGAAAACACCCTAATCACTACTGTCAGGATTTACAGATGGAGCAGGTCAGTTATTTAATTTTCACCTTCTGTCTCTATCTGAATGACTGAAAAAGGATCAAAATATATTGTAGATAAGGGGATTTTGATTCAGTGTTTTTTTTAACTAAGCATATAGGTTTCCTCTTCACGTGTTATTTTCGTGCTTTCTGGAAACTTTCGGATGAGGTCAAATTGCAGGGACTTTGCTCCCACATTTATTATTCTTATTTCTCGCCTTCTAAAACTCTGCCAAACAGATCCAGGAAATTGCGACAGCACTCTGTCGTCCAAAATAGCTCCACGGTCAAACATAAATGTCAAAATTATCTACAGTGCATTCACTTTCACCACATTAAATCAGCCGCGTTTCTGCAGAAAATAAGAGGTTTAGAGTTTTGCACCGCCTCACATTACAAAAAGTAAAATACAGATTTTGATATTTTTGACCTGAAGCTGTTAATATTTGCCATTATTCCCTCTATTCATATATAATTTACTGTGAATATTGTAATACAAAAATACAGGGGAAGCAAGAGTGGAGCTAATTTTCATTTTAATGAAAAATTGTTCAAATAACCCAGTCGAGCAAAGAAAACAGAAAATGCAGAATAAAACGGCCCGAGGCAAGAAAAAAAAGGAAAAAAAAGCCGAATGCAACCAGCTCCAAAGATCTAAATCAACACTGACTGAGGACTGTAGCTGTTTTGTGTGCTGAGCAATTAGCTCAGAGCGTGTGGACAGAATAATGAAGGCACCTGGACGTGACCATTATGAAGCTGTGAATGTTGTTTCTCAGAGAGACCAGAGTTCAACACGCTGCTTGTTATGAAGCCCCGGGACACGGTGGAAATGAGCACAAAAACACCACAGACAAGTTTAATAGCTGGCGGACATGATTAACAATGTTCCTGGTGCACAGCAGATTTCAGCAGACAGGAAAAGGCTCGTCTGGCTCAAACGCCGCTCGCTGAACTCGTGATGCACTGTTAGCATCAGATGCATTTGTCTGATATTATCAGCGGGTTTCAGCGTATATGTTGGCAGATGAGTAAATAAAACAGAAACTGTTTGAGGTACTGTAGACATACTGCTTCTATTATTATAGATTTTCATTTTAATAAAGCTCTGTTTAGTCTCTGCCGGTAGAATTTCAGTGAAGGGGGCAAACTCCATCCGCTGAGGAAGACTGGGAGCTGCAGCTCAAAGCTCGAGCAAGTGATCTTGAAATGAGTTTCTTTGCCCAAGGTCAAGAATGAACTTGTCGTGGGTAGTTGCCAAAATCCATTTATCACTAATGGCTCTCACAGGAGTGTACCGCTGCACAACAGACACTGCAGTGACAGTGAAATTACCATAACAACGCACACTGATGTGTCAAACAAGAGCAGTTCAGACTTTTCCCAAAACAACACACGCCCACATGCTGATCTTCTTGTTTGTCTCTGCGTCTCCAGCGTCGTGCTCCTGTATGTCCTTTAACCCAGAAACCAGGAGGCTGTCGGTGGGGACGGACACTGGAAGCATCTGTGTAAGTCTGTTAACCCGCTTCCCCTCCACAAACACCCCTCACTCAGCTGAGGGCAGTTTGCCGCTCACGCTGCCTCGTCTCAGAAGGTCCTTGTGTTTGTCTGTGTTTTATGACGGGAAGCTGTCGTGATAGTCGTCCTCTGCCTTTTGATGTGTAAAGTGGAACGCAGCCGCTCTGCAGGGCAACAGGAATGTTTGTGGTGTCTGTTGACAGTTTTGTCAGGTCACTGTGAGCTCCTCTGAAATGACTGGAATCTCTTCTTATGTAATTTTGATTCCTACACAGTTTAGCAATGATGGGAATTTTTTTAGGTATTTCACAAACCAAAGTACTGGACAAATTCAAATTCAAATCTGGAGATGACCGATAGATTCTCAAGCAGTGTGTCTTGTTTTCCCATTCGCAGATTTACATGGAAGCAGAAGTCATTGACCTCAGTCTGTCTGATCATTTATCTCCACTTCCTGTCTTCCAGGAGTTCATCCTGTCAGAAGACTACAACAAGATCACCCCAGCACGCACCTACCAGGGTGAGAGAGAGTGTGTGTGTGTGTGTGTGTGTGTGTGTGTGAGTCAGTCTGTATCACACACACATGTGAAATTGCGCCAGTATTGTTAGTTTGTTCTAAAACTTAGTCTTAAAGGTCCTGGAAAATGTGATCAGTTTTTACAAAAGTAGTCCCTCATTTTTCTCAAAAGTTTGTTTAATTTATTTATTTTTTATTATTTTTCATGTAATCACATTATTTCTGTAGCATAGTTAAACATCTTACAGATATTCGGTAAAACTTCATGGTAGCTTTTAGAAAAAAAGCTGTAGAAGTGTAGAGCACATCTAAATTTAAGTGTATGAGGATAAAAATTTAATATTTCATACAGTAATTTAAGATGCTACAATAAAGGAAGGGGCCTTTACGTCACCCCATTTGAACCGATAAGGACGGTAATAACAGATAATCCAAATTTAAACATAAAACCTGGGCTTTCCACTGTCTGTTTCATATCGACTTTAATTTTATTCATACTCAGACTTTAAAAGACAGAATTTTTGAAGTTTCAGTATTTCTTGTGATCATATTGTTTATCATCGTGCAGTGCGTTAATCCCCGGGCCGTTGGAGAACAGTTCATTGCTTTAAGGCTTTGAAGAGTCTGCAGTCGGAGGAATGTTTGCTCTCCGCCACCGTTCATAATTCATTTCTTTCTTTTGAGTGGAGCTCACTCAGATTTAAGTGGACCGATCGATCTCTGCACGTATCAACTCCGTCAGATGTTTGTCTTTCTATCGTATGAATGAAAAAAATACCCGACTCTTTGATGAAAAAGTGATATGCGTTTCTCTGATCTCGAGTGAAGATCATGTGTGAAGCTGTGAGATCTCAAAATAACACAGCATCAGCGTCAAACAACTTCCTCTCTCTTTGTCAGTCCTTAACGAAGGCGCTGGTGTGCGACTATTGTTCTCCACCATCCTTCTGCTTCCAAAATAGGCTGTTAAATGTGTGTCCTGTGCAATTTCGCACCGCCGAGTATGTTGATTATACACTGTTCTTGAACTTGTTGGCATCGTCCCCGCCGGAGATGTCCGAGCCGACCCCCCTGCCCCGCGATTGACTGAGTGTTGTGTGCGTTTGTGTGTGTGCAGCCCACCAGGGCAGGGTGACATTGGTGCTGTTTGTGCTGGAGATGGAGTGGCTGCTGAGCACCGGCCAGGACAAAAACTTCACCTGGCACTGCTCAGAGAGCGGCCAGCAGCTGGGGACGTACCGCACCGCCGCCTGGGTCTCAGGACTACAGTATCCTTTAACAACCTCACTCCCGGCTCCCGGTCCGTCTCAGTTTCCAGGGTGCTCGGTGAACCTGATGGATAAACCTGTTGCTATTTGTGGAGCGGAGGTGACCGTGTGGGCGGTGACGAGCCATCTTTGGTGAGTTGGGGCTCTCAAAAACCTTTTTATTATGACAACACGGTCTATTTTAGGGCAATGTTAAACAGGGCAATTGAGATCGGCTTCCAGTTGGTTCGTACTGCCGGGAAGGACTAACAATAGGCATCAGTCATGCTGTTGTCAAGGAAACGGGCTGAGTGGGTTTCTGTAATGGCCAGATGAAAGGGCGCGGGTCCTCAGCGGCGACACTGACCCATACCAATGAGCCGGCCTGGTGTTCTGCTAGCCACGCCGTGCTAACCTGCAGCAGATCCAGTGGGGAGGCAGTGACCGTCGCTGCCTTGCTCACAGGCAAAGGTCAGCTGTTAACATCTCTTGATTTGCACAACAATGTTTCGCGGAGAGGTGAAAGGAGGCCTGCTGATCTTGATGATTTCTTACTGCCCAGTAGTTAGACTTGTGTTGTTTTGGTTTAGATGGAGTATTGAGATTGGTTAGAAGTTCACGTTGGTTTCCAATTTTCCGCACAGCTGCTCTGTCGAAACTGTGGTGGGATTTTGTCCATTTCCTGTTCGCCTTTGACCTTAACGTTAACGCAGGTTTGACGTGGAGACCAGGCACGCCTTTGTGGGCGACCAGTCTGGTCAGGTGACCATCCTGAAGCTGGAGCAGGACAGCTGCAGCCTGGTCACCACCTTCAAGGGACACACCGGTACACACACACACACACACACACACACACACACACACGCTAATCAATCAAAATTGATCAGTTTGCTGGTTTATATTATTGTAACTGAATATCTGACTACAAACAAGTGTTCTGTTCATTGATGCTCAGTATTTTCTGACATTTCATAGAAGAAAATCCAATTATTAATCAATAAATTAATGAACATATTGATCCATAATGACAATAAATGCTGTAAATGCTGAAACGAGTTCCTTACTGACAGAGGAACCTCAGCAGCTTCATGAGAGTTGACGTTAGCAGCTAAGAAGTGTTTTTAAAAGCTCTCGATGATCGTAACGTTCAAGGAAATGTTTTTCCAGAAGAATCTACTTTACCAAAGGAGGCAGTAATTAAAAGCTGCTGGATTAGTCTGTAGATACGAGCCTGAAAAAAACAGGCTTAAGTCTCAACATGTAAGATCAGCGACAGTGACCTTTGCCTCACCGTGTGTGTGTGTGTGTGTGTGTTTGACCCCAGGCAATGTGACAGCGCTGTGCTGGGACCCGGTCCAGAGGGTTCTGTTCTCCGGCAGCTCGGACCACTCCATCATCATGTGGGACATCGGAGGGCGCAAAGGCACCGCCATCGAGCTGCAGGGACACAAGTAAGAATCCCAGACAGACGTCGTCAGTTGCGATGACATGCTGGTCTGTCTGGGGCCGACACGTTGCTTTTTCTTTTACTGAGCTATTCATTTAATTCAGTGCTCGATTAATTTCTGTGTGTGTGTGTGTGTGTGTGTGTGTGTGTGCACTCCACAGTGACAAGGTTCAGGGCTTGTGCTACGCCTCACACACTCGTCAGCTCATCTCCTGCAGCTCAGATGGAGGCATCGTCATCTGGAACATGGACGTAACGCGACAAGAGGTGATGGAACACACACACACACACACACACACACACACACACACATTCACAATGAACCTATGAACGATGACACACTGAAGAAGAAAATATGGGAAAATGTGTTTTTATACGTGCATCAGATCTTTGCTGGAGAAACTGCTGCTATTTTCTCTCCTTCCTGCTCTGGAATAAAGTCTCTGCTAAAAAAAAAAACAATGAAAGAACAGATTAGCAGAACGTCCTGTGATTTTTCTCTCGTACAAACACACACTGCCTCATTTCATCGTTTCCTCTCTCCTCAGTGCTCGGCTCTGTCTCCGCGCAGTCACTTAGGACTCGATTGCTTTTTTATTTACGCAGAGTGACTTTCATTCTGCCTCCGTGTCACTCACTCTCTGTTACTGGGCCCAAACTCTCATCTCAATTTTATTTTCTGACTCGTTGGTTCTGTGGACGTGGACGATCCCTCAAGGCGAGCTTTCAAAATAATCGGTGGGTTGTTGTTGTTTCCCCAGTGATCATTCGGAGCTGTCATACTGAACACTGCCCCGTGCAGCTGGTTAATTTCATTTAAGTTCGCTGTTTCATTTAAAGAAAGAAAAAAAAGAGGTAACACAGATTCCTGGAGTTATTTAATTCCTCATGGAAACTGAGGTTTCTCTGTTTCTTTTACTGTTTGAAACTGAAGTGTCATGAACATAAAGAAGATGGCCATAAAATCACAAAATGCTAAAATGCAATTCTGTTGAGTCTTCTACTCTTCTGATGGCAACACACACACCTTTGGCGTCTTGTTTTTGAAATATTAGTTAGTTTTTCTTCTTAGAATTTAAGCCACAACGAGAATGTGTGTCATTGTATGTTAATGTGTGTTTGCGCAGACCCCAGAGTGGCTGGACAGCGACTCCTGTCAGAAGTGCGAGCAGCCATTCTTCTGGAACTTCAAACAGATGTGGGACAGTAAGAAGATCGGCCTGAGACAGGTATCACACACACACACACACGCTGGTAATAACAATACACACATAACTATAAAGCATCAGAGACTAAAAACTAACAGGGACGTGTAGGTGTCAGCTGCTCAGTGTCGCTGTAGCATCACCACACTCTAAAATTTAAAGTTTCATCATTAAACAAGAAAAAAAAAATCCCAGTATTACTGAGGTCAAACAAAGTAGCACAACTAATCATGCAGAGCTTCCATGTCAACAGTAATTCTCAAGAACAGGTTGTTTTTTTTGAACAAGAGCGTTCCAGCTCTGCAGCAGAGGTCTGGCCTCTCTGTTGGACCTGGTCACAGATCTGATAACTCCAGACTTGACTTAGAAAAATGAAAAAGCGCGTCTGACAAGTTCACGTCCTCCCGTGTTCCTCAGCACCACTGCAGGAAGTGCGGCCAAGCGGTGTGCGGCAAATGTTCGTCCAAACGCTCCACCATCCCCCTCATGGGCTTCGAGTTCGAGGTGCGCGTGTGCGACAGCTGCCACGAGTCCATCACCGACGAGGAGTGAGTAACAATCGGCCTCTGTCGCTGTCCACACACTGACCCTTTGTGCTCCCAGCTTCCCCGGCGAAGTGACCGGCGTTCCCTCCTTTGTGTCTTCCAGCCGAGCGCCCACGGCCACCTTCCACGACAGCAAGCACAGCGTTGTTTACATGCACTACGAGCCCACCGCTGGAAACCTGCTCACCTCTGGCACCGACAAGGTTATCAAGGTGTGGATGAGACAAGCACAAACGCACAAACACACACACACACATTTAGTGGGGTTGCTCCTGAGCAGGGGGGGCTGGGACAGTTGCCCAGTTTTCCTGGCAGGTAATTCGGCCTTGAGTATCACATCTGAAACCTGGATAAAAAAGAGGTTTAGTATCACATCCTGTGTTTGTCTGCAGCTGTGGGACATGACTCCTGTGGTGTCCTGAGGCCTGTGGACGACCTGCAGTCAGCGGGAGCCTCTGTCCAACAATCTGCGAGGGTTTGACGGCGGCCGCCGCGCTCGGAAGAGGAAGGGAGAAGCTCATCCAACGATATCGATGTCATCCTGATAATATTTAACAGTTATTTAACAGCAAACAGTGGCTGTTGCACATTCACAGTGAGTACACTGCAGGCCAGTGGAGCCTGGGGACAGCACAGGCCTTGGTTGACACGAGGTTACAGACGGTTGTAGGTGTCTGTTTATGGTGTGACTGGACTGTATACGAGTGTGTGTGTGTGTGTGTGTGTGTGTGTGTGTTGGGGGGGTGAGGTATCTGACTTTGTAAGCAGCTGACGCATCTTATTTACTTAATGTTCATGCATTCCTTGTCACATTTCATACTGGAAACACCCAAATCAGCAACTCGGTGGTCGGCGGGTGCCCTCAAGCCAAACTTGATGTTTTTCTCTTAAATGTGAAGCATTTCATGGAACTGGACCACGACTCGCATGCAGATTTAATCTCCACAAGAGGGGGCTGTCTACTCATTGTCAAACCAGATTAGCAGCTCTCAATCTGCAGCACCTACAGGAAAGTAAAGTAACAGCAGCAGCAGTTTAGATGTGATGAATAGTAATAAACCATAAATGCAATGTTCATGTGGAAATTAACTAGCAGATGAGTTGAGCAGGATAAAAATAACACGATGACACTTCGAGGAGTGTTACAGTTTGGACATATCAGCTGTAGAAAACTTTAAATTTAAATGAGATTTAAAGAAAATTTTAAATCTGCAGTGGTATCTTATTGCCTGTAGGTGGTGCAGGAACTCAGGTGTTTTGAGGTTATGTCATTACAGCAGACACTGATGGGGTTGCAGATCCTTGACATGGTTCTGCAACCACACACAGTGTAAATCCTCTTCAGTGCAATGCACATCCAACTGTAACTTAACCAATCAGACTGCTTGCTGATCTTTGAAAACAATATTTCATACGCTCTCTCTCCTGTCGACAGTGGAGCTGTGTTGAGGTTATTTATTATTCCAAGTGTGGTCTGACATGCAAACGCACATATCATTGAACTAATCAGAAGCAGCACATACTGTAAATACTGAACATGAACCATGACTGAGAGGAAACTAATGAACATGGTTTGGTTTCTTTTTGTTCTCATCATTGCTGGTTTGTTTTTTTTTAATCAGAATGCTTTATTCTGACTTTTATGTCAATGCACTGGAAGCGAGAAGCATAAACATGTTACAACTCACTGCTGTGACGAGGAAAATCACATTTGTGCTTTAATGATCGGTTGGTAACTAAGCTGAATTCTCTCATGAGCAAACCCCACTGAGTATTTTCCAAAGACGTTTGACATTTAGTTTGAAAATTAGGTGGTTACGATGTTTTTTTCCAACAGTCACAAGAATGAAAATTTGTAGTTTTGACTGTTTCACTGCGACTCACAAAGGTACATTTACAGCAGCTGTTAACTCTTGAATGTGAACCTGAGGGTACTTATATTTTAAAGGACCATACCAGTGTTGTTTTTCTGAGGTTTCAGCTCCTTAACTTCAAACCAAGTGTATTTTATTTCTTTCCCGACCAGTTTCTAATGCATGGTGTACCGTTCTTGGTTTGTATGACAAATTTTTCCAATGTTTCCAAGAAGTTCTCGGCTCATTGATTCTCACTATGTGCAGAAATTAACATTAAACTGTGGCTTGCCAGGAACAGCAGTAAAAAAAAAAGAAGAAAAAAAACGCCCCAAAACAAAGAGATACCTACGATCATGTGAAGTGTAAGTGGATGCAGGTGCAGATACAGAATTATAAGGTGAAACGTTACCTAGACTTTTGTTGAAGTCAAAATAACTTCACCTGAGGCCAGTTGTGACCATTAACGTAACCATGTGTGTATGAATAATATATTAAAAGAGCAGGTGTTTGCCTACTTGACCAGATTTGAGTCAAAATGTTTTTTACTGCATCAGTGTCACTTTCTCTTTGCTCCTTTTTCAAGTTTTCACTGAGTGTCTTCCTACTTTCAAGTGATTCTATATTTGTTGGGCACGTAGGCTGAAAACTGAGACCTGAACCTGAACCTGAACCCGTCCCCTCTGGTACCAAAGAAAATGGCCTCAATCCAACAGATACTTTATCTGAGAGGACACAGACACTTATGATGAAGATGTAGAGGAGTTAAATGATATATTGTACAGAAATTGATATATAAATTTGCATTTTCTCCCCCTTAGCTTCATGAGTACAGTGTGCAGCATTTTATATCAAATACATTTAAAGAAGCAGATCTTCAGCTTTCTTCAGGCTAGTTGTAATTCAGACTGATGTCTGTTCTTTGAGGGATTAGTCAAAACGGTACAAAATGTGACTTGTATATTGAAAAAAAAACAAAAAACATAATTGTGTAAACAATAATAATTAGTGAGGAGAGCTTGGTTTCAAAAAGATGAGTGCACGTGGAGATGTTGAGGTGTTAAGGTTTGAACTTGAGGGCGAACTCCTCCAGCGCAGCCAGCAGCTTCTCCTCCTCCTGCGGCGTGGACCTGGAGGACGCCAGCGGCAGGTGTGTCGCCACCGCTCTGCGATCTGGAAGAAAAATTCATGGAAAATATATGTGACAGTGGGAGAGAAACCCAGGACCACGACACTGATGCTCAGTGATTACAGAAGGCTGCGTGGGATTTGTTTCCCACCCTGGAAGAAGAGTCCGCTCGGCTGCTTGGCGGCAGACGGAGACACTGCGAGCCACACCACGGTGTCGGCTCCCATGGCCTCCGTCCTCAGCCTGGCCTGCATCTTGGCGTGGAAGGACGGCATGGACGACTGGACGGCTACAGAAGAGGAAAAAACAAGACTGCAAATCACAGCCGAAACTACCGAGGTGATTCCCAGATGAAAACTGTCCACAGTGAAGTCTTAACTGGGAAAAAAACGTTTAATTAATTACACATTAAATTCCTTTATTCTCTATCATACACAGGTGGAAATTTAAAATATGGATATTTCAAATCATGACAAATAAAAAAAAACACAGAATTACCTGGTGTGTCTGCCCAGCCAGGGTGCATGGAGGAGAAGTGGATCTCTTTGTGCTGAGAGGCCCAACTCTCCGTCAGAATCACCTGCTGCCTCTGTCGCAGAGAAAACACAGACACACTTCAGCAAAAGAGTTGTTTCTCTTCAGGCCGCTGGTGCACGGCTGCTGCAAATCCAGCCTCCTTTACTTTGTTCTGAGCGTAGGCCATGGTGCCGTCGAACGTCCCCTTCTCAAGCTGCAGGTCGTCCACGTTGAGTTTCTGTGTGAGCATGCCGCCTGACGACACCGTGACCTGCGAGGAGAGGGCAGCTCTCAGAAAAGTGCAGAAAAGTAATTTTGCAGCATAGTTTTTTGACATTTTGAACATTTTCTGTACTGGACGTTGAACCAACCACTCTTGGGTCTTCAGCCTTCTTCAGTGCAGGTATGAGTGCTGTGGTCAGTATGTATGTACCTGGAAACAGAGGATTGATTTTTGATAACTGAGTATCAAAAGCTATCAAGTACTGAAAGCTCAGTCAAATCTTCAGTCCTTTGTGCTTCTTCTTGTTTGCCTGATTTAAAAGTATTATTTTCTTTAGTTTATGCTGGTTTAATTGGTTTGATAGAAAATAAGTGGTGATGGAAGTATTCAGATCCTTTACACAACCTAAACTCACATACTGCATTAGAGCTAGTATTTAAAAAAACTTTTCTTTACATTACCAAGTGTATTTGTGGCAAAGTTCTTCTCCAAACCCTCCTCAGTTACCTCTCTCTGGTTGACCATGCAGCCTGCATTGTTGATCTGGTGAACACGGCATGTGATTAAAATTTTTGTGTGTGTGTGTGTGTGTGTGTGTGTGTGTACGTGTACTGCAGATGATCCAACACGGACCTGCAGACACCTACCAGCACATGAACACTGTTGCTTTGGGAGAAGTTCTGGGCAAACTCCCACACTTGTCTCGCACTGGACATGTCAACGATGTGGACGTGTACATTCTAGGAGTAAAAATAATGTAAAGGTTTAATAATATAGAACAGGGATTTTCTTTAGGTGACATATAGACATAAGGGGAGGCATGAAACGTGTCTGTCACATGTTCCCAGAGCTCAATGTGATGTGTTCAAGTAGCAGACACGTGACATATTTCTCACCTGGTTTTTACTCTGCTCCATAATTTCAGTTTTGGCTGCTTCTGCTCTGTCCTTGTTTCGACACACCATGTGAACGATTCCCCCTGCATGTTCCAGACATAAACACATCAGTGGAGAACCGCAGTGGCAACGTCCATCACGTTTAACTGCTCCACTGTCAGAAAAGGGTCGATGTGCCGAGGCAGCTTTGTGTGTAACCTCCAGTTAATGCAGATCAAAGTGTTTGGTTAACAATAAAAGGCACACATAAATTAGCAAAAGGGCTGACAAAGGCTCCCATGATGACACACTCACCTCTGTTGGCAATTTCCTGCGCAGTGGCTTTACCTATCCCACTGTTGGATCCTGTTATTATGAAGGACCTCCCGCTCAGGTTCACATCCAGGTCTGCTGGAGAGAAATGCTTCGCCGCAGCTTCATAGCCACCCCTGTCAGGAGCAGACAGGTGAGCCACAACGTCACAACATGCTCTGGTGTAATACTACTGCCTCAGTGTTACACTCCTCCTGCAGACATGTGCCCATCAATCAGCTGAACCACAGGAAATGATGTACAGCTATTTTGATACCTGATTGATTTAGTTTCAAATGAGACGATTTGACACTGTGTCACATTTGACAGTAAATTTAAAACAGCCGGAAAACACAAACGTTCCGAATCTGCCACTTTGTGCTGAGATATCAGATATTTTACCGGCACGAATGTGACTACTTGCAACCCCCTGGATATGCTGGATATTGTGGGGAATTTCATCACTAACAAAGCACCGTATGTTGTTGAACCTTGTGAATACTATCTGGAGGCAGCGCTCAGTGTATACTACATAAGAAGGATTAGTGTAAATGTTGCGTAAACCTTTAACTTCGTAAATCTTTCTACTGCTTGACATTGTTAATGGAAATTATACGCTCCACTTACTTGGTGTACTCCTGTAGTCCCTTCACAAACCAGACGGCGTTCCTGTAAAACGACATTTTCCGAGTTTAGCTTAAAAAATGTGTCTCGTTAAAAGCAGCGGAGCGGGCAAAGGCCAGTGTTTACGTTTCATAAGAACGACTGAAGGCGGTTATGTAGTGACATGGGCGGGGAGTCACGTGTTGTTACCCCCGGAAGTAAATGACAAAAGCCGCGTTAAGCGCTCTCGGTGTCTCGACATCGAGTTAGCGCAGAAAAGCAGCCGACAGCCGAGCTTTTCAAGTCAATGTGACGGTGACGCGCCAAAACTCAAAAACATTACTAATTACCACGATAATGCTTTTACATGATGAATGTACAAATCCTTCTTCCGGCGCGCAGTTTCACAGTTGTCAGGATGGCCGAGTGGTCTAAGGCGCCAGACTCAAGGTAAAACCTTCCTGTGAAACGGGACTTCTGGTCTCCGAATGGAGGCGTGGGTTCGAATCCCACTTCTGACAATACCTTTTGACGTCGAAGACAAAAAAACATAATGACATATGGAGTGTCAACCAAGGTCTGGGATCATTTAACACTTGTTTACGCATTACCTTGTTTATTCCCAAATTTGTTAGAGGTACGATATGAACTGCGACCCGTCCTCCACCACGTGGTACTGAACCAAGTATCTAAATACTTATGTAAATAAGAGATTTACAGCCGTATCTATAGAAAAATGCGGAACTTTCCGAACTTACAGGGATGTTAGTAAAAAAGACATACTTCAGTGAAGTTGTTGTTGAAGTAATGTCAGATGAAGACACAACAGCGCCCCCTGCTGATGAGAGACAGGAATATAAAATGCTTACAGCACCTGGTATTCCCAGGCGGTCTCCCATCCAAGTACTGACCAGGCCCGACCCTGCTTAGCTTCCGAGATCAGACGAGATCGGGCGTGTTCAGGGTGGTATGGCCGTAAGCAACAAAAGCTCCTTTTTAAGGAATTTTATACTTTCGAGAAACTAAAGCACTTCCACCAAATCTGCAGATTGTGTTTTGGTGGACGTGAATATTTTTGATAGCACTTCCCTGGTGAAGGGTTATGTGTTTTATATACTATTTATGAGTAATGTGTTATGTGAACGCTGAAATAACATGTTAACAGTTTTTATTAAAGCCACTTTTATCTTTAAATCTATTTCATATTCTTAAATTCGATAATTTAAGAATGTGGGGCAATGAGAAAAGTTATTGTCAGAAGTGGGATTCGAACCCACGCCTCCATTCGGAGACCAGAAGTCCCATTCGTAGGAAGGTTTGTCACCTTGAGTCTGGCGCCTTAGACCGCTCGGCCATCCTGACAATTGTGTCAGAGCGATCGGCTAAAGGCTGTTTGACTGCTGCTCATTACATGACGGCGTTTCGTGCTGATATTCAGAGAAATATTGAGCTTTAATGATGCCTTATGAAGTCCTATAAGTTCAGACGTGCGGTGCCGCATTGCGGGACATCACCACTGAAGACAAGCAGACTTGTAAGTTAATCAAGACATGATGACCGGTTAAAGAAGCTTCCAGACTGATAGCCAGCGTTAGTGGCATACATTATTTGTTGTATGTGTCCATGTCAAACGATTTTCCAGAGCTGAAGTCGTTACCTTCGACATTTGAACGGAACGGTAATAAAACCAAAAACAATACGTGACAGCGTTTTCTCATCTATAAATAGTGTGGGTCCTACTATTGCAGTTGCTTACGGCCATACCACCCTGAACACGCCCGATCTCGTCTGATCTCGGAAGCTGAGCAGGGTCGGGCCTGGTCAGTACTTGGATGGGAGACCGCCTGGGAATACCAGGTGCTGTAAGCATTTTATATTCCTGTCTCTCATCAGCAGGGGGCGCTGTTGGACACACTTGCCTTTTTTCGTCGCCAGTCTGAACCCTACTTTATATTCTGCGTTGTTCTTTCTTTTAGTTAAAAATTTAAATGCGGTACTCTCGTTCAGAGGTGAGAAGATGCCTCTGGAAAGCGTGCAGTGACGCTGATTAACACGTAAAAGAGAGTGTGTTCATGGTAGTGGAGGAACATGTTACCCAGTCAAATGTTATAATACGTCATTTCATATTTACATATTTTATGATCCAAATTATGAGCCCGTAATGTGTTATCTCGATTTAAACATACTTAGGATATCTTATAGAACATGATGTGATCTCAGACTATAAAACACCAGAGTTCTCATAATTAAGTACGTGCGAAATAAAACAGTGGACTGAGGTAGTGCCCTGTTTTTCCAATGCACCGTCTCAATTACAAAAGCAACAGCGCCACCTGCTGATGAGAGACAGGAATATAAAATGCTTACAGCACCTGGTATTCCCAGGCGGTCTCCCATCCAAGTACTGACCAGGCCCGACCCTGCTTAGCTTCCGAGATCAGACGAGATCGGGCGTGTTCAGGGTGGTATGGCCGTAAGCGATGGGTATCGTCATTTACATCATTTTTATAGGTGACATTGCTGACTAAATTTTTCTGTCATTGAGCCACACGTCTTGACGGGTGACCGTTTTTTTATGATGAAAAGTTACACCGGTGTGTTTTCTAATTGAGGTCAATTCAGGTTTCTCTTTGGTCATTTGAATGGTGCTTTATGGTCGTTTTGATTCTCTTTGTACTTTTTACCTCTCTTTATAGGAGAGTTATTTTTTGTCCCTTTGTTGTCAATTTAATTCTCTTTGTGGTTGTTTTATGTCTTTTAACAGCTCTGTGGATTTAAAACGTGAAAGGCTGTCCGCTCACCTGAAAACTCACCTGCGCAGCATTGGCATCTAATTAACCTGATAAAATGGCGCAGGTGTGCGTCGCGTCGAGTTTCGGCCTGCGGCAGATCGAAGCCGTGCGGACCAGAGCAATATGGCGTCCGCGCTGACGGCTCGGGTTTGGCTTGGTTTAAAAGCAGGGGTCACCGGGACGCACACGGGCGTCTGAGCGACCGGGGCGAGCTTTACGACGGCGGGGAGGTTCCAGAAGACGCGACCGAGCGACGTCTCCAAGCGCCTGGCACTTTCTCCAAGGTGATAAGCTGCTGCTTGTCTGTGGGCTACATTAGAAAACATAGGAAAACGTGTTTTACCTTCTCAGGCCCGTGTGCCTCGGTTTGTTGAGGCCGGAAAGTCGGGGGTAACCCCCTACTTTCTTTCTTTATTTTCCTAACAGGCCGTTTACTCACTCATTAACGTGGTGGTTTGAACAGATCTCGTCACGCCATTGCAATCTTTAGGCCGGGTCTCAGTGCAACTTTATTTTTTTCTAAGTATTGTGTCTGTAACAGGAAATAATTTTAAGGATTGGATACAATAAAGTCGTCTTTTAACCATTTGTGTACAGCCGTCTGTAATGAGCAGGTGTTTTGTTGGACCAGGACTGACCTGGAACAGCTGTTTTTCAGGCTTTGTGCTAAGCTAACATCTCCTGGCAGCAGCTTCATGGCTATCATACAGACATTTAGATGGAGATTCTCAGTCATCCAGGTCATTGTCAGGGTTGAAAGAGTTCTGTTAGGCAACTGGAAAATAAAAATAAAATCTCAAATCCAGTTGCCTTACAGATTTATCAATTTAAATTACTTTTCCCAACAAAGAGACTGGAATAGTTCAGAGACATTTTTTTGGTCTTTTTAGAAAATGATTTGAAAATACCTTTTTGTCTAAAGTCTGGTTTAATGTTTCTCTAAATCTTTTCCACAGTTGGGGCACGGATGTTGGTGTCACGGTTCCAGTCAGATTTATAAGTGGTGGTTGCTGGTGAAGCTCCCTCACAGCAATACAGGTAAATT
This sequence comes from Psettodes erumei, assembly GCA_016785225.1. Taxonomy (NCBI): domain Eukaryota; kingdom Metazoa; phylum Chordata; class Actinopteri; order Pleuronectiformes; family Psettodidae; genus Psettodes; species Psettodes erumei. The sequence goes on from JAFBJZ010000827.1 coordinate 1,835,741, forward strand.
TCTTCTCTGTCCGAACTAATGAGTACTAATTCTCACAATCCATCTGTTATTCCATTATTCCTCATTTACTGGTCCAACTTCGGGTTATTCCTTTCAGTGAAACATCTGGTAGAATCATTTATTTTAGTGGCGTGTGTGAGGAGAGCACAACCTGCTGGTCAGAGTCCACTGACAGTTGGTTCTTGTCTTTTCCAATGTGCAGACATTCTCTCCTTTACCACTGGTGGAGTTTAACAGATTCTCTTTTTCCCCTGCACTGAGTTTCGGGTCTCAGGGTCCCAAAACAAAACGACAGTGCAACCAGTTGTTTGATGCTTGATGAAGCACAGAGAGAAATCGTACATGTCACCGGTGCATCTTAAAATGTGTTGGAGGGCTCATTTTCTAACTAGCACACATGATTTGTTCTTTTCCCATGAGCTGTGCTCTTTGAAAGGGGCATTCCCCACTGCCCTCAAGCCCTCTCCAGCAGGGCAGCAGAGCTAGACAAACAAGACCTGGGGTCCAGTCAATTTGTCTGGACAAATGTGGGGATTTGGGGCCACAGCGAGCTATGCAGGGATGAGTGCTAATTGTTTGTGTGCCAAGCAACTCCCCTCAATCCCCTGGTCTCTCCAGTCACCCCATTCACCCTGGCCTTTGTCTGGCAAGTAACTTGAACCTGACACATCGGACCAGTGAAAGTGGCATTCAGGTCATTTTTTCCTCCTCATTTACATTTACATCGTGTCTATTGAAGGATCATTTGGGCGTAACATGAAGTAAATATGATTTCTGTTTTGTAAATGATATGGTTTTGTCACCCTTACTCACTGTTTCTCTTTCCTGCCCTCAGCTCTGTGGAAGACGGGGTCATGGATGGAGAGCAGATGGACTACGCTGGAGGGGGTTGCGGTCCGCTTATACCTCAGCCCCACGGCGAAACAATGAGCTGAGGCCACACTGCATCAGTACAAGTGGTTGAGACAATCTAAGAAAGTGGCTGGAGCCAGGCGTCGCCTCGGGCTCCTCTCCTCCACCGGTCCGGCCGGGGCCCCTCCGGGCTCTCCTGGCATGCTGATCAGAGGATTAGGCTGCGGAGGCAGCGTCGAGTCAAGAGCACGCTGGAGAAAGGGAAAGGCATGCGGAGAAGATAAGGTACGTGCTGGTTCCACATGCACCCACACTCACACAAGAAGGCAAGCAGATGTATGACATGAGGACCACACACTTGCCTGCACCAGTGACAGCTTGTCAGTAGAGGGTACCACAGTGCTGCCATACAATGTTTGCACTCGGGGAATATCAGAAATAATATTGCAAAAACTCTTCTGTCATTTACTATATTCATTTGAGAAAATGGGGTAAGAGAAAATGTACTTGATTTTTTTCCCCCTGCAAACCCTATGAAATATTACCACATTTGGAAAAGGTGTTTACTTTCCAGGAGCTCTCCTCCCTGTGCAACATACGCTCACTCTTAGCTTGAAACCCAAGTTGAAGGGCAGGAATGCACAGGGTCATTAAGAAATGCTCCCTCCCACCACAAATTGCAGCCCATTCAAGCCTCCTGTGTTTTGTGTGTGTTTGGTTGTGCCCAGCGATGCAGAGGCAGGTGGTCAGCAGAGCTCAAACTGCTCGGCCTTGACGTGAAGCCAAGAGACTGCGGCCTCCGTCCTGGGTATACCCCAGCAGTGACCTTTCCTCTGGTCATACTAACACACACACACACACACACACACACACACACACACACACACACACACACACTCTCTCTCTCTCTCTCTCTCTCTCTCTCTTTGGACACCTTGTTAAACTCAGCGAGGGGCTGCTGCCTCTTCTAGTGCTGGTGGTGGGGGGCCCTCTGTGTGAGTAAAAAGGGGAGGCAGCGGGACAATAACACATTAAATCAGAGTGTGTGCTGTCGTCATCTGCGTGCTCCCGGCCCAGGAGGCGAGTCCTCGTCCACGCTAATGTGGACACGTTTCCAGACATAGTGACGCTGGTGATGCTGCCAGCCTTCTGCTCATGCTCACGTTTCATGAAGACATGCACTTTGTCAAAGCGTTAGTTGGTCTCCTTTGTGGAAAACCTTAACTGTTTACCCCAGACCTCAATGATGTTCTCACTAAGAACTCTATTTAATATGGGGTTATATGACCATTACTTGCCCTGCGCTTTCCCTTTTTAATCTGAGCATTTCAATATGCTGCGCGTTTGTGTACTACAGAGTAATATATATTTGGATGTAGGTGTGTCTGGTTGGGGATCCATGTGCGTGTGCTCCAGCTTTGGGAGTCGCAGGTCGGGCGTGCACGGCACAATATGGGCTTTAATTCAGACCAGCAGCCCCTCTGTCAGAGAGGAGGAGACGGAGCAATTAGCCCCGCGGAGGAGAGGAGAAAGAAGAGGGAAGAACGAAGGGAATTGTGAATTTGACACATTAAATAGTGGCCGTCATTAGCATGTGGCTGTGTAGGGTTGGGGTTTATTCACCGGATCCTTGAATGCATATTGCTTCAGTACTGCGGCCATACCCCCACCCTCTCCTCTTCTCAGTCTGTCCATCATCCCCACAGCCACCTTTCAAACGTAATCACCCTATTTGGCCTCCCCTCATTCAGTTTCTGCGGCTTTTCTGTCGCCTTCATCTTTTTTACGCTGTCACGCCGCCTGCAAGAGGGTCCCTGGAAATCCCTAAATCAAAACAAATTAAGCTGCATAATTAGATGTGGGAACAAGTGAATGTCAGGTATTAGTTGGTAAACTCCCCACCAACAACAGCATGAGCTTTTCCTTCCAGCATCAGATATATACGTCTGATGCTGTTGGATACTGTGGGTGCTGCTCTGCGGGGGTTCCAGCGTGCCGCATTTAAAAACTCGTTCCGGCTTGAATCGCTCTTTCACTTTGCCGAAGACCCGACGCAGCTTCTGTCGCCGCTGACTTTCACTCGGCTTGTTGTCTCTGCTATATGAGCCTGGAAAAGAGCAAAGCGGTCGGGCCCAGTGTGGTGCCTTTTCCGCCATTGTGCTGAGATCACCTCATGCCAGCTTTCCCCTGTCACATTAGCGCACATCAACCCACTGAGCAACGCACATCCCACACAGAAAGGAAGTCTCTCCCCGGGTTTCACTCTCTTTGCGTGACTAAGTTGAGACTTTTGTGTGTCTGTGGTGCAGAAAGGTAATTTTGCAGTTGCTCCTCAGTGAAGAATCATCATTAATTGGATTGGAGACTGAACACAAAGGGCTGTGGGAGTTAACCAGCATTGGACTTTCCATCGGTCTGCACCGCAGAATTGGACTGATTGACTGAAATACATTCTCTGTTAATATGATGATGTTCATTTACATATTTGGCTAGTTGCAAACTTGTTGACACTGAATGCATCAGGAAAATGTTCACAAAGCATATTTGTTCTCTTGCAGGACAATATCCACTTCATCTTTTTATTCTTCATGTTACTGGGAGATTGTGGTCTGGTTTAAAACTGAACAGTTAACATTGTTTTCGGTTGATGTTTGTCTCTTGTCTTGAGGTGTAATAATTAATGTAAACTGTGCCCAAACTTCTGCTGATGCAAGCGCCGCTCAGTCTTCAGATTAAACCCCATGGAGCTGGTTTGGGATTAATTGAACAGAAGGTAAAAACAATGCAAACTACAACTACCCGTTTGTGGGAACTTCTGCCACAGTGCAGCTTCAGAAACACTGAGACATTAAATTTAAGTTTAAATAACAGCACTGCACCTGCAGTAATACACAACATACATCATAATACGGTTTCATTTAAAAGGCTCCGTAAATGTCTGGACACTGTAGTTTGAACCACATGCTGATGCAGATCCAGAGTTTTTACTGCAGCCTGGCAGTAAACGTGTCACCCAGTGCAACTGTGTGGCTCACTGAACAGTTTTTGGAGCTCTGTGGTACAGAGGAGTAAGATATTTACTTGTCGGTGGGTTTTGTATCTCTGTGGCATTTGAGTACTGCCAGCCCTTTCCCTCAAAGTGACTACGCCGCTTCTCCTGTTCTCTGGAAATCCCCTCTCTTCCAGTGTGGCCTTCAGTCCCCCTTTTCCCCCACTTCCCTCTCCGTCTCCCCGGCCCCTGTTAGGGCAGTGCAGCTTGAGCTGTCAGAGCAGCAACAATCCCGGTCCATTAGTATGGTAATGAGGCCGCGGGCCGACAGGTGGCCCGCTAGACAGCTCAATTAAACTGCTCATTAAAGAGGAAAGTTAACGAAGCTGCAGCCCGGTGCCAGTGCGGCTTTAACACACAATGTGATGTCACAGGCAACAAATTGCTGGTGAGTAGGGGAGTGTGTCAGTCTGTGTGTGTGTGTGTGTGTGTGTGTGTGTGTGTGTGTGTGTGTGTGTGTGTGTGTGTGTGTGTGTGTGTGTGTGTGTGTGTGTGTGTGTGTGTGTGTGTGTGTGTGTGTGTGTGCCTCCCGACACGAGCGTGCGTGAGCAGAGTGTGTCTGCGTGTGGCCGCAGATTGAAATAACAGGTCGGACGAAGTTAGATGGACGTCGCTAACAAGGCAGGGATCTGGCTCAGCCATCAGAAAAGATGAGACATGGGGGAGGAGATGGGATGGAGAGGAAAAAAAAAATAAGTCACTCAAACTTGGCCTTTTACCGTCCCATCAGGCTACTGGCGTCCAACTTCCCTGCATCATTAACTGGACATAGAACACAGTGCTGCTGTAATTATCAGAAGAACAGCCGAAAGTACACAAGATACCGTGGCTTATTTAAATATTCTCCATGCTCCAGCTGATGTGTTTTAAGGATTTCTCTTTTAGTCTTATGAGTTTTAACTCCCTGCGAGGTAAAGAGTCGGAGTCTGTTGCACCAAAGAGCTACACTACAGGTTGAGCTGGTGTGCGTCATTGCAGCAATGTAGAATTTATCCCATAACTCCCACATGGCCCGGTTGTTACAGGCCGTTGATTCCAGTTTTGAATTTGAAAAATTCGGACCTGAATTATAAAGTGGTAGAGATGAAGATGGCAGTTTATATACGTGTGATGTGACAGTTTTCTTTCTTTAAATTTTTCAATAGTTTAAAATCAAATATAAATATTACTTCAGAATAATGAGCAGTGAAACGCTGGATAAGCAGCAAGATAAAGATGAAAACTTGTTGCTGCAGGACTCGCTGTTTTTAATTTTAATGTTATTTGTCTGGTCGAGGAGGTGGTGGGGGTGGGGATGGGTGGGGATGGGTGGGGGCATCGAGTGCAACATGTACTAATAGTCGCTCATTGTTTATTATGTATGAGAATAAAGATGTAACACGACATGGTAATCAGTTTGCAGCCCTGCGTCTGTAATCCGGGGGGCGTGCTCCCTCAAGTGTGAAAATGGGGCCGTATGTGTCTTGCTTTTCTCTGTCTTGCGTTGCGAGCGCTGCGTCTGTGACACGGAGGATCATGGGAGTTAATGGGGTGCGACTGCGGTCAACAAACGGGGTTATGCATTGGCACAAACAACAACACAGTGAGAAAACAGACCCTCCAGATTCACTCAAAGCTGTCTGAAAGATGGCTGCCCTTATGAATATGCTAATCCCAGTTTAGCATGAACAAAAAAAAATACTCATTAATTAATCACCAACAATGGCCTCCTTTTTAATGACACACTAGCTGCCGTTGGAGACAGAGACTAGTGTATGTGTGCGTGAGATTATAATACGGAGCGAAAATTAATCCAAACCTTTATGCAGTTCATGAATTTTATATGTGGCTTCACTTTTTCACGAGACGACGGATTTCACCGATCGGCAGTTTAACGGACATGAGGACGATTGTCATGGCGACGGACAGAGACAGACGCACTGTCAGAGGTGTGTTTGGGCTGAATGAGCTGGGCATTAACCCACATAACACAAAGTGGACCACAACAAGTCCAGGAAGTTGTGATGGCAGCAGCGTTACCTTCTCTTAACAGGGCTATGTTTTCCCAGCTCGAGATCCACATAGGGAGCAGAGAGGGGACGTTTTTGTCCTGTCCTCTCCTCACTTCCTGTCTGCCCTGCCGTTTCCTAACCCCCCCCCGGACTTCACGTCCCTTCAGTTGGATCGCTGAAGTCCGAGCAGTCAGCGGTCTGCAGCCCGCTGCTCCATTATGTCGCTAATTGGTGGCATGAGAGAGATGGCTACAATATCAAAAGGCAGGAAGCAAAGGTTGGAGGGACTGAGGGGGTGGGTGGGGGTGAGGAGATGGAGAGAATGAAGGAAGGAAAGGGAAACTGAGAGACAGAGGGAGAAAAGTGGAGATTTGTTCTCATTAGAAGAAGGCGTGTCCCTTCTCCATGTTTGAAGCAAATTAGTTTGACAGGGGAGTGACAAGTTTTGTGCATGTGTGTGTTATAGAGTGTGTGTGTGTGTGTATGGGCATGTCAGTCTGAGGGGTTTTTGGTAAGAAGTGTTGTGCATGAGCTGGACAATGGAATTAGCAGGTTTGGGTCTGAGACGTCCTGATAAGCTGCTCTAAAATAACGCTGGCTCCGCTGGTGGGAAACTGAAAAGAAAACTGTGGGAACTAAAAGCAGAAATAAGAATCTGGGGGGGTGAAGGTTAGCAGCTGTGAGTTCATCCCGAGCTGAACCACGACACTTTGATTATTGATTGATTATTAAAAGCCATTTGTGGTCCTTTTGTCCAGCAATGTCTCATTTTGTTCTGTTAAAGGGCGAATCCACCCAATTTTACACATGGGGCTTTAATATCCTTGTCCTGGGGAAAACTGCTGCATTATGAGCCATGCTACCACATTGCATTATGGGAAGCGTAGGACCCAGTGACTTTCGGAGCTTGACTTGTTGACTCGTATCTCAGCCTGAGCTGAGAAATGTGAGAGTTGACAGCACCGGGGCAGTCAGCTACTAAATGGATGTGAGAGTCAAGGATCAACTTTGACCCTAAAAGCAACAGCCCCTGCCATAATAAAAAAAATGTTATGACAGCGGTCATAAAGAAGTGACATGATTGCATGTTTATCCGCTGTAGCCTGGCTCTCCACCGCCCCGGGGCTCACGTGTCCCGATCGCCCCCCCCCCCCCAGATCTCCCCGTCACTTCCCCTGACCCCCTGTTGTGGAGGGAGAGAGCAACATCACATCTTAATCTCACCCGCTTGAAGGAGAATGCAGGTCCCTGAAAAGCAGCATTTTCTGGTTACATGAACCCATTAGGGGTGGATCAACCATATGCCAATTGACATGGCTGCAGCTGAATGGCCAACGTGGATTGTAACAGTGGTCCTCGGACAAAAAGCCCCCCGCGGGCTCCCACACCTCCACCAGAACCCAACAGACGTTCGAGCTGCCGCTAACACAAGGCCGGACCCCCACCCCACACACCCCCACCCCCATGGCCTCTGATTAAAGCACAGTTAAACAGAGTGGAGCTTAAAGTTTGGTTGTATTGCGTTGCGTTACGGTGTAGGACCAGATACGCAGAAACACATGCGCACACGTTGTTATAACATGACTGAGAATAAGTCACAAAGTCTTCTGTCTGATTTCATTATATGATAAATGTCTTTTAGATTTTATTCTTATTATAATTAAACGCCGGCCTCTTGTTTCAAAAGGACGTTACACGACAGCACCAAATCTCATTTGTTTTTGCTCCGCTTTGTTCCAGACAAATAATGTTCAAACATGAAAGCAACCAGTTTATTTGAGATTTTAAAAATATATGCATGCTCTTCCAGCAAACAACAAGAAGAACTTGAATGTTGAAAGGAGGATAAATCAATTCCAACAGTAGGTGAAAACATAAAATGGGGAAAGAGTTTCTACGTTAAATTATTTATCTTGTCAGTGCCTCCTGGTTATCACCTTTTTGAAATAATATCTAACCAAGAGGAAAGCAGACTTTTTTGTAATCTAATCTAACATTGCAGTAAATAGTAAAGTTAACAGGCATGAATATTATCCATATTTTGCTTTGCAGTGCCTTAAAACCAAATGTACGTTACGAGTGTGAACCTTCCAACTGTAATCATTAAGTGCTGATCAGCGCTGACTGTCGACATGTCACTAAACTGTAACCAGGACCCCCACCTCAAACCAGACCCCCCCCCCCGTCCCTTTCTCCACCAGTGATCCCACACAAGAGCGTGAGACGGCGAGCTTTAGTGGAACCGTGCCCCGACTGGAGAGGCAAGCTGGCCCTGCCACTCCACAGCAACTGTACCAGTGGAGAGGCCGGTGCGTGCACCATATGTGACAGGGGCGGTCAATGGGATTACTGCGTCTCCCTCTTCTCCCCGTCGCACACAATCGACCGGGGGGATGAAGCCCCGGCCCGCCAAGCCTCCTCCTGAAGGAGCGCACATCCCCTTTCCCCTACTTGGGAAGGGAGAGTGGGGCAGTGGGGGTCTCGTGGGCAGAGAGAAAGAGCGAGGGGGGGTCACCAGATGGATTAACATATTCAACAGAGACAGAGATCAAGCCTTTATAGAGTGAGGACAGAGGGAGGCTTTCTCTCACACATACTGGCTCTGAGAAAAAACAGAAATGAGTGTAAGCTGGATTTGTTTTCATTGTCATGGAAAAACAGCGATGGGCCAAGTGATAACTACTCACATGTAGCTTCATGGGTTTTTTTCTTTTCCTCACAAATGCAGGCGAGACGTGGACGTGTGGGCGAACGCTAGAGTGCAAAGTGACTCAAGGTTCTGGTTCTTTACTGGAGAAATTCCACTTTATCACTTTTTTTTATGATGGAGAAATATCATTCTTTTCATTTTGAGGTGCGATAATCCCGCTGTGGATTTTCTGTGGGTTCTGAACTGCTGTTCACTTCATGTAAACTCAAAATGACAATTTAAGATTGAGTAAAAATGATCAGTCGATCAGATGATGGACAGAAAGTGAAATGACGTGAGTTTTACAAATGAGCGAGCAGGTTAATATGTTAAACGCAAGCAACACAAACATTTGCATTATTTTAAAGAAACTTGTCTTGTTGAGAACTAATAAATGAAATTTAGCTTTAAAACTCTCTTTCAAAATCAGCTTAAGCACTGATGCTTCAGAAACTAAACCTGTAATGAAAAATATAAACACTTAACTTCAAGTACTTTTACTTTTGATAGGATACTCTTACTTTTGTAAAGTTTTCAGATATAATCTCAATTACATCTTAAAAATACAGTTTAGGTTTGTTCAGTTCTTCTTAGGTAAGAGATGTGAATACTTCTTCCACACACTCTCACACACACACACACACACACACACACACACACACACACACACACACACACACACAGCATTACCACTGTGCTGTGACTGAACTCGTGGCCCTGTCCCAGCATGGGCACCAGATTAGAGACCCGTTTTTTTTTCTCGCTGGTTTGCAGTTCTCATGACGTGTGAATGGCCAGGCAGATAGTGGACCGACATTATCCTACACATTCATCTCCACATCAAAGATGAGCCCAACGGACGGAGGGATACCACCCTGAAAGAGAGCGGAGACCCCGCTGCTCGTGTTGCGCCGGAGATCCAAAAGCGTAGAGGGCCCGGTGTCGAGTTTGAGTGACTGCCTGTGGGATCAGGCTCAGTTCTGCTCACTTTTAACCCAGACGCTGTTCGGCTGGTCTGCAGTCTGTCTCAGTCTCTCACTTCACTCTCACAGCTGGTTGTGTTTGTGCTAACTGGAACCTCAGCCATGCTGCAGTCGCCATTCACAGATTATTTAAGGACGTTACTGTGTGGTGAAAGGGTTGCACCCCAAACTGAGAAAATCTTGTCTTTATGGATCTGGGTCGTGTGATGTAGTAAGAAGATTACTCTTCATGATGAGGAAAAAAATGATACTGCCACTTTTTCTTATCAAAAAGTTTGGGGGAGTAAAAGATTAGATGAGAACAATTAGACAGTGTGATAGGACACTTCTTCCTCACTTGAGAGAAGAAGATGACGACGAGTGGGACAGAGTGAGAGCGTTATACCAAAGTGGAGCAGGAGAAAGAAAACAAAGCACCAGCAGCCAGAGAAAGAGGGCGAACCTGCTGCCCGGCTGCTGGTGCTGTGATGGATGAGGTCACTGAGGGGGCTTCACCAAAATGCAGAGTGTCTTCGGAAGGTCAGCCCGAGGTTGGGTGGGGGTCAGAGTGCAACCGGAGGGGAGACGCAGAGGCTCAAAGACCCATCACAGTTGTGCAGGTAGAGGGTGAGTGTTTAGAGTAGGAACGGTCAGTGCTGCAGGTCCAGTTGTGTGACACTGCACCACCCGCAACTTTGGCTTTACGCTTTTCTGCACTTAAAGTGTTGAATGCTAACATAGTCGTTGCAGCTCGACAACCCTCTAGCACCGCTGTAGATCACAGAAGCTAGCAGCACTTAGGCTAAGTCTATTAACATAAGTGCAGTATATGACACTGAGGTGGTAAAATACCAGAATCCCTATATTTCCTCCGCCCTCAGTGTTAGCGTACATGCTAATTCCAAATGCGCACACACACAAGCTGAGCGTGCCGGGGTGGGAGGGCCGGTGGAGGAGTAGCTGCGTGTGAAGGTAACACTTTTCCGACTCTGTCGCAGCCACTTGGTAAACACACACTATAATTACTGCTTATTAGAGGCTATAGGGGCCCATTAGTGGCAGTGGCCCTGCCCCTCACTGCCTGCCACCTCATTATAGAAGCCGGCACAGCACAGTCTGCCTCATTACCACCTGCCTGTTAAACGCACACACATGCATCCATGCAGGGACACACACGCAAACACACAAACAAGTCCACACACACTTGTGGGCGCACACGAGCGCAGTGCAGGTGCTGCCAGATTGGAGTCAGGTGTTGACTTGTTAACTGTTAGATAGGGGGACATGGTGTGTGTGTGTGTGTGTGTGTGTCTGAGTGAAAGCATCCCATGATATTAGTCTAAAGTGATAAACAGACATTGTGAACAAGTAAGAAACATGCGACAGAATCAACTGATGAATGCTAAATTATTAGGGAGGTAAACATTTTAACTGGTGCACATGTGATTTTATACTTATTACATTTTCTTTTCTGAACAGTTATCTTCATTTCAGTCACGAGTTGGTTATTACGTTATTTTATCTGAATGATGTGATTTATTTAAGCTGTTGTGAGGTGCAGCAGCGGCAAGTGGCAAGTTAAGTGTGAAACTAACTAGTTTGTTCATGTCGGCTTCACCTAATGTAACTTATACAGCTGACGCAACAAACTGCAGGTATTTTTAGGCCAAAGAAAAGTTTGAGAAGAAAAGCCTTGACTGTAGGTCAGTACTGGCTACACAATGCATTACATGTACACGCACACACACAGACACACACACAAAATGGCTCTCTTAATTGCCCCCTCGGTGTGCCCCCATTTTGACCCAGTCTCTATTAAAAAACACAACAACAAAAAACCAATAATGTCACATTCCAGCCCATGCCACCCTATGCTGCTCACTGTGCTGCAAACAAAAGCCCCGCTCTCTGTCAGCAGCCACAGAACCGGGCCCAGCTGCCGCTGCCGTTTCTTCGCTTTGCTGGCAAGGCCCGAGCTGCTCAACGGCGCTGATTTACTGGTCGCACACAAGCGCCGTTTTCTCCCCCAGCCGTCCTCCCCTCCCTATGTGCCCCCCCCCTCCATTAGGTTTACAATTTCTTAGCCGAGTCTGTTGGACTGAGCCGTGGCAGTGGCGGCAGGGTGAAGCTGGCAGCACACGCTCCGTCATTCTTTCGCGCTCACTGGTCTGCGGAGCTACGGTGGTGGAGAGACCGGCACCATGGCAGCGCCGGCAGTTAACGAACTCAGTAATGTTCAGCTTTTCTTTCCTCTGTGCCTCCAGGTGAATGTTGTGCAGGCAGCGGTGCCAGGGAAGCAGATGGCTTCAAGAAAGAGAGAGAAGAAGTGTAGAAAAAACCAAACAGAAAAACATTATATTGAGTCCATCTGTCAAGAATACTAACACTACCTCGTCTTCTCGTCAGGTTCTTCTGAGGGGAAAAAAAAACTAAATAAGACCCAAAATTGTAATAAACTAGAATCATCCTTTAATATTAACAGATTAACTGATTAGAGATAATCACATCGCAAATTCTTGGGCAGCGAAGTAAACGGCAGTGTCAAGTGGGAAGATGTCTGCCTTCAACTCTGACCCAGCATTAAGGATCATCCACCTGAAGCAGCCGTCAGTCCCGGCTTTAATTAGAAAAGAAAAGAGTTGGCGCTCTTCTGCCTGCGCCGAACAACAGGTTGGTCCCGCAGGAATCCCTCGGATTCTCGTTTCGGTGGGGGTGGCTGATAAAGGAGCATGTGTGGCATTCAACATACAGGCATATGTGTGTGCGTTTCCACTCCAGGGTGCTCCAAACTTTGAGGGCTGCCCCTCCAGAAAACACAGGCCTGGCCCTCCACACTCAAAGGGCGCGCTCCATTCACCACCTGGCAACGGCGCTGAGAAATGGAGAAGAGATGGGCAGAACGGAATGGGTGGGCAGTAAATTATCGGCTTTCGGAGGCGAAGACGCGATATTTATTTATAGCATTCAAGCGAGGGCGCTCGGGGAGGGGTGCGGTGGAATGGGGGGGTGCGTGTCTTTTGCATGGGGCATCTTAGGTGGTCAGCATTGACCTGCGCTAACCCCTTGTATCCTGTCTCATTCTCCCACCCTTCACACTTGTCTTGTACCCTAAGCTGCCGAGACCTCCCTGGTAATTAGGGAACGAGTCACACCCACTCCCTGCCCCCAAAGGCAGTAAATTTTCCTCCATCTCCCGGGCCTTGTGACACACACACACACACACACACACACACACACACACACACACACACTCAGAATTGAGGCTTCAACACACCATTCAGCCCGGGCCCTACTTGCTCTATCCCCCCACTCTACATTTTATCACCACCCCTTGTTTTGTTTTGCTGTCTCAATCCATCAATCTTCCCATTAGCCCTCCATATTACGGAAACCGTGGGGAACGCCCCCTTTACACCAGCCCTTCAAATCTGTCTTCCTCTCTGCACCTCCCTCAGCCTCCTCCACTTGCTGCCGACTCCCTCTCTCCCTCCATCCCTCAGTCCGGCCTCTTCAGTCCCACCTGTTGCTTTCGAATGGCCGCGCGCTCGCTCTCTCCTCCATCTTTCTGCCGACTCGCCTCCCTGCTCAGCGGGGGTGACATCAGGTTGGTGAAGATGGAGATGGGCGGAGGGAGGGAGAGTGCAGGACTGGGGATGCTGTGGGTGGATGGTGGTGGGGGGTAGCAGCACTTTGGGTGGTATGTTTCCTGCGAGGGTGGGACACAATGCGCCCAGTGTTCGGGCAGGCCCACAGGAGCTTGTTTTACAACAGGGGAGGGGCGGCCATCAATGGCCGGATGATGTGAACCACCCTGAGCCGATTCACGGTGACAAACAGCCCCCTCCACGCAGACCCCCGCCTCCTCCTCACCCCCTTTTTTCTGCTTTCTCCCATCGCCTCCCTCCTTCCCTCCGCACATTCTGTTCAGTTGGACCAAAACCAGGGCATCAGAGAGCATGCAACAGCACCGCAGCTCAATGGACTGGAAGTGAGGGGACACACGCCCCCACAGACACACATACACAGACGCACATACCCTGAATTTCTCACATACATAATGGGCATACATGCATATACTCACGTGCGCGCGCACACACACACACACACACAGGAAAAGGCCCTTTCTGTCCCTCTTCTCTTAATGACGCCTCGAGCATCTTGCTGGAACGTGAATTGGTGTTGGTTTAATTAAACCAGCGTGGCCCTTATTTGTGTCCCTCTCCTTGTTCTCAAAAAGGCAAAATGGCTTGATGACAGCATAATTGCTGAAGAATTGAAGGAGAGCTGGTGTGTGGAGTTGCCAGTAAGTGGGAAGTCCCCCCACCCCCGTGGTCCTGCTCTGGAGACCTGTCCGTTCTCTCAGTCCGTCAGCTCCTTGTACCTAAGAGATAAAATGGGTTGTATGGGCCTTCCAAAAATGACGATTGCTGACTGATGTGTCACTTTGTGATAAGTTCTGGAGAAGTTAAGGAGACCAACTCCACATGTTCAGGTCTGAGGTGTTACATCTGCCCCCGGGACGTCCTCAGTAACCTGGTGCCTGTGTTTGTTTGCAGGTGTGCTGGAGTCAGGACAGATCCACCTCATCATTTAAGACCTCTTCAGACACTCGGCCGTCTCCATGCCAACGCATCCTGGTCTCAACTTCGGTGAGTACCTGCTCTGTCCCAGCTGAGCCCTGTCTCCTGAGCCTTGTCTCATCTGAGTTCTCTGGTCTTTACAGTTTGTCTTCATGTTTACTGGACATGCAACTTTATTATAAGAGTCACCCACTCTGATAAGAGATCCTCCATTACCTCATTCTTGAACCCACTGTAAAAAAAACAAAAAACAAAACACAGCCCTCTCATTCATCTGAATGAGGCCAGCTTGGTGACAGTGCAGTGCAGTATTTCATGTCTCACCATGGGGCTGCCCCCGTCTTTGTGGTGACACATGCAACTCAGCCCATGGGACTTATGTTCATAATGGCTCCATCTTCACCTGCCTGTAGAGGTGGAGCCGGTTCTTCAGTCGTACCACTCGTAACCTGCACCTACTTCCTCTGTCAAACCAAAAGGTGTGAAAACCTTTTCTTTCTTTCTTTTTTTTTTTGTTTGTTTTTGAAGAGCATGTCTGCATGTGCAGATCTGTGCTCGGGGGTGACAGCTGGTTAACAGTGAGGTGGTGATAAAGTATCTGAAGTAGTCCGCCCCCTTGTTAGGGATGATGAGCTTGTGTGTGATGGGATCAGGAGGCTGGTAGTGAGAGTAAAGGAATGTAACCCGCGCTCTCAATCCCTCCATATGACGCTAATTGTGGCAGAACGGGGATGGCCTGGGCTGCTTGTGTACGCCATTGTTATTCCTCAGCCCATTGTCTCCGGCCTTCTGACAATCGCCATCTGAATGAGAGCCTGTTAAGCCTGGCAGATCCCCATCATTAGACCCTTTTACACCCATTGTGATGCAGCAGCGAGGATACTGTAGGGCTATCGGTGACTTTCAGCGGCACAAGAGGCCGCGTCCAATACAACACAGATAAATTTTCTTTTTGTTCAGGCCGTCCATCCGCACAAAGCCGGCGTGTTCCACCTCTGAGAAGTTCTTCAGCACACTCTGGAGAGGATGAGTTTGAAAACACTTGTTACCTAGGATGATGCAGAGAGATTTTTGAACCTTTTTATCACTCGAGACACTCTGAACCAAAACTGTGATTAACAATGTGCCCACAGATTAGAAAAATAACAAAATACATTACAAAGTGTGCAAAGAAATTCTACTAAATAATCCCTGAAAAATTTCAAAATAATCTGTGGGGGTTAAAATGGTTTCCGGACTTCCATGTAGAAGCATTGACGTGTGTGTGTGTGTCTGGTGATAACACATTCAGTATGATGGTGACAACACGACCACACAAACACAAGTGAGTGATCACACACACACACACACACACACACACAGGAGAGGTTTACCTGCAGGCTGAACACAGACCTCAGACCAGGTGGTGGCGCTGATGCAACAAATCCTCCCATTGTGAAGGTTTTAATGTTGTTTTGTTGTTGTTTACTGTTTATTTTGCAGGCTGCAGTTTATGTTGCTTCTGATTCTAATTAAACTGCTCAGCAGGATCACACATAAGGGTTTCTGCTTGATCGGCACAATCTTAAAATTATGAGAAAAGTGTGTCGATGATTTATTATTTTTAATCAAAGCCTGAAATAAAAGTCAAAAGCTTTTTTTCCCCCAAGCTTCCTAAACATCTTTAAAACACTTTCAACAGTCTTGCACCGTATTTCCCCCTGTCAACAACTGACAGCAGCACTCCAGTGAACGAGGCGCTTTTTTTTTGTCCACACAAGTTTGGTCCTGGACATACGATGGAGACAAACTGCCAGCTGGCCTCGCTTTGGCCCGAGTGCGCCTCAGTCTAGTCTCCGTCTCCCTAAAACAAGCATCTGGAGGCGCGGGGAGGTGAATACGAGTGTGAATATATTCATCCCCATGCTGCTTTGTTAAGTCTCTGGGCGTAAAGCCGTTGTACCCCCCGTGCCCTCCCGAGTGACCCCCGAGGATCAGAGACCAGGTTGTCGAAACATTTGTAACATTTGGCCAAAGCAAATCTCAGGCTGCCTGTTGAATTGAAGCTCAGACCAAAGAGGAGAAAAAAAAATCCCTCAAAAAAAAAAAAAGAAACCCTCAAAACACTCCCTACGCCGGACCAGGACCCCCCCCCCCCAATTCCTTATCCCTCACACACATCGAGCATGGAGGCTCAACCCCTCACAACCTCCAGCAAATCCCCTTTATCTTTTCCCAGCCAGATGGGGCCGCTGGAATAATAGCCCAAGCCCAATGAGTTCCATTCAATTTGTCATGCCGTCTAAAGGAGCTTGTAAGCTTCCCATTTGCAGTTATGTTATAGTAACCATGGGAGGCTCGGCAGTGTTAGGACTTAATTACCTCCTAATAGCTGTTGTAGAGATAAAGCCCCCGGCCAGCACATCCCAACACTGTCCGGCCCCTGAGCCACAGAGGGCCCGAGGCTCCGAGGCTCCGCAGCCACGTGGTTTGTCATGTGTGGGCTGGATCGGGCTGGACTGCAGATACAGGTGTGTGGTAGATCAGTGGAAAGTCTGATCAGACTTTGGAAGAACACATCTGAGGTGACTTCTGATGTTGCCTTTAGCTTTCCCTCTAGCGCCTCCATGAGGTTCTCAGTTGGGGGTTTGAGTGAAACGTCTGAGGAGCCGTTGGATCGGACCTGAACTTGCACCCTCTGCTGAGCTCGACACCTTCAAATGATCACGCAAATATTAGGACACTGATTCTAAATCTACAGACACAAAAGGCAGGACATTTTTCTGGAGGAGTTTTTAATCGTCCACGTCGGTCACATGACCTTAATCTGGCTCATCGTCACGTTCACGTGGTGAGGAGCAGACGGGTCAAGGGAATCCTGCAGCCTGACAGAGCATCAGGAGGAGACTTAACTTCTCCTGGTGACATTTGTCTTTCTTCACTTTTGCTGACTTTTTTCTAAAATAAATTGGCTTCATTTAGAGAACGTCCTCCCCTCACACCTCATATTTGCATCTTTTCTTGGCTTTGAACTTGAATCACGAGGCACCCACGTAATCTGAATTTGTGGATTTTAAGAAAAAGCATGTGAACATTAGTATCTGCAACATATATAATTATTATTCAGCTAGTTTGCAATGACAGTGTGTTTTGGGTGAAGCATCCACATCCCTTTTTTCTTCTAAGAATCATAGAAAACATTTGTAACTCTGACGACCTGCACGAGACAGGATGCAAACTGGGGTCGCTCTTCAGTGTCCCTGTTTTCTGAATTTCACTCCACTTCCTGTAGTGCAGCTTAGCTTTGTCTTTAAATGTGAGGTGAATGGCTTAATGCAGGAGAGCTCCATGTGAATCTGAGACAAAGTTACAGTGGTGACGGTGGCGGCGGCAGCCAGCGTCTCACGTTCCTCACCACAGATTTCAACAAAAGCCAGAATTTTGCTTCATTTCGTTCCAAGATTTGGCAGAGAAAGGGAGCGAGGGGAGCGGGAGCCAGGACGTTATTCATGTCTTTCAGTTCATTTGGCCGAGGCCGGTCAGCACCCCCAGACAGAAAGGGAAAACTTCTCTCGTGTTTTTCCACCCTCCTCTCTTTTCTCCTTTTTTTGTTCCCTTTCTTTTTTATTTTGGAGGCAGATTAGCAGGATTAAGTATGGCTCACATATGCTCCTCCTCACTATTGGTATTCACCACGGCACCGGGCCCACTGCCACCCAGACTGATGGACAGAGAGAGAGAGAGAGAGAGAGAGAGGGAGATGATGGTGAGAGTCAAACCTGGAAGAAACTAGGAAATGTTAAAAATAAATGACAGCATACAGTTACTGTGTGCTTCCACCTCGAGCCAGCAGTGTGTGGAAGACCCTCCGTCATGGGTTAATGTTGGGATATCTTTTTTTTGGGGGGGTTGTGGAAGAACTCGTCTGGCCCGCACTGAGCCCCTGACCTCAACCCCATCCAGCACCTTTGTGATGAACTGGTCCCCTGACTGTGACCCATGGGGCCTGTGCCGGATCACTGCCACGTTCAAAACCTGGTGGAACGCCTCAAACCCGAAGACGTGGAGCCTTTTGTTTTTCTCACAGCCTTTTTTTCTTTTATTGTTTTTACAATATATTTCTTGTTTGTGACCAGTGGACCAGTGCTTTTTGTCCAACAATCATTTTTAAGTTAACTAAAGGAGCTCCGTTTCTCTCGTCACATCTGTGCTTAACTGCAACCTTCCATTTAGGAGTTATCAAATAACAAAGTTTTCAGGAAAATATTTGCAATTTAAATTAGTTTCACTTTTAGGTACCAAAGGATTCAGTGTGTTGTTATATTTTACCTTACCTATTTTTTTTACCTTTTATTATAAACCTGATTGACAGGATTATAATAAAACCTTGGGATGTAGTTATAATCCTTTGGGAGATGCTTACAGGCTTTAAAACAGAATGATATCAAAAAATTTAAATGATCAAGAGACATTTGAAAAGTCAAACAGCTTCAATACAACAATCTCTGATGGCACATTTTATTAGCTGTGTGTGTGTGTGTGTGTGTGTGTGTGTGTGTGTGTCATTGTGAGTCCGGAGCAGCAGTGACACTGTGGGAATGTCTAATGAAGCAAAACGGTGGCACAGATACAAACCTCCCGATTTAAAATGCCTCTTTAACCGCCTTCATTTCCATAAGCTGATGTAACGGGAGTTAACACTCGAACTGTGTGTGTGTGTGTGTGTGTGTGTGTGTGTGTGTGTGTGTGTGTGTGTGTGTGTGTGTGTGTGTGTGTGTGTGTGTGTGTGTGTGTGTGTGTGTGTGTGTGTGTTGTGGTACCGAACTTGATTTTGTCACATCCGTGGCAGCGACACCTGACTTTATACGGCCACGTAAAATATTCCTTTGTGATTGGCTGCCAGGTGACCGTTGAAAACGAATGACACCCCACACACACACACACACACACACACACACTGCCCATCCCAGCAGGTAACCATGGCAACAGTACGTTGTCCTAATTCACTACTTACAAAATAAACGAATGACTGTATATGTACAAAATGAATTAATATTCTAAATATTTGAAATAACACTGATCCACATCTTTAGCATTCTTTTTTAAACGTCTAGTTAAAGTTTAAAAGACTTAAAACATTTACTTCATGTCCCGGTTCCGGCTCCAAATCGCCACCGAAAATCAAATAGTCGATATCAGAAAAATCTCCCATTTTTAAAAATTAAGCCTACATAACCAGTAGATTAAGTTATTAACGGATTAAAAATCATGATAGTTGGGCTGTTTCACACATTTTAAATTTTCTTGTATCCACAACGTAATGCAGAGTCGATCTAAGTCCCATAAAAACAGATAAATTTGTAGAGGCAATTAGCCCCTGATTGCGTCTGAATGCACAATACAGTTTGTCATATTTCGGGACAATGCTGCTGTCACTTCCAGTTACGTCCCGGAGCAGATCAGCGGCCCGGGCCCTTCTGTCAGCCAGAGGCCCTCGGACCAGCAGCAGCAGCAGCAGCAGCAGCAGGCCGCGCCGTTACCGCTGCTCCGGCACTAATTGAAATGTTGCAGATCATAACCGTTCAAACAGTTTTGCACACTTCATTAATTAACGTTAAGGGTGTACTTTAACGGCAGCTGCTGGTCGACAGCGGGTAAAAAACAAACGGAAAAAGCTCCATATTTACTGCGCAAACCGCAAAGCTGGCAACATATTGCTGCTTATTAGGCTTCGATCCATTTTTACTGTTCATTTGAACGAGGCGATTTCACGCTCGGTGGGTTAAGTGATAAAAATGAATAAAATTTAAAAGAATTAGTGAATTTCTGATCAAGTTAATAATTTAAATATTGTGTAGATCAATTCAGGATTGATGGATATAAATTCAAAAATACAATCTTTAGATATTTGAATTTTATTTATCGAGCCACCGATCTTTGGTACAAATAAACTAACTAGAATTTATGTAAATTAGTGTTTTCTGAGACTCTCTCTCTCTCTCTCTCTCTCTCTCTCTCTCACACACACACACACACACACACACACACACACACACACACACACACACACACACACACACACACACACAAATTATAATTAACTACTAAAAGGCAAAATGTGGCTCGTTCTGTGTGTTATCGTCATAAAATCCATCCACCCCCCGGTCGAGCATTTTCACAAGAAGGGGCCATATGTAGGAGGAAGTGTGTCTGATTTCACTTAATAGTGATGCTGTGAGTTGGTAATTACATCAGGCTGGAGGACCCTCCGTCAGCCCCCTCCCGTCATCCTCCTCCTGCCTCTGCCTCCCTCCCCCCTGCACGGAGCTGATTGGTCGCAGGGTGGCCGCCGGGACAGACACTGCGTTGTTCTGGTGACCCGGCCTCTGTGCGCCTCAGCCCGCTTATAAAACCCCGCGGCCGCACGCAGCTTTGCCAAATGGGCTGTCACACGCGTCTTGGAGTAACAAGTGGATTTTGACGTTGAAGTTTTCCCATCATCGCGTTTGGAAACACTCTCGGTAGGTGTTTTATTACTTTTGTCTTCACCTGATTAGTAAATAGTGATATTTTAAATATGTTTTTTTAATGTAGGCAGAGGCAAGCAGGAAAGATGTAGGCTGATACTTATCCAAGATCAATTTAAAGAATGATGATGTTCGTCTAAGTCTTTTTACTTGTTACTTGTTAATTCATCCAAAATGAGTTTGTTTACAAACTCAAACCTTTTAATTATTAACTAAGTGATACAGTAACAGAAAGAAAAAAGGATCATCTGTTGTTTTGGTGGTGGCACCATAAATTAACCAAAATGTTTTCTCCTCAGAGCTCCGAGCTGGACCAGAACCATGGACTCTGATACGAGCCGCGTGTCGAGCAGACCGTCCTCTCCAGAGGTGGACGACATCTTCCTGTCCACCCTCAAGAAGTCCGTGCACGGCTTCTCTGGTGCCGTGTCCTCCACGCAGAGCGACTCTCCGTCGGAGCTCCCCAGCCTGCGCGGCCTCTCCAGCGCCGAGGAGGATGCGCTCGCCCTGCGGATGGCGTCCAAGAAAGACCGTAAACTCCTGTCAGAGAGCGAGCTGCAGACCATCCGCCTCAAGATCAACAGCCGCGAGAGGAAAAGGATGCACGACCTCAACGTGGCCATGGACGGACTCCGAGAGGTCATGCCCTACGCGCACGGACCGTCGGTGCGCAAACTCTCCAAAATCGCCACCCTGCTTCTGGCGAGAAACTACATCCTGATGCTGAGCAACTCGCTGGAGGAGATGAAGCGGTTGGTGAGCGAAATCTACGGCAGCAGCGGGCACCACGGCGGCTTCCACCCGTCGGCCTGTGGGACTATGACACACGCGGGGCCCGTGCCGGGACACCCGGCCGTTTCCCACGCCTCACACCCGGCGGTGCACCACCCGCTCCTCCCGCCGGCGGCCGTGTCCACCGCCTCTCTGTCCGCGCCCGGCATCTCCGCCGTCACTTCGGTCAGACCCCACCACGGACTCCTCAAAGCTCCCGCTGCCGGCGCAGGGCCGCTGGGCAGCAGCTTCCAGCACTGGGGCGTCGGCACCGGGATGCCCTGTCCGTGCAGCATGTGCCAAGTTCCGCCCCCGCATGTGTCCAGCATGAGCACCGTCACCATGCCGAGGCTGGCCAGCGACTCCAAGTGACTCCAGGTTACGAACGGACTCGAACTTTTTCTGGGGTTGTCGCAGACTCTCTCTTCTTTACTACGCCTTTTATTTATCTTCGACGGAACCAGTAAAGACCAATGCATTGATTTTCCTCTCTGGGACTTTGGGGTTTTGCAACTAACTTTTAGCGTTTTATGGTAATTAACCTCGGTGGTAACAGGTGTTTCTTCACAGAGCTCCTAAAGCACAACGAAATGCATCTTCTCACTGGCCTCTGTGTGACTCTACACTTATTTAAAGATCAATTTGTGATTTGTTGCTTTTCTGCTCTGTGGGCCTGCAGCGGGAGGGGAGGGGGTCCCCAACTTGAATCAAACCACAAATGTAGATTGTAAATATGTAGATGGATTATGTTTAAATAGTCAGATATTATATATTAGAGTCTTGTTAAAGTGAGGCTCCCCCACCCCTCCCATGTTGCACCTGTTTTATTCTATCTGTCTATTTAGTTCAATGCTTCTGTCTTTATTTTCTGCCCAGTGCCACTGCCCCCACCCACACAATGACCACTTCTTTATTTTTTTTAATGAAAAAAAAAGGGAAATGATATTTATTTACTTATTTTGAACGGGAATTTCAGATGAATCTCTGATTATGTTGGGGTTTTGAACTGAAAAATAAAAACGATTAATTGAAAAAGGGGGAGAAAAAGTCTTCTGGTGATGTCTTTCTTTTTTAATCTTCATACAAATACAAAGGAAAGCATGTTGAAAAAGGATTTAAAACACTAATACGTTTAAGCCGGATTTACGGATCACCAAGCACCAAAACTATAGAGAAGATATAGATCATAGAACAATGAAAAAAATAATACATCAACAGTATTTTCATGAAGGATTATGATCTGTTTTTTCAATTTAATGTATTTTAAGCTTTAAACAGAAACACTCACCTTTTTACCACAATTATAATTGACACATTTCCCAAACTTTAAATTGAGATTAGTTCTTCCTTTTTTCATCATGGAGACAAACTGTAGCCCATAAATTTAGCTTGTACATCATTCATCAAAATAAATTAGAAAATGCCTTAATTTCATGAATCATGGCTCTGAGACAATTTTGTGAATTTGAGCAAAAATCCCTCCAGCAGCATCTGCAGTGTTGATGCAGAAATCAGCCACAAAACCAAAATACCCACGCATTTGATTCTTTTCAGGATCTCTTGACTTTTTCATATCTTCACTCCTAAACCTAATTATTAGTGCTGTGCCCATGTAATATTGAGATTTTCTGTGTTAAATTCATGATATCCACCAAACCAAAACAGTATTTTCTTTGGGTTTAAAATCTCCTTAAATATAATGGATGAAATAAACATGTTTTATATAATCTGAATATTATATGACAGACTGCACTGGTTTGTCTCTCCCACTGCATCATGTTCAGACCACAACACAGTCAGTTTGTGATCCTTCACGCTGGCGCACAAGGAGACTTCAGCTTCATTACAAAAGATATTAACAAACAGCAAATGACTTTTAAAGGCAACTGTACGTCCAATTTGCCTTTTTTGCAGCAGAAATAAAATATATCGATGTACAGTATTACAACTACCGAGTACCTTTCTGTTTTCTGACCTGCATAAATAGAGGGTGTCTTCGAAAACAATATTTTTGCATAATATGAGTGTAAAGAAAAAAGTTGTGCTGAAGCAGAGAGAAGCTGATGATGAGTAAAGGCCGGCACACTTTAGGAAAAGGTAGCAGCTGCACAGCAGATTGTGCATGCTGTTGCAATGTTTTCCGAAGGCTTTTGAAGCTGGAACGATATGAACTAAATCTCTGAATATTCATGCACGCATTTGTTTATTCGTCTCATTACTGGAACTGAATTATTCAGAGTCCTTCAGCGTTTTTGTAGGACATTTCAAAGAGGCGGAGGTCATTCGCTGCAATGTCTGATTACAGGTGAGCGACAACCCAGTGATTCAACCCTGGCATTCCCTTAGTCCAAAGTTTATTGTCACATCAGTACCCTGTTAATTCAGTCACAAATTTCTGTCATGAAAAAAATATCATTCAAGTGTTGGTTTTGCCCTCAAATGTTTCTGACTTGGTTCATTTTTCCATTTTCAGTGGTTTGTCTGTATTGATAATGTCTGGTCAGCTTCCACATCTTAACAGTGTGACACGAGGGACCCAATCAGGCAGAGGATTGAAAACACCTGAGTTGTGTGAGGGACTCAGGTGTAACCGATGATGATGATGATGGCTCTTCTCTGTTCACAGGGTCCCTGCTGTGACGTGTGTGAAGGTAGGCCTGTAAACTTTTTCACTTTTTCCTGAAACACGACTGATGATGTTGTGCGGAGCGAGGATTAACACAAAATAATCTCACAGTTATATTCTACATACGCCTCTGTCTGCAGTGGCCTTCACCTCTGCTTTGTGAATTAACATAAATCGCAGGATTATTTGTCTTCCAAACATCTGCTTAACCTCAGGTGTCTTCTCCCCGGAGCCGCACGTGCACCAGTTGTCAGTGCAAAATGCAGTTACCATGGATTAGAAAGTATCATGTGGCAAAACCAGAAAAACATTAGAGCTGCCCTCTCTCCCATGATTCCCTCTCTGTGGTGAAGAAGTCACGATTACACAACAAATAGCATCTTAATAAGACTCAGTGCTCCTGGTCTCCAAGTCTCTGCATTTCAAGTCAATGCAAAGATGTGTGTTGATGCTAGTTTGTGCTGAATGACACACAGCGAGGTGAAGATCATCAGTGTAAGTTGAATGAAGGCCTCTCCCTGTGTGTAGTAGCACGTTCATCTGAACACACTGGTCCAAAATCTCACCATACGTGTTGAAGTGGGGTGAAGAGCCGGTGGTTTATAAAGGCCTCAGCATGTGATCCACATAATCTTCATACTTATCGAACGCTGTGTGGAAGCATCTGCATTCATCATGTGTTTCCACTTTTATTAAACTATGAATAACATAGTGAGTCATAGCTGTAGTTAAGACACTTTGTCTTTTTTGACATTGGTTATTTAAATTCTTAAAGAATACCGAAGACATCTGGAGAAAAAGTTGATTGAGTGACACTCCTGAGAAAGTTTTTCTACACCCAGATAAACCCGGTGCCAAAGTTAAGCATCTTTTCAGCTCTGATCTGATCTGATCAGACCAATAGCAGCTGGGCTTCACATCCCTGCGCCGGGATTTGAATAAACAGCTCCTTATCCACTGTTGGTGGCAGGCTGACTTATCCATTGATGCTGAGAGTCCGAGGTGGGTTCTGTGACAGTTTAAATATTCATAACTCTGGACAGAAGGGGAGCATCAGTCGTACACCGTCGTAACTGGATTTAAACCCTCCCGAAAACACGGCACAGATGTACTCCCTTTCGGCTCCGCGCATCATGTTGTGTTAGCTGAAAGGATTAGAGACTGGTGGGATGCATCAAAGGTGGCGGGATAACAGAAAGAGAAACATAGTCTATGATGGAGCAAAGGAGGAATAAGCGAGAGAAGATAAACAAACAGAGGAGCTGTCCGAGACAAAGGCGGGATTTAACACTTACAAGAAAGTAGATGGAGCTGGAAGGTGAATTCGAGACCCCGGAGGTCACTCGTTCCCGTGGGACGGGTGTTTATTTCAACACGGCTCATCTGCTCGCTCTCTGCCAACGTTAAACACTGTGATGGGCTCACCGAGGAAAACTGACTGACTGTATTGGAACGATGAGCAACAAATGGTGGCTCAGCCAAGACTTTAGCTGCTCTCCTCTTCCTCAGAACCATGTGATGAGGCCTTTTATTATGTCACATGTTGTTGTGATATGAAGACGCAGTTAGGCCATGTCAGAACGGGAAGAACAGGAGAAGGTCACGTTATTCGTGGTTGGAAAAGTCCCACCAGAAGGATCCGTGCTGACGTCGGATCACTGGGAATTAAGGATGTATGAGATATTTTTGTTGTGTTGTTGTTGTTTGGTTCCCACTGGTTCCATATTGTTTTGTTGGAGCGTGGAGTCCAGGTGGGACAAGCGCCTTGGTGAGCACCCAGAAGGGGGCCCGGTCCTCGTGACCCTTCAGGACCGTCTTCCCAGGCTGGTAACGTTCAGGCTGCAGGTCTTACATTAACGGGTTGAGTCCACAACTGATGAAGAGTTATGAGTTATGCGTAACTCGTCACTTATGTGTTTGCAGTCTGGGCCGAGCTGGACACCTACAGCTTCAGTGTGAGTTGTTGCAGCATCTGCAGAATTTCGTGAAGATTTCCACTGATTCAGAATCTGTAGATGTTCTGAATTGATTTTAAATAAAACTGCACAATAAGAAGTAAAGGTAGTAAACTCTGTGGTGACAAATATATCAAGAGATTAATGCAAACCAAAGTGTGTGTGTCCGTGTGCATTTGTGTGTCTAACAATCTATGAAGAGCAGCAGATGAACTACTCGATCGGGTGGATCAATGTGTTTAGTAAAAGCCCAGAGGGACAAAGACAGAAGGGAGTGAGCGAGGGAGCAAAGGAAAGCGAAAGAGACAAAGCGAGAGAGCAGAAGATCCATTGAGTGTGTTTTTTTGTGGCTGAAGAATTGTCCCCAGTGGCTTTGAAAGGAGGGATAATCCTGTCAAGTAAGCAGACCTTTGGATATTCATGACTGGCCGAGCGGCTCCGCGGGCTGAAGAAGGACACAGTCAGGATGGGATTAAACATCAAAGTGATTGTGAGGAGCGCAGGACCGGGACACGATTGAACCGGGGCAGGGACACAGAGGTGTCAGAGGGGTGTGCTGGGGACCGCTGAGGACCGGGTTCCTGCTGGGTGGACAACACTTTGAATGACTCCAGGATGAGGGCCTCCTAAATGCCATTCAGGAGGAGGGATGTGCTGTGTGCACCTGCCCCCCCCACCCCCACCCAATCGGAGAAACATATCCATACATAAGCATCCAATTTACTGAGAAAATAACTTCTCATTGAGGATGAGAATGGCGACGTGGACAACATCGTCCACAAACTCCTTCATTGGTCCAGGCTTGTTTGTCAGGGTTTGGACTTAAGTGTGTCTTCATGCACAGCGACCTCAACCTCACCCACGTCCAAACGGTCGCCTTCGGGATCAACTGGATCAGCGACGGCCCCAAAATCAGTTTTCTCAAGATTGAAATTTAAAAGAGATGAGGCAGCAGCACAACAATATTGTGTGTTTGTAGCTGATCAGGAGCAGGAGCACTGGATATACAAGTTGACCTCAGTCTGCACCATGAAGAACTATCATATCTGTGTGTGTGTGTCCTGGAGCTAACAGATACCCCGTGGATGGCGTCCCACATGGTTTGTTGACCATGTCACGCCCACGCTCGTCCCCTGCCAGCTCTGACTGCTGCTGGCAGCGGGGACAAAGAGACGGTGAGACAAAGAGACTCTTGTAGCCACAAAATAACTTTCTTTCGGTTTGAGTTTTTTTTTTTTAAACCAGTTTAACTCTGGATTAACTGTGTGCCTCTGCAGCAGCCGCCCCACCCTGAGATGTTTTAATAACTACAACCCCAATTTGTCAACTTACTGACGCCTGCTATCGTGTTGCGCCGCAACATATGTCTGCTCTGTGAGTTGTTGCTTCCCCGGGGTCCGCTGTTTGATAAATCAAATTAGCACCACACAGAATGGCTGGCATCTGATCTATCTATCTATATATCTATTTATCTATCTACCTATCTGTTATCTCTCAGTCCTCAGCAGTGGGGGGGGCAGTCTGAGGTTGGGGGAACATCTGTGATAAACCTGCTGCAGTTTGATCGGAGTGGGAGTTGAATGGAAAAGGGAGAGTGGAGGCAGCTTCAGCCTGATCTCTCAGGACTTAGTGGGGATTTGAACGTGCTGAGAGTCTGTGAGGAGCAGGAGCTCAGTGGGAGGTGAATGAGGAGGAGGAGGAGGCTCAGAGGAGAGCTGTCTCAAGAGGGAGGGGGGAGCAACTCTGTGTGTGTGTGTGTGTGATAAAGGGTGTGTAGGCTGACAGATGTGTCCATCAACGCCTGAAAGAATCATCTTACATGCCCCACATCCATCTGCCGGTCCAGAGCAGCAAGATTTTGTGAGATCAGAACAATGTGTTGAAATGTGAAATGACATGAAACAAGTGGAAGAAAAGGTTTTTTCACCACGTACGTCCGACTCAGCCGACGAAATGCTGCACAAACCGGAACAGTGAGGCTGAGAGTCTTGAGTAGTGGAACATATAGTGAACATGCATATGTCTTTCTCTCATAGTCTTAGTTTTTGTTCATATGAAAAACAAGAGAAACATGAAGATGGGAGGATACATCGTCCAATCGATTGGTTGTGTCCCGGGACGCTCAGCGGTAACCCCCACCCCTCAGTGTTCCCCGGTCAGCTGGGAGATGTGATCCCTGCAGCGTGTCTGGGCTCTGCCTCTCGGTGTCCCCCCTGCTGGGTCAGTGGCAAAACATGGTCCAAAAAAGGGGAAGGGAGGGGGGCCTCTGTCTTGTGGGACCGTCCCGACCCGGCCACATCCCTCTCACTTGATCAGACAGGTGGCGACACTACGTCAGTGTCGGTTCCCCTTCCTTTCGCTCGCCTCACTACAAGACGTGTAGTTTGTAGGACGTGTTTCCTCATCCATCATACTGCTGTCAGCTTTCACTTTAACAGTGACTCTGTTCTCGCTGCACCGCCCTCCATACAGATGAGGATAACCCCTTTAAACTCACCCCTGGCCGCTAATAAAAACCCGGCAAAGAAACATCTCCACCCGCCCCCCGACGTTCAGACTTTCACTGGGGTGCCCCTGCCTGGATCGCTTGGTAAGAAGAAGAAGCTCTGTGTTTGACTTTGGCTGAGGATTCCTGCAGAAGTTTAGTGTCTGTGAATCCATCATTGTCACGGTTAAATAGGATCGGGGGGGTTTAAGGGTACTTTGTGTTCGGGGAGGGGGGGTTAACTAACTCTTTCCTATTAGCAACCACCCTACAAATCCCTGGTGACATTGTTTCATAGAGGAACATCTGTTCTGACAACAGATAATCACAGAGTTAGGTTATGTTTCAGGGTAATTTCACATGATCACAACAAAAGCTTTGAGTGTGACTGTTGCAAACAAATCCAAAGACATTTGAGAATATTTCTTAAATGCTGCAGGATCTTCAGCTGCTTTATGGGAAAGTCAGTCCAGAAACAACAAAATGACAGAAAGTGTCAGCGGAGCAGTTAGCAACATGAAATATGAACGAGGCAAACGTCCATCTGTATTTAAACAACCGTGACCGACTGAGCGTGTGCAGCTATTGAGAGCCAAGCATTTAGGCTCTCTTTCACAAAGGGCCCGGGGGCTAAAACCTAACACCCCCCTCCCACCTTCATTATCCCCGCCACACTATGATCAGCGCCAAATGCTGACTATCCCAGGCCAGCGCTCACAAAGCATGCTGGGAGGGACAAAAGCGGACCTTCAGCCGATCGGTTCCACCTTATTAACAGCTTGTAATCTTCTCATGTCTTTTGGCCAGGCCTCGCGGAGCAGGAGTTAGGGCGAATAGGCGAGCGTGTCCTCCGTCCCCGCTTTGATGCGGAGCAGCCTTTCCCCTCTGAAAAGTCCTGCGCTGTTATGTTCCCATTGTTGCCGCGGCTGCACCTGTTTACCCGCAGGGACGCATGGATAAAATCAGTCACTGGCAACTGTTAATTTCTCATTAGAGACTCGCATGTGCGCACTGCGAACAGAGGACAGTTCAGGAGAAAGCCGGTAGCAGGTGCACCTCCTCCATTAACGCGCTGGTTAGCCACTCTGTCAAAAACATGACCTCAAACACTGTTCATTAATCCCAGCAGCTCCTAAACAAATGCATTTCTTTCTGAGTCTGATGCAATTTGCAGACTTTTTTGATGGGCACTGAATAGTGATCTTTCCACTTGTTTTTGTCACAAAAACATAAAAATGAGTGGAATTCATCGCTTCACTCCCGACCTCTCAGGATCACAGATTTCACACCCAGAGACTTCCTGTGCACACCTGAGGCCGTCATTGGCTGAGGGACAAACTTGTCACTTCTTTGTGCTTTTTTTCTGGGTTTTACAGCTTCCAATGTCTAATTTTATGATGATTCGTTTTAACTTTTAGGATCCAAGTCAGATCTAGGACAGTACTTATGAATGGGTTGACCAGTGTGACACCACTGGTAGGAATGTGCTTGGCGTCACGCGTCTCCAACACACCATGCTGTATTATGTTTTCTTGCCTTCATCAGTGTTGTGTCTGAAGTCGTTTTTTTGTCTTCTTTATGTCCAGCAGCTAGTCATGTGACTTATCAATCATCCAACATTACAATCATTAAAGAGGCAGTCATTCAAAACAGCAGTCAAGCTGTTGATCTATGTTTTGAGCTGATATAATAATCAATTAGGGATTTAAATGACTTTGTGTTATTCAGGAGCAGACAGTAAACAGCTGTGTAATTGGACCAGTTTGGGGAATTAGAACGCCTCATTCAGACATTATCAGACACGATAAGTAAAAAAAACAAAAAAAATCATCTCGACACGCCATCAAGTGACTCACAAAAGAGCTCAATCAGACACCTGATGTTAATTGACTCCATTAAGTCAAGACTTGTGTCCGGACCAGCAGCAGCCAGCCTGTTGCTTGACTTAATTTGTGAAACTGTCCATTTATATCAAGTGAGGTGGATATATAATTAGGCCAATTTGTCCTCAATTAATGAGCCAGTCAAGGTTGTTTTGTGTGTGTGTGTGTGTGTGTGTGTGTGGTGGGGGGGTTAGCAAGGAAACACATTATTCTGCTCAAAATGAATTATTTAGTAATCTTAAAATATCATATTAAAACAAATCAATAATACAAAATTATTGTGTTTTATTTTTGTAAATGTCATTGACAGTGTGAACACAATATTTGAATGATTTATTGTTTTGTTTTGAAATGTGAATCTGGTGACTTATCAGAAGCTCATTTAAATTTTTTCTTCAGTTCCAAATCCTTATTTTCCCAAACCTTGTTGCCCATAAGCTCGGAGATGTAAAATCTGCATTGGAATTGCAGATTATTCAGTTATCACTCATAATCAATATAATCAATTAAAATGTGAATAGATTTGTGGATTCAAAATCATGAATGAATGAACAACACCAAGAAATGGAAGGAAAATGTTAAGCAAATACAAAAAACTTATGTTTATCTTTTGTAAATTCCCTTCAAATGATGAAAGGTGAAAAAAAAAAGAGCAAGAGAAGAGTTCACTTTTCCTGGTGGTATCACTTTGGGTGTATTTTTCATCCTGTATCGGTGGATAAATTGACCCAGGACTTTGGCTGAGGTGTCTTCCTGCCTGTCAGCCGCAGGAAGTGGCTCCACACAGACGAGGCATTTAGCCCCCAGGTGCAGACCCACCATTGGACGGCCTTGCCCAGATGGACAGTACTCCTTCCACCATAAAGACACTAGTCTTCCCCCTGCCCTGAAGCCACCGGTGCCCCTGCCCTGGTCCAGCCTCATCAAAAGGCGCCTGGAAGCTGGGAGGCGGATATGCCGCGCTGCAGCCCCAAATCAAGCTCACTTTTCTTTCCCTTGTGGATAAAAAAAAAAAGTGGGGGAGGTGCGCTTCTGTGGTAGACACCAGCTTCTTTCTTTCTCCTCCTTTCTGACTTCTGTATGTGCGGCTCCTTGCAGGTGTCCTCCTTTCTTCCTCTTGACACAGAGACCACGTCCCAAAAATACAGTCATCCAAAGCATCACGGCTCGTTTTCTTTCATTACTCAGTTTATTACCTCTCATTGTTAGACGGCCACTAGAAATCAAATTGAGCTCGCAGGCACGCACACACACACACACAAACACACATTCATCCTGGCTGCCTGCACTCTGTTCTCCTGCAGGTGCAAGGGCCATCCGCCTGGCCCTTTTCATGGGGCCCTCCCTTTCCTGTCCGTCTGGAGTCCGTCCATTAAGCTTCAATCACAGCACCAGCCGGACGCCACCGGACCCACTGGCGGGGAAGGGAAGCGCCTCCGCACACATCTTTCACTTGTTGAACGACAAGAGAAGAGCGGCTGGGGGAGAAAGAAAGGGTCTTCCTCCCCTGCATCTCCTTCTGCTTTCATCGCGAACAACTTGCTTTCTGTGTGTAACGGTGCTGTCCTTCCCCTCTTCCCCCTGCCCTCCTTTTCTCCCGCTCAGATGGGCTTTACAAGGAGGAGCGGGGAGGGGGTGGGTGCAAAGAGAGGACGGCCAGGCTCGCCGTGCAAACGGAGTGATGCTGAGGTCTTTTTGTGGCTCATGAATGGCACATCTGAGGTTTCCAGCCTTGCTCGGTGCCCCAAGCCAGCTTCACCTGTGGTTGGAGTCAATTGGCCTGTTGTCTGCCTGTCTGGAAGCGTGCCCAGCTCTCTGCCAGCCAATTTGGTGAGCGCCGTCGCTCCGAACTGAACAACAATAACCTCCACCTCAAAACCGTCCATTAGCTCCCCGCAACACAATGATGTATCCATTGACTGTTTGCCAAAACCGTCCTCCAAAACGGTTAATACCTTTCTTAATACTGCTAATACCTGCTCTCTGGCTAGTGACAACGTACTGGAGACTTTAATAGCTTCCAAGTTGTTCAAAAGCTGCAGAGGTGCGTTCCATTAAGCTCACTGTGTCGTCTTTTTGGTGCGTGCTTTCAGTTAAAACAACGTAGTCGTGTTGACAGGTATGCTAGCGTCTCTATGAGCCTTCATGTAGGCACAGCAGTGTTTGAGCTAAATGCTAAGCTAGCTTAGTGGGTTAGCAGAATAACTTTGCTAATAAGCACTAAATACAAAGTAGAGCTTTGTGCGGCTGATGAAAATGTCTGTAGATTTGCACACATTTGTTCATAAAACCAAACTCACTGGGACTCATCCTCCTGGGACCATGACTAAATATTATGGGCATCCTGTAGATATTTCTACCCCAAAAAGTTAATGAGAATATATCTGTATATGGTATTATTTTCAGTGGAATCAAATTAGCTGATATCCTCAATGTCAAAAAGTCAGACTTGCATTTGTGTGTGTTTTCAAAAGAGCACGTCATGTGTTGGGGAGGAGTTGAGCTGAGGTGGGGGCATGTGAGGGGACCATTTAGCTCACTTTTCCCCTGTGAGCTGTCAGTCTCAACACATGCAGCTGTGGAAATGAGATATAACTGAGCTGCCACTTCAGAAAAAGCTCTCGCTCGCATCCTTGCGTCGCCAGGAAGCTCTGAAGCCAAGAGTAGAAAAGGTTTGGCGAGTCGTCATCGTGCTGGATGGCATCTGTTTTCTGCAGGAAGAGGGGAGACCGACAGGTGGAGGGGATACAGGTCTGATTTGTGGAATTTCAAAAGCAGAGGTGAAGCATTTCTGCTCTGACTGACTTTACCTTTTGCTGAAGAATACTGATCACTGAACTACAACTTTGAAGACCAGCACGCCACTGAGGAGACTATGAACATGCTGTCGAACCCCGTGATCAGGGCCCAGGAGCAGTCTCTACCTCTCTGTGGCCCCGGGTCCATCCAGGACTTACCCCACTGCCCTCCAGCGTTCAACTTGAGCTCCCGCCTCAACCCTGCGCCGATGCTTGGCCTCCACAGTGGCCAGAGATCCACCAAACCTCAGAGGGAGCTGAGCCCCGAGGAGCAGCAGGAGCTCAGGAGGAAGATCAACAGCAGGGAGAGGAAGCGGATGCAGGACTTGAACATTGCCATGGATGCCCTGAGGGAAGTCATGGTTCCTTACGCCTCCTCCCCTTCATCTGCCTCCTCCTCTCAGTCCCACCAGCCCGGGGCTCCTCCAGGCCGCAGGCTCTCCAAGATCTCCACTCTGGTCCTGGCCAGGAACTACATCCTCCTCCTGGGCTCGTCTCTGCAGGAGATGCGGCGGCTGCTGGGGGAGGTGAGCATCGGGATGGGGGTGAACACAGGTCCGGTCCCCCGGCTGCTGCTCGCTGGAGGGTGGCCCCTCATCTCCGGCCCCGGTCAGCTCCTCCTCACCCAGGAATCCCTCCTCACCTCGACGGCCCCCTCCCCTTCCTCTTCCTCCTCCGCTTCGCCGTCCTCTGCAGCTAAATGTCCCCTGCTGTCCCCGGGGCCCATGGAGGCCTCACTGGCCCCAGTGCAGTGGAGTCCTGCAGGGCCCTCAGGAGGGCCCCTGTGCCCCTGTGGAGTCTGCAGACTGCCCAGATTCAGCCACTCCACTCCAGTCCCCAGGTTCCCAAAGTGACACGCTGAGGATATCTGCAGAATGGACTCGATGACTGTTACATGTATGCAACATTTTTTATATGAATTGTTATTTTTCTAACATTTTTAACATGTTTATAATATTTTACTACAATATGTACTCACAATTATCCTTTGATTTAAAAAAAAACATTATGCAACTATTCTGTATTTGGTGAGACTGGGTCTTATATCTAATAATTTTGTTTCTGAGTTTCTTATGTCAAAGAGAAATAATGAAATACTTTTGTTGTATGTTAAATGTAAAGTGTAATGACCGTGTGCATGGTGCATATGGCTGCAGTGTAGGTGGGTGAAAGTTGATGACAATTTTCAGGGGCCCACGGCCTGGAAAGGCTCCAAATAAAGGGCTCCTATGAAATAAAAAATTCTGCTTGTTAAGGGCTCTGAAAAATTTCTCAAACTGCTGCAGACGAAAACATAAATTTCTCCAAACATCTTAGCAATTTTAGTTTGTTCACGATGACTGTATTAATGTTTTTGTCCGTGAAGTGGACGTGGACATGGCTGCACATTAGTTGACCAGTTTTCAGGAGCTTAGTATATTCCAAAAAAATCAGTATACATACAATATTTTTTTTTAAAAATCACTGTTGTGAACTAGAAAGAGGCACACAAACTACTGAGAAAATGAGCAGGGGCAAACTTCTCCTGCCGCTCCACGTTCATTGAATCTTCATCGTAATCATTTCTGATATACTTCAGACCCGGGACAAGATGCTGAGCTGAAAAGCACCTTCCACCCTCCACGCCACCTCAAAATAGTGAAACAGTCCTCATCTCTTCCCCCATTCACTGCTCCAACAAGCAAAAGATCAAAACCCGCCCGTGTAATTACTGCGCCGCAGAAAGGAGGCCTTTTGATTATTAGCCCCCTCTTTCTCCTCCGTCCTCAAATTCTTGATGTTTCTCTGTGTTAAGGAGCCAGGACGGGTGATTTGGGGCTACTCATTACACTCACTCCACAATATGTTCAAACGCCCAGAAAATGTGTCTCCCTGAATGGGGTTCACTCCTGCAAACTCGCCACCCCTCTGGAAGAAAGCAGGCAGCCTCATTCTGCGCGAGAATAAGAGGCGCCGGCGGGAGGGAGGATATTCTCAGCCACAACCTGGCCCTTAGCACGGCCTGCATGAATAATAATAATGAAAATAATCATAATCATAATGCTGATAAAATACTCAAAATAATTGCTACCCTGGAATAAGAGGATTATAGAGGGTAGATATGTGAATAGCGGTGAGTGAAAGGACGGGAATCTGTTAGCATCGGGGAGGACAAAAGAGGAGCTGGATGCCATTAAGTGAGATTAAGCCAAATAAGGCTTGATTTTCTTGCAAGGAAAAAGGAGGAAGGAGAAGAGGGTGAGAGTGGAGGAGGAGGAGGAGTGGAGGGGGAGGGAGGGAGGGCCCGATTCATAGATCAAAGTAAGATGGCCAAACTTCACGTCTTTCATTTACATATAGCTGCTTTATGTCTCTGGAGGGATTAGCTACCTTGCTATTTTCTCCAGGTTGTTCTCCATTCGACTACCTCTGCCCACCGACCATTTCCTCCTGCTCTCAGGATGGTTCAGCCCTCCCTCTCTTCTTCTTCTTCTTTTTTTTTTTTTTTTAAAGTCGGCCTCCTTAATTTCTCCCCCCTCTCATTCTCTGCTCTTTCTCTCTGTTTTTCCAAGAGGCTCTCACTTTCTCGCGTTTGGTGGTTTCATTGTTGCCGCGACGCAGGGGTCTGGTCAGTCTTTGTGTCAGCACTTTAACTCATCTCCATTTCATCACTGTTGTTCAATGGGGCGAGGAGAGCTTGTAAGACAATGCACACACACACACACACACACACACAGAAAGGCAGATTTAGCGCTGAATGGTTCTTACTCTCGTTAAAGGCGTAGCACAACCACAACCTGTGTCATTGTAGAAAAGTTACTTCTTCAGTTTAACCGTGCAAAACAAAGTCTCAGTGAAAACTAAAATCTGTTTAGAAGCTGTGGCAGCGAGAAACACGATGCAGACATGAACAGGCCATGGTAAACAATGCAAAGTGATATAAATAGCGCTGTACAAAAGAATTTTTTAATGAAATTTATTGATTTTTTTAATCATCAGTTGGACATTTACATGCTCCTCTCATTCATGGTATAGTAATTAATTAGCAGCAATTAGCCATGTAGCATTCAGTTTCACTTGTCTCCCCCCCTTTGGCAGTAAATAGATAAACGTGAGGGGAGAGCTACACCAGTGGTGTTTGCCCTCATCAGCGCCCTGCACTCCTTCCTCTTTTTTTCAACACCAGCATCTCAAACTTCCCTAAAAGTCCTGCACTCCAGCTTTAAAGTTGCATAACATGACGAGCCCGGTTTAGGATGTTGCCCAGTATCTGATTTTTTTTTTTTAAACCAGTAGTCAGGCTATTGCAGCTCATGTCAATAGTCAAATTAGCATTTCCCATCAGTGTGGTCCTTGCATATATATAGATATCTGCCATTCAGTAAATCATCAACTATACAGAACCAGCAGGGGAGGAGCTTTGTTCTAACACTCGATGCCAAACTACCTTCACACATGTGGAGTTTTTAGACACACCAATATTTGCAAGTGCCCCTGTTGCTTGAGTGCAAAAGTAGCTACACAGCTGCACAGACAGTTAAATCTTGAAGTATCTGTTTGGGTTTCAGCTGAAGCAGCACGTTGCTGTACGTCCAGCTCGTCACTTTCTGCTGCAACGTGCGTCTCTAATGTGGACGGGACACATTGTCTTCCACTGTCCCCTCTCCTGCAGGCCTCTCATCTCAGAGTGTTGTTTGCCTCCAGCCTTTGTCGCACCGTTTCACAGCACTTAACCAGTCAACGTGGGGAGTCCTTGGCTTAGGAAGTCCTGAGCCATAAATTTCATCTCCACAATGAGCAGAGCGCAGGGGCTGGTCAGGACCCCCATTTACTTTCTAACCCAGCTTTTATTCGTCCCCTCCCTAAATAACATCAGGCCCTCCTGTGCTGTCCCACCCTGAAATTCCTGATCCCCCCGTGTCACCCCTTCTGTCTCAGGCCGGGCCGATACAACGGGGTTACCGCCGAGCCCGCCGGCCCGCTCATTAAGCATCGTGTTCTCTCCCACCCATTCCAGCCCTCTGTCCCATTCACGCCGCGGCCCTCATTACAACTTTACAGGCCACCATCAACCGTCACCTCATTACCCCAATCGAGCGGCTAAAGGACGGGCAGAGATGGTGTGTGGTCACTGGAGACGTCATTGTCTTTGCAAAATCTGAAATTATCCCCGTAGCTTTGCAAATTGTTTGGTTTAGAGGTGATACAGGGCTGATTTGAAGTTGAATAGGCTGAATAATTTGCTTTCATGTGTTAATATCGCAGGTGGCAGCAGCAAAACAACCTATACGATGCTGACACGCGAGGGTCATAATACAAGTAGATGTCCTTGTCCGTCACTGCTGAATGTATGTATTTAGGAAACAACATGAAGTCATATCAAAGGAAAGGAGCATTTATTTAATGAAAACATGTTTGAGTGTGAGAGGATTATTTCTTTAACCATCACATAACCTTAGACTTGGTGTTGAAACCAGCAAAGAAACATATTTCCACCAAGCACACAACACATCTGGAGGTTTATTTCTGTCTGTGTTGTGGCCCCTGGTGGTTGAGGGGCCTCTCCCTCTCCCTCAGGTCACTCAGGTCGATCGTACGCATCATGTTTGTGCAATGATTCACATAACTTTTCTGATTATCCCAGTCCCTTCATGTCATGTTTGCAATATTTAAAACAAAAAAACAACTTCCCATTAGTAATCAGTGCACATGAGGCAACAATCGCATGATGTGCCCCAATCACATCATGATAAAGCTTCATGGCTCAGTGGGGATGATGCACTCTTTTGAGTGAGCACATCCCTCATACAATATATAATCTATATTTTTCCACTCTTTGATTGTCATTGTACAGTTTGCATCTCAACTTGAGTATATAGGGCCAAGTTCAGCTTCAAATCTAGAAAAATAAACTAATATTTAGTTGTTTTAGTGCTGTCTATGTTTTATGTGTGTTTTAGAAAACCTGATTACCATTTCAGTATAGATTAGTTTCACACAGTGTATTTGGTATTTGGTCTAAGCTCTGACAACCGTGAGCGATAACATACAGTACGTAACTAGCTTCACTGCGATGAATCACAAAGCTCCTACGAGTTGATTTTAATGTACGGCACATGATGGAGCTCGGAGGAGGACAGTGTGAAAGTGAAAGAAACAACATTCAAAGGTCTAGCGCACATCTTTGTAAAGAGAGGCAGCAGTTTTGAACAGGCCAGTGTGCTCCTTTTAAATGTGTGTGTCTCTGTGGTAATGAACCCCTGGCCCTCCGTTTGCCCTCTGAACCCACGGTGGCCTTGGAAGCAGGAATTCCAGTTAACACATCACAGATCAGTTTTCTTTTCTCCCGGTTTTGTGTTCCTGTTGCTTCTCGCCAAACGTCGGCCGGGCGTCGACGGAGGCCTGACAGCCACCGGCCCTCGCCCTCCTCTGTTTTCCTGTCCTGTTTCTTCCCTTCCTTTCTCTCGCTCCTCTGTTTGGGCTCCTCTTTCTTGCCTCCCTTTCTGCTTAATTGAGTTGTTTGGCAGGCGGGCTTGTCAGACAGCACCGTCTATGTGGGGAGTCTGAGGGGCAGGGGGGGCACCCGCCATTGTGCTCCCAGAGACGGGTTAGTTTTTCACTGTTACTGCTGCATGAGTGAACATGGCCCAGATTAGGACCTGGGGGGGGGGGGCTGGAGTTAAATTTATGAAATATCAAGACAAGACAGCATCTGATCGTGCAAATGTTAGTTTTATCTCAGTAGTACCTGCTCAAATATTTTTAGTGCAAAATAAGTTTTTACACCCATCCATATTTTTTAGGAATTAAATGACACAGTACAGGTGAACAGATGCATCGCACATTTCCCAGTGACAGACCTGCAGGAAAATCTTAAAAATTACATTTTAAATTTAAATGTCATTTATTTGTGTTTGCAGAGCAGAGAGTGTCCTCGGTTTTAAGTGCTCGGCAAACCCATAAATATCATCTCCATAGGAGAGAGTGGAGTGGCGTGAAGGAGGCAAACAGCGACTGTGTGCGGAGTCATCAATCATCAGGACAGAGCGCGGGGAGAAAGAGAGAGGGAGGAAGACCAGGATGCACATTTCACTTTTTTTTTCACAAAAAAAGTGAAATGTGCATCCTGCATTCATGATTTTAAAAAAAAAAGATTTTGTCATCCCTCAATAATAAATCTGAAAGTGTCTCATCTTCTCCTGTGGTTGCAGCAAACTTTCAGTTAAAAGTATTTGTGTTCTGTTCACATTATGACAGGATATCTGGCCAAGTTTTTTTTTTTAAAGAATTACAGCACTAACACCAGTAGTTCAACATATTTAAACGTCTATTTAAATATGAACTCTTCTTCTTTTATGAAGATATTTGCTCACAGGAGACAGAAATAAACATGACATGATGTGCCTCGTCCAGTTAACTCCTTTTTTTCTCTCAACACTATGGGGGGAACTGAATATTCCTCTTATAATCCACTCAGGTTGAATGATAAAATAAATCAATAATTAATGAATAAGATTTAATACACAGTGTTACCTGTTAAGTTTAATAATATGAAGCTCTTCTTCCTGTTGATAAAATAAAAAACAGTTTGCATTCATTTTTCATAACAGATACTGATACTCACACCTGAAACTAGCTGTGTTGCTTTTATTGTTTGATTGGTGTTATTATTCTTTAATCCTCTCGTTGTGTGTTTGTTTGTTTGTTGGAGAAACACACTCTCGTCCTCCCTCAGGGTCCATGAGCCTGTCCATCTGCTCACACACACCCCAAAACAGACAACCAAGGGCAAAGGGGAGAGCGGCTCTGTGTGTGTGTGTGTGTGTGTGTGTGTGTGTGTGTGTGTGTGTGTGTGCGTGTTGTAAATATGAGGTTTTTGAAGGGTTGGGTGTGTAGTCAGTTTACATGGTACAAGGTCTGGACCAGAGCCACAAGACTTCAGCTTCCTCCCTGAGGTTGCCCTCTCCTTACTTTTAAAATCACACAAGCGCATGCATGCACACACACACACACACACACACACACACACACACACACACACACACACACACGGATGCTTTGACAGCTTCAACCCCCCCCAAACATACACACAGACTTACTTATGCCATCACACAGCCGTTCTCTTTCTGCTGACCAGCAGAAACCCTGAACACCTCAACCCAAGGACAGTCTGTGTGTGTGTGTGTGTGTGTGTGTGTGTGTGTGTGTGTGTGTGTGTGTGTGTGTGTGTGTGTGTGTGTGTGTGTGTGTGTGTGTGTGTGTGTGTGTGTGTGTGTGTGTGTGTGTGTGTGTGCGTGCGCTGTGCTTTGGGGCTGCTGGGGGCTGCAGCTCGCTCCTCTGCTCCTCCAGCCTGCTGGAATGCCAAAACCAGCCGGCGGGGTCAACACAGGAGTCAAAACACTTCAGAGAAACGAGGAGAGGCCGAGCGGCGTCGTGCATTTTTATCACACAGGTACATGGTTTTGACCTATTGGAACAATAAAATCTGAATGACTTTGCCTTGAAGTCTGGAAAAAGCCTCCGCCGCGAGTCGAAAGGTGGAGAACGTGTGTTGGCTTCTGCGCCTTAGAAGTCAGGGATGAGGGAGAAACTCACCTACGTGCACATGAACGCTGCGTTTTTCTGACTGGTGGATTTGAACTGAATGTTCTCAGTTTAACAGATCAGTATTTTTGTCCTCGTGAACAAACAACAACAGGAAATCCAAGACACACAATGCAAAGTGTCTGGCACCACAAAGACGCCCACGTTAGCTTTGCATGGTGTGAGCTGCTGTAAACACTTTTCTACACAAATGTCTTTTTCCTGATTAAACGGGAGCACACACACTTACAGCATGATCCATGAGACTGAATCTTTCTTACTGACATGGACGTGTTTTGATTTATACCTTTTGTGTGTGTGTGTGTGTGTGCACATGTGTGTTGGGGCAGTGTAACCCACCATCCTGAGTCCTCTGTTGGGAAGGGCACGGTCCATTCCTCCTGTGTGCAGGTGTCATGGCTGCACCTCTTCATTTGCATACATTTGCATGCTGTCAAACGGAGCCGCCGCTGACAGCTTCCAGAGCCGACTGTCTTCCTGGACCGCGGCCCAATCCTGTCGGCATGGTTACACGGGACGGCGAGAGCGCGGCGTGGCGGGCTCACACGGCCGGGCCGATCAGAGAGGCTCGACGAGAGCGGACAGGCGTCAACTCCAGTGTCCTCCAAATGTCACTGAGCGAGGGCGGACAAACAGGTTGTGTGTATGTGTACACACAGTGTGGAGGTTTACAGCAGCTTTATCACCAAACTGGACATTTTTGGCCCAGGAACCTGACCAGGAAATGAAAGTTCCTTTAAACTCCAGTCTGTGGTACTTCTGTTGTTGAACGCATGCCATCACACAGCTCATGGTTGTGTAACTCTTATGGTTGAGCTTCATTTTTTTCTGCTTGTATTTGTGTGAAATCGTGGGTTCCTGGACAGACTGAAGACAAGAACAGTCATGAAACATTCAGAGTGTCAGATATTTGAAGAAAATTACATTTCATACTCCTGCCTTTTCCATTAGTTTCATATATATTGAGACAGAATATCACAAAACGTAACATGTTTATGCACGGGCGTCCATGTTAAGATCTCCACTGGCCCCCCCCTTCAACCTTAAACATTAAAAACACAAACTGAAGGTGAGTCCACTGTCCAGTCTCTCTCTCTCTAAAAAAACAAATCAAACAAAAAAACCAAACTGCCCTTAACCCTCCCCCTCCTTCTGTCTCCGTCCTCTCCTCTCTTGGCAGTCATGCCGGGACCTTTCAGGACGACTTGTTTGGCCCCGGATTTCTGGACGTTCGGCGCCAGGAGAGGCACAAGCCAAAGAGTCAAAATGAGCTCTCTCTCTCTCTCTCTCTCTCTCTCTCTCTCTCTCTCTCTCTCTCTCTCTCTCTCTCTCTCTCTCTCTCTCTCTCTCTCTCTCTCTCTCTCTCTCTCTCTCTCTCCGGCTCCTCCCGCCCTCTCGTCTCTGCCCGCTCGGCGGGTGTTTGTCATCCCCCGCCGAGCCAAACAGACGTGTGTTTACCAGTTTACTGTAGCTGGCCGGGGAGGCTTGTCGGCGCGCAGGCCAGCGCTTTGTCTCTCACACTGTGAAACACAACAGCAGTTAGACTTCTCCCTGACAGCATGCTAATCGTCTGATTTAACTCTCCCATGTTTAATCATGAGGGGAAACGCAGGGAGAGAGAGCGAGGGAGAGATTATGATAATTGGTTCAAAGTTCTTTTGTGTCGTGTCCCATCTGTACACTTTTGGAATAAGGGTGTCACTTTCAACATGTCTGTTTCTTTTTTGTTTCGGTGCAAACAAACACACAGAAGACTGTGGGTTGGTAACTGAAGTTGTGGGAAATACATGTTTCTCTGAGTCTTTTTAACGATGTCAGTGAGAGACGCTGGGATGTGTGTGTACATTTTGTTTAGTTTCCCTCAAGTTTCTGTCTGGTTTCCTGTTTTATTTTGCTGCCCAAGTCTTACATCCTATGAGGTCATTCCACTTCCTGCTGCCCCTGCGTTTCCTCTCTCTGCTCTGATTACCTGCCCTAGTCACACCTGTGTCCAATCGGCTATAATAAGTCGTATAAGTAATTTCTTGTCTTCACGAGTGAGTTCCTGGGGTTGATCACCCATGTACACAACCTTTGCCTGATGGTGATATTGGTGTGTGAGTCTGTATTTGAGTCCACACCTGTGCAAACCTGCTGGATGCCTCTCCGCTCTGTGTACCGACACACCGACAGCACGAGGTAGAAGACTGGGAAGTCATGGGACTCGCTGGCCCTGATGCAGCCGGAGGGGGTGGACTCGTGGAGGAGACCTGAGGGGTAGGGAGGAATTATGGTCGATTCAGAAAACCAGTGAAGGTTTTAACTGTTGTGAGTATCATGTCTGCAGCAGGGAGAGGACGTGCAGGAGCTTGTCAGGGGCTCAGGAAATGTTGGGGTGGTCGAGTCTGGCAGTTGTTTTGTCGTGTATCGTGTTGTCATTTTGACTAACAGGCTCTGTCAACAATAGGTCAACACAACATCATCTCAGCAGTAGGATTGAGTTAAAAAAAACATGGTCTTGACTTTAAAATAAAAGTCAGCGTGGACGTAAATTATCCGGAGACGTCACGTCCCTCATTGGTTGACGTGGTGGTCGAGGAGGCGAGCGTTGGTGAGATTTACAGACACTACAGTGTGACGGGCCGCCACAACAATCCGCTTTCTCTGTGACGCACACAATGGTGGGACTGTTCCACCACAGACGTACAAGTGTCCCAGCCATCTGTCTGCATACCCCCACAGTACAAACATTGTCACACACACACACACACACACACACACACACACACACACTGCTGCCACCCCCCAAAAAACACACAGCGACCCTACTGTCATGTGCTCAGTCAACACAATGCAGAAACGTTCATCCCGCACACTGAGCATTTTTATTCTAAAAATGTGAAATAATATAATCTTAAATCTAATGATCAAGCGGCGTTCTCGTCATACCTGTGGGTTGATTTACATGTTTAAGTTTAAAAATGAGTAGAAACCCAGAAAACAAATTGAAA
Source organism: Psettodes erumei (assembly GCA_016785225.1). Classification (NCBI taxonomy): domain Eukaryota; kingdom Metazoa; phylum Chordata; class Actinopteri; order Pleuronectiformes; family Psettodidae; genus Psettodes; species Psettodes erumei. The sequence continues at coordinate 1,879,462 of JAFBJZ010000827.1, forward strand.
TTTTATGGCTCAACATCACTTTCAAGTATTTATTCAAGGGCCAAGTGACTTCATTACTCTAGTGACATTACAGCCGTGACCCAGTGGCCCGTCGTAACACAAAGTCATTCCTCTTTTGGCAATGACGTCGCAACGATCAGCTACAAGCACTGACGGGGCATCCCTTACTCTCTTATTGACACACACACACACACACACACACACACACACACACACACACACACACACACACACACAAAGCTTCAAATCTAAAGAGACTATATAAGGAGCAGAAACAAAGAGTGAGTGTGTGTTTGTGTGTACCAGCAGAATAAGATCGGGTCACCATACAGTCTCATTGACAGTTGAGTATTGAAAGGCTGCTGCAGAAGAGAGAGACGCTTGTGTGTGTGTGTGTGTGTGTGTGTGTGTGAAAACACAGAAAGATGAAGAATTAAGAAAGACCGTCTGTAAACTTCAGACACATCCTCTCTCTGTCTGAGGCTTCACATCGTGTGTGTGTGTGTGTGTGTGTTACGTCTTGGTTTGGCTTTAACCAGATTGAAAGAAATTTATTGTGTTTTTTCATCTTCGTTGCCAGAGTTGTGTAGTTTTTGTCTATTTCTAGACGTCAGATGTGTTGCATTTGAATGTATTTCCTGATTCCAGATTCCAATAATCAGTTCTTGTATGTCGTTCAGCAAAATTGTGTCAATACAAGTCACAAATTAACGGAAGATGGTATCAGATTTCCTCCTATATACGTCTATAGACCCTGTGTATAAATTCACACGTCTTCCTCACAGAACCTGAATCAGGCTGGCTTTGTGTTTGTGTTTGTATGTGTGTGGCACATGTGTGTTTTGCGCTCATTCAGTGTGTGTCATACAAAGACAAAGACAGACAAACACAGCCTGGGAGACCAAACACACACCTGCAGCCAAACCCACAGAGGAGACACTCATGTGACAGTCTGAATGGTGTCACGTCTTTCATTTCTTTTCCGTCTCTTTCTTTCTTTTCTTGCTCTCTCCGCCTTTATTTATCTCTCTCCCTCGTTCTTGGACTGTGAGCGACAGGCCGACCACTATAATCTGCTCCACCATCGGCGCCCACTGTACAAAGACGTCCCTGTTCGCGGTATGAGAGACAGTTGGTGGTAACAGTGTAATTCACAGCGAGGGAAGCAGAGACACATTCACTTTCCAACAGATGGCTCGCACTCGCTGCCGAGCCCCAACACCGAACTGTCCTCGCACTCGAGGAGCAGCAACCGCTTTGAAGTTTGTCTGTGTCACACAGAAACGACAGAAAACACGTTGGCGGCCGGACTGTCCTGTCAGATTTGCCACGGGCGATGAATAAAGGACACGATTGGATTTGGATTAATTGGGCCATTGAAGTATTTTCTCTTTCACTCCAGACAAAGGCCCGATGCTTCAGTTCTGGAAAAACCCAACAAAAACTGGAGGAAGGGAACGTTGAACTTAGGGACTACACCCATAAAGTTAACTTACACTTTATATCAGAAGTAAATCCTGGATTAATGTTAATTTGAGGGAGATTTCCTTTAAATCTTTTGAATCTTTTCTCTTTCAGTTGTCCATACCTGACACAAAAACAGCATTACCTCAAGGTCGGAGGATGAAATCTGTTTTGTGGAGGTTACTCTGTAAAAGCTGCTTGTTTTTCATGCTATTTAGTCTCAAACCTGCAGATGCTCTGGTTCTTAAGCCACCGCTGAGGACTGAGTAACTATGGGCCAGAGTTCACCGAGCGCTGCGAAGAGCGACGCTGTGCTCTGTGTGAGTTCTCGCACAGTGAGGCTGGTCAAGGAGAAAAGCTGAAGATCCAATCAGTCACTGATATGGAGACATGTTTTGTGAATGAACCGTGGTCTTCGTGGAGGTGAAGCATTCCCGTCTCCCTACACGCTGCTGTGGCTTGTTTTGCTTTAACTCAGGTAAATCAGTGAGGAAATGCTTTATTTCATTTTCAAAAGTCTTGGATCTCCACTGAAGCTCTTTGGGTCGTAGCTCAGCTTTTCACCCCTTCTCTTTCAGCCTTTAAATTCTGATTTATGTCATCATCTCAACTTGACAGGTCAGCACTTCTTTTGTAAAAGACGGCATTAAACAACTATAGAGACCCGTGTCTGGATATTGTTTCCCAATTAGCCAGAATGGCAGTCATTTCTGCAGAGACTGTTGCCAACATCTGAAACAACAGCCAGTGTATTTAGCAATTAGCCGCGGCGCAGCCCGGTGGGAGAGGGAGTGTCCTGGCAGAGGAGAGAAAACATCAGGGATGAACCTGGAGACCGAGCGGGGTAGAGACGACTAATTTCCCTCAGGAGGACTCGGACGCACGCACGAGCACAAACACATGAATACAAAATGCACATACAGACATATGCACACAAGACATGCATTCAGCCACACACACACACACACACACACACACACCACCTCCTTCCGCCTTTGATAAAAAAAAAAGTCCCAGGGGAGTTCAGGGTTGTAGCCGGTAGCTGCAAACTGAGTGCTGACCGGTGTGTTGTGTTCTCGCTGTGTGTGTCTCTCGTCTAATGAGGAGGTGCCAGTCCCACCAGTTAATTTACCAGAAGACAATCGCACACTGACTCACACTGACATTTATAGGCAATTAGGACCTGGCTGAGAAAAGTGTGTGTGTGTCTCTTTTGTCTGTGTGCATCTGTGCATGTTACTGTGTGTGTGTGTGTGTGTGTAAGAGCAGCGGTTAGGTCAACATTTTTATCAGTTGATAACTGACAGAACAGCCCCTGTAGCTAATTTTGTTTGCATACAGATAATGGGGATGCATTATTTTAATTGCATCCTGACTTGTAGACATTAAATCCGGTGTATTGTGTTTACTTGTGACCAGTACAAGCGTCCATGGGAGCATTTTTCCAGACATAGGTGCACAGAAACGTGGCCCCTCCGTTGTGTGTCGAGATTGTCTGTGTTAAACTACTTTGGTCAGATGCAAGTTGTTTATTCTAAGGATGTGAGGATGGTTTCATCCTTCATGGTCAGAACTTTTGAGCACCAGTTTATTCTCATAATCTTAATACTTTTTGCTCATGATGATGCTCACAATCTAGTTTTAGTTCCTGATAGTCACATTCTCACTGTCTCAGAAATGAAGTTTTGCAGAAAACGTGAATTTTTATGTCCTTGAATGAACTCATCGAGTCTCTTACCACCCATCAAAGGTCGCCACGCCGCGCCAAGCGGCGTACGGACGGCCGCCTGGAGGACCACATGTGTGATGTAATGATGCTTGCATCACACTGTATCTCCCCCAGCTGATGACAGTCAGGCCTGTTTCCCCTGCCAGCACATCCCAGCTGCTATGAGGCAATGTAGTCTGCCAGGCACAATACGGCGCGTCAGCCCCCCAACAATGGAGGACTTGTGCTCCCTGGATGGCATCATTGTCACAGTGTGTTTTTTTCAGTTTTGGAGGGAGGGCTTTGTGAGTTGTTGTTGTTGTTTTTTGTTATTGTTGTTTTAGCTACACGTCTCTATGCCCGGTTAGCCAGTTATTAACCCTTGCATTGTTGCCTGGGAGACAATAGATGCGGTGCATGATGATGCACAGCTCATGCACAGGGCTGGATGTGGGTCATGGGAAAAAAGAAAGGGTATGATGTTGTTGCTGGTCTGCAGGGGATCTGTATTTTAGCGATGCCAAACCAGGTCAGTACAGTCAGACACAGTGAAGGGTGAACCAGAGCTGGAGACACTTCTGAGGAAATAACACAGTCTCACAAATGAGAAGTTAATTAAACGACACACTTTATATTTAGTTGCTGTATCTGCACTTGATCTGGTACAACCAGCAGCTTCATTTTACTAAACTATAAATAACTTACATTTTTCTACCTATGCTATTATTGTACTACAATTATGCATTTACCATTAACCATATATGGTGGCCATGAAGGCCAGTGTTCAACAGAACTTACATGCTGTATAGGCCCATTTTAAATCAGGAAAAGTAGGACTTGAAGCTTGATTTGGACCCTCAATCAGTGACAGCTTGCCCTTGAGAATCACCTCACTCTATTTAAGTCCAATAAACCAAAAAGAACAGCCAGTCAGACAGTCAGACAGGGGATTAACATGTAGCTGACAGAAATGAGGGACAAAACTACAAAATAACTGCTGTAACGAGCCGCTCTGCCACGTAAGCAGGTGCCATCTTAATGTCGCCGGTGTTCGCCTAAATGGTTCATTAAAACTTATATTGTGAAGGTCAGTGCTTTTAAAGTCAAAGATGCATCCATATCTCTTTTTTTGCGTTGCCAGTCTTGTTATATAATAACCTGCACAGGCCAAAGTTGTTGCTTAAGATTTGTGTCCATACAAACTCTCTGCATGTGCGTGTCCTGCTGTATAGAAACTATAGAAGAAGAAAGAAGTGCAGAAGTATGATCAAGGATTTAGAGGGCGTCAGATGGTCAGATCCACTCTAGCATTAGACGCACTGACACAGACCTGAGACCTGCTGCGGCGGACTCAACCCAACCCATTTAACTTGGACCCGGCCCCAGCTCGTGTCCCAGATCAGGTCTCACTTTACCGGGCCCTGACTGGACCTGTGAAGACTCCTGCAGGGGAGTGTTTGTCCTTTTTTAGTCTTTCAGCTCCCTGCATGTGTTGCCCCCCCCCCACTGGTCCCCTGATGTAGAGTTAAAGTCATAATCCCTCCCCCCTTCCCTCACCCCTCCATCTCACCAGGTCCCTTGAGCTTTGCCTGTCCTCATTAGCGGGTATTTTTCCCATGTTTGTTAATTGTGTCCTGCTTTTTGCACCACCTGCCCCTCCCCCTCCCTCTTCCTCTCTTTGCCTCCTTCTCCTTCTCTTCCTCCCCTCCCTCCCTTCGTCTCTCTCTCTCTCTCTCTCTCTCCTGCCTCCCCTGCTCATCTGTGCACTCTAACAGACACTAATTGTCATCATAAGGATGCGTTCGCTGTCACAACTGGAGAACAGACTGCAGACCGACAGTGTGCAGCCTGGCTCCTGTGGCCCCTGGAGGCCTCTGCACCGGGGTCTGGGGGCCCTCAGGACCTCGGCAGGCAGGAAACCTCCCTCTGCAAGTGTAGCTAATGAAGACGGGAGGAGATCTCACGTGGCTGAGAGACTGGGAATAAACTGTAAATGAGAGGAAGGACAGTTAGGTGCTGCCTGCCGGCGTACGGCTGTTTCAAACAGTTTCAGTTTCAGTACTTCTACCGGCCCAGGTCCCACTGGGACTTTTGAATACAAGTTGTGTCTGGAAATATTTTATATTGTTTAATACTGTACTCACAAAAGTGTGAGATCCAGAAGGAACTGGTTAAATGATTAAAACATTGAACTACACATTAAGTACTTGTAGTTTCTGTAAAGTTTGTTGTAGATTGAGACACTGGGATTCTCTTGTGTTTGAACTGGATTTTTCTTTAAACTCTGGTGAATGAGTGAGTACACTTCAGATCCGTTTGTATATCCGCATACATTTGTGTCTATGTGCAGGCAAGCATATGTCTCCACACACGCACATGTTACTGTATGTGTGTGTGCGTGTTTGTCTCTGCAAGGGGGAATTTGTGCTTCGTGGCATGTGTGCCCCCAGCATGGGGCCGTGGCGGGCCCCGTGCCGGCCAGCTGGAGGCTCAATCTGTTGAGGGGGTCCACCGCTCAGTGGTGGGAGGTCGGCCGGACCCACAACGACGCCCCGACCGTTTGCCCCGGCCCTCCCCTCTGACCAGGACGTGCAGCTTGGCAGGCCCAGCCAGGGTCTGACAGCTCGGCACAGCCCGATCCACAAGACATTGTGAAGGAGGAGGAGGAGGAGGAGGAGGAGAGTGAGATACACAGGAGAGGAGTCAGGTGATAGGAGGGGATGTGGAGACGGTGGCAACTTCAGGAAGGGAGGGGAAGTGTGTTTGTTGGGGGGGTGCGCGGCTGTAAAATCAGCAGCACACTAAAGAAAAAGAAAGATGGAGAGGCTGGAGTCAGATTTAATAATATCTTTTAATATTCTTCTTATTCTTATTATTTCATCAGTAACAACTAGTCCAAAGGGCTTTTTTCCCAGAGCTTTGTCCACACCGTTTGTCGGCTCGTGTCTCTCGGTGGGTTCTTGTCCTCTGCTCTGTCGCTCTGACAGTTTGATGCGGGGCACCGGGGTTACATCTGAGCGACTGTTTTTAGCGGTCACCAGTCTACAGAGGGGACGCCAGCGCTGGCACCATCTGGTCATGAGATCCAACGCTTATCTGGCACAGTCTTGGCCAGTGTCCATACCTGCTTGTTGTGTACACACACACACACACACACTCCTACTTCACCAACAGTGGACTATTGGGCTGTGTTGACAAAGAGTGGACCCCTTTTTCATGTCATTATGACAAAACAAAATAGAAATTCAGTTTTCTTCTTTATTCCCTGCCTCTCCGACCTCTTAAAACCAGTATCAGTGGATCTCCTGTTGGCTCACTGGTCCACTGCTGGTGAGTGTGTAACATCTGCGAGGTTCACTGTTGGATACACACACACACACACACACACACACACACACACACACACACACACACACACACACATGTACTAGGGGTCAAGCTACCCTAAACGACAGGCTGAGAGCAGATGTCCGTCAACCCTCCCAGTCCAGTTAATTAAGCAGCATCACAGGCACGAAGAGGCAACTGACACACACACACACACATACACACACACACACCCACACATACAAACACAAGCATGATGTACAGTAAATGCCCAGTCAGTCCAACGGCAGTTTGTCCTTCCTGGAGGGCAGTAGAGGAGCATGGCTCATCACAAACGGTGTCACCTGACCCCCTGACCTCTGCCTGACTTTGCCCCTACCTGCCCTGCCCTGCATTTCTGAGTCGCCCATTTCTGTTCACTGAATTTCTGAGCCGTGACAGATTCTCATGAGAGAAGCTGCTGGAGACGTTTGCTGTTCTGTTTGTGAGCACTGTGAGTTGTCGGGCTGCCGGCCTCTGTGAATGAATGTTGCATCGTATCAGGGCTGCAGAAGAGCCTCAGTGCCCCCCCCCACACACACACACACACCCCCCCCCCCTGCCATTGTCATCACAGTGGGCAGCGGGGTGAAGTAAGGGATTGTGTGATCCAATGAAGCGTGCTGTTATCAGAGACTTCAGCCCCGGTCATGGAGCTGACATCACCCCATTGCCTCAGTTTGGAGCTGCACGATGCACCACAGGTCGCTGAGGGCGAACTAAATCATCACACGGCCTGTGTTGTCAGTTATCAAGGCCTGGCCTTTCTGAACGCCAACCATTGTTTCATGTTGAATGAGCAGAGCTCAAGAAAAAAAAAAAAGAATTTGAAAAGTTAAACTATTAGTTAATTTATAAGTAAAGTTAAATCATTTGCATTTTTGCAGAAGCATGCACTGAATATTTTAGCGGCTTACGATTTATTCAGCGGCTGGAAAACGACAAGTTTCTGTCAACCAGATTTTGTGTTGCTGCCAACCGCAGCGGGTCTGTGGGGATTCGCATGAAGTGGAACAGACGCCTTCCACATTTCAGTGTTACACCAAACCTCCCTGCGGTTAGCTCAAATCTCAGTCTCAGCGTATGCCGCAGAGAATACGGATGATATCACACCTGCACTGACTTATCTGTGCTGCTCTGCTGGAGGGAAACAAGACGGAGACAGAGAGGGAGGACGGCCAGACAGCGTTGCTGTGATGGTTCCTGAGGTGGGACTCCTGTGCCCTCTACTGGTGGAAGGCCAGGATGTTAAAATATGTCCAACGTCTCATTTACCTCAAGGAAACTGGAAAATCTGTGCACTTCAATCAAAAGAATTCCTGCTAATTGCTGAGCTGCACATCAGATGCTTTTAGTGAGTGCTCAGCAGAACAGGCAACAATGCTAATAAATTAATATACACAATGGGTTTAAATGGAACTATTTCAATAGTGTGTGTATGTTAGAGGTCTTACTGTGGCTGTCAGTATGTCTTTTAAATGACCTGTCTGACTCTTGTTTAATCTGACTGTGGCTCAGTAGATATTTGATCTAACCGTTGTGTCCCTCCTCGCCAAACAAAGTAGACTCCATGCTGTTTGTTGTTTCTCCTCTTTATTCACAACAACACTGTACAAAATGAATCACAGAAAAACATTTAGCAGCTTTGACACTTCACACAAAAGGACGGCAGAGCTGAATTATGAAAAGTGAGAACCCTTTCACATTTTCAGGTAAGATGCAGAAGTGAAACAGTTAGTGTGAAACATTGTCCACTTGTTGAGTTGTTGATTCTTCTGCATTCACTGTGAGGTTCTAGTCCATTCAGTCCCATCAAGCAAGCCTCTTAGTGATCGCAGCCAAACAGCTCCAGGGATACCTTGCGCTGCTCAGGCAGGAACCTGCGAGCAACAAACATCATAGTGCTTTCAAAGTGGTAGTAGTGGTTTCCTACGATCACTTTAATGCCATCCAAGCCGCACATGGCAGCGTCGACCTTCTTGAACGGGGGAATTGGACGCCCGTTGTCTGCAACGCGAGGGCTGGCTTTCAGGTCCACTTCATAGAGGTTCTGACCTGTAGGAGAACGGACCAGAAGATATGTGAGGTGGCAAAAGAAAACATCTACCCAGATATGAATGTGCAGGCTCATGTCTCCCCCATAGGCCTTTCGTGTTCCTCATCAGCCGTTATTTTAGACGCTTGTCTGTCGTTACCTTTGATGATGTGGGCGATGTGATGATCTTCGCAGACAAACGCAGCATCGATGGGACCCTCGATGCCCAGCTCCTCCTTCACAGGCTTAGGGAAACCTTCCAGGAGGGTGTGGGGCTCCCCGACTCGGTAAACAAATAGATCGTCATCCTGAGGAGAAGAAAATAAATGAATAAATGTCCCGCGTTTTAACCTTGAGGAGGGAATGATGACCGGATCAATATGCATGTGTATGTGTGCACTCGTTCTGGTAGTTTACCTTGATCATGTAAAGGTGATCGTCGTAAGAGAAAACGGCGTCCACCTCGCTGTGCAGCTCCTTGAAGGCGTTCTCGATGGTGTCAGTCTTCAGCGTGTCATTGCCCCCATCTTTATGGAGGAAATGGTGGCCTGCAAGACAAGGGAGTCGCTTAGAGACACAACAACAGAACCACAGTCAAAACAACAAACAATTCAGCTACAACTCCTAAGAAATCTAGGACAGTACGATGCGTTTTATTTCTACCTAAGTAGACAGTGCAGAGTAGATTCATGTTGATAACTTAAAGATTCAAAAGCAAAGCAAGCAGCAGGAACCAGATCTCACCTCTGAAGGCGTACATGTTTCCAGCATTGTCAGATGTGATGGCGTCAAGGTGAACATGGCTGCAGCGCTCTCTCTCCACGTCATCGCTCTCTTCACCTAGAGCCAACCAAGAAAAAATAAATTAATGTTAAGTAGATGTTTTCCCAGAGTGATTTAGAAACTGCATCTGTCACATCTGGAGGGAAACTGGTGGCACTGCTGTACAGGCAAAGGCGCCCGAAACCTTACTTATGCAAAATATGCATCAGATAAAAGGGAGATTTTGCAGTGTTGAGTTACATGTTTTTTCCACTTACTGAACTTTGAGCATCTCATGAAGAAGTCACGCGCCTCTTTGGGGTATTTGCCATGCACCTCACCAGTCTTTGGGTCAAACTTGGAGAACAGATGCCCGTGGAAGCAGTAATAGTGATCCATGAAGCGGAAGGCAGATGTGCAGTTTGGCATGCTCTTGAACTCTTTCTCATCCACAGCCTTGGTTCTGACGTTGAAGTGGTAGATGTCGTCTCCTAAAGAAAACATTTTGAGGTTTTATTCTTCAGCTTAAGAAAATCTGAAGACCTCCTTGGTATTTCTTTGTTAGAGGAAGTAGGGAGAAATGTGCACTAACCCTTGAAGAAGATGACAGAGTCTTCTTCACACTCTGGCTTGGGGCACTCCACGGCAGCGTCCAGGTGGTCAGGGATTCCAGGGAAGTCCTCTGAGATGTCCTTGGGATAGCCGTCCTCCAGCTTGTGTTGGTAGTAGCTGAACACCTTGTTGTCCTGCATCAGAGCACCACCACCAGTACCAGTTTAAAATGACAACTTATTGTTATGTGTTTGTGTGTTTAAGCAGGCAAAATACAGAATATACGGATGTGTTCACACTTTGTACTGTAGCAGAAAAGAAGGTCGCACAGGAAGCGCCGAGGCTTGCAGAGGTGTAAGGTTGATAGCAAGTTCACAAATTTCTGCAAATCTCTTTTCAGAACCTGCAGTTCCTTCGGTGTCCAGCTGTAGTCCCCACTCTGCCCCGGCCTTTCTCATGGTCTGACCTCTACGCCCAACCCACAGCAGTGTACAGTAAATACTCTGCTCAGGGGCTGTTGGCTTACTGAGACATCTCAGTGCTGGTTTTCCAGACTTTGCATTCGGAAGCTTTGGACAGCCTCTTTGATGATTTTTTTCACATGCAAGTCTCTGTCTTTTTGGATGATCTGCCTGCTCTGACTGTATAGACCTGTGTTTTTTTCATGAAGAGTCAATGACTGGACCGTACCAAGAAGAAAAACATGTGGTCGTGGTCAGGGTTGTCCTCGTAGTGCATGCGGAAAGCAGCATCTACGTGGCCCGGGTGGTGGTGCTCATCCAGCTCGGCAAAGGACTCGTTGGACAGCTCTGCTTTGCCATGGAAGCCCTTAAACAGGTGGTCACCTGACAGGAAATACAGGACACAAACTTTAGACACAACAGTTCACTCAGCTCATCTGATGAACCCTACCCATTCCTCAATACGTAGCCGCTCACCCTTGAAGAAGTACGGGATTCCCTCTTCGTTCACCGCAACAGCGTCCATCTCAAGACCTTGACAACGGTCAGGGAGCTCTGCAGAATATCATGGTCAAGAGAAAGAGGGGAAAAAATAAAGGTTTGAATGAAGTGATAATATTGAAGACGGGAAATGTCCGGCCCCTGATGTCAAGTTAGTGTGTGAGCCCATCAACTCACCTGATGCATGTGCCTCATGACTGGGTGAATGGAACAGAAAAAAGAAAAGTATTATTATTTCTGTGTATGAGGCTGCTTCATATTTAAGATTTTATATATTACTTTCCTTTTACTTGCTTGAGATCAGTTATTTGAGGGGAAAATAATGCCTGCATGTTGGCAGAGTTGAGTAATCAACGTGTAAGCACTTTAGACTGCATGAGAAGGCAACAACAACATAACATTACGCTCGCATTTGAAAGTTTTATAATCTGCAGGGTTACGTGTGCACGACTACTTACTGATGAGCCCCTGCCAGAGCCAGGGCCAGGCAGAGACACAGGATGTGGGCGAGCAGCTTCATGGCGAGTTGTCCTCTGGTCTGGGAGAGACTGGAGGGAAACTGGGCAACAGGCAACCTGGTACCTGCTGCTGCAGCAATCATTTATATTATCGCCAGGTTTACGTGAGCCATGTCACGTTGGGCTCCGGAGGAGGAGGAGGATTGGGCAATGTGCAGACCCCCTGGGTTAATCAAAGACGCCAGCGATGTTTGATGTACCCCAGAGTTGTGCCCCGAGTCACGCCACTGCTCAGACCGGCTTCAGCAGAGATTCACCGAATTCAAAGGCTCCCTTTCCTCCACTAAAATCTAATCAATAGCTGCATATCAGCCCCTCATACATGACATGATGTCCCAATACAGTAGATGTCTGAGTCATCATGTACAGTACGTGTCACTGTGCACGGTGAAACGTGTTTGAGGATGCAGCACTGCTTTCAACTGTTGGAAACCAAACCAATATTAATTTTCTGTAAAACTCTGCATGTTTGTTTATTATTGTTTTTGCATCACAATGTACAATATGCTCAAAAGAAATGTTTCACCTAACCCATAACAAATATATTCCAGACGTTTTGTCTAGACAAAGATCGAGATCTGGATCCTGGGCCCGGTTCACCTCTTGAGAGGTAAATAACCCAGTGAAGCAAGAAAAATAAATAGAAACTGCTGACCACTGCATTTAACAATCTTCAAAACGAGTGTTGTACAAAGTTTGTACAGTGAACATTAACAGAGAATAGTGGGTCAGCCTCAGTGTGTGTGAGTAGCCTGCATGTACAAAACAACTACTGTAGTCTCTGTACTTTTCCTGTTAGGAGCAAATATAATCTAGGAAATATAATTTACACACAAGTGAGATTTATTGGATGATGGTGTATTGAACAATATGAGGAAATCTAAGAATTTGTTAAAAGAGCCCAAAAATACAGAAAAGGTGTATAGACCATATAGTAATTTACAAAAATATAAAAGTGTACAAAGTGTATTTTGGTAAATATAAAGGACAAAAGTTGCCGGTCTGTGTATCTACTGTTGTAAAGCTCCTTGGATCAATTATGTGTATTTAAATAAATATCAGGTACACAGAGATTCTGGTTACATAATCATACAGAACTGAGAAAGCAACCGACAACAAAAACTACAAACTACAAAAGTTTTACGATCACAAAAAGAAAAAGCAGAAGAAAAAAGTTGATGCAAATCTAACAGGGTTGTCTGCAGTTAGTGCCCTGATATGATGAGAATGATAATCATGAAGAATCTGTTTTTGGAGTTTGTGTTGCAACCATGACGTTCACGTTTGGTGAATGATGTGTTTTCTGGGGCATCTGTGATATTTCTGTCGACGGCTCTGACCTTGATGGATCCCGGATCACCGGCCTTCATTGCCGCTGACATTCATTAACAAATAAAAAACAAATAATAAAGTAATAAAGGTTACGTTTGCCTGTGTGCCCAGTGCAAAGAGGCCCAGGCTCATGTTTATGTTCACGACTTGTGTATTAGACACGTCTTTTGAAAAGACTGACTGCATTGGAACGATTTCAAACACAAAGACAATTTATGGACAAGTGAAGACTCATTTTGTTGACGACTCAATGCCTTCATACTTTACTTTACTGCTTTTGTTTGGTCTTCTTTGTGTGAATATCGGACAATAATTACATTTTTCATCGCATGCACACACACACACACACACACACACACACACACTGCATTCATCACAATGAAGAGTGTTATTGAGTCAGAGTAAAAGAATCAGCCAGGTCTGACACATGTGTGATACAGTGTGGGTGGTTTATTCCAGAGGTCAGAGTCCTCTGCTCTCAGAGTGACTCGTGTTTCTGTATGATTAAAAAAACATTAACATAAAACTATTCAAATCACTGTACTAGACTCATCCTGCACAAATGTAATATCATGGATTATGATTATAAACATGATCATAACCTTATTATTACAGAGTTATAATCTGAAGTGTTTGTTTTTTCTTTTGACTAAAACTGATCAATATGTTGCTTTAAACCCTTTAAATGTGTAAAAGTGGTCTGTCGTTACCACAGACATCCAGCAGAGGTCTCTCCAGTCAATATATTGAGGAGAAGATGCTGTGATTGACTTTAATGTAACACAGGCATCATTGATAACAAGTATTCTGTGGTGTTTATCAGAGTTTGTGACAGAATTTCAGATTTGAAACAGCAGCATACAGAAAGTAAGAACGTGCTTGAGTTTTACTCTTGTTATTTTAACTGAGGAAATATGGAAGATTTGTTAGTTGTAGTTTTTGTTTTGTAGTTTTTATAATTAACAAGACTAATCGAGTGGGTAAAAACCAAATGTGTTTACCTCTCCTGAGATGACAGATGGACAGAGATGAGCTGCACTCACTGTATTAAACATGTCATCATGTAAAACTATTCTTAATGACAAAACCATTAGTGGGAAGTGTTGAAGTCATTATCTAAGAGATGATATTTTTGGTATTTATTGGTCTGCGTGTCAGAATGTGGAGAATTGGCCGACGGGGTGAAAAGGTCATTTCTCATTTCACTGTGAGTTCAGTTGTGATCGTGGGACAGTTTGGGACCTCGTCAGGTTAAAGCTGAGTTTATGTGGTTTGGACCAAACACATCACATCCGTCCACCAGTAAACACAACAAGACAAGACGTCTTACTTGGAAACTTCAGTGAAGACTAAAGGAACACATGCGCAACCCCAGTTGTGTTACTGGTCTAAAAACACTTGAATAAACAAAGACTTTTCCCTTTTACAGTCAGGTTTCAACAATTAAATAATCTGGTATTACTGGTTTTTTAATCTTATAATTCACTGTTTTATTTGCAAATATAAACAAACCTACAGCAATATCTGGTGATTTCTAAGCGTATGTAAGAATTTTGCCTGTGTACATTATAATTATCATTCTAAGTCCAAATTTGTAGGAAACTCTTTCATTATTTGGATACACTACCTCAAAATACTGGTCAAAAGGTATTAAAATTTAAAGTCCAAGGTACGCAATAGCTACTAAAGTACATTTTTATTTTGAAGTAAAAATTCATCAGTATAAATAAATGACTTTTTAAGTCAGCAAAACAAGATTCTACTGCAAAATGATAAGATGTATACAGCTGAGTCTTTTGCATATATAAAAAAATTGTAAGACAAATAATTGTGAGATTTGCTAATTTAAAAATTAAATTACGATTTACCATCTCAAACTGACATATTGAGACATTGCTGACCACCAATCTCACGACAGTGACTTTTTATCTCATGAGTTTTATCAAGTAAATCAGAAAAAAATTGTTTTAAATTTGTTTAAATGGCTTTTATTTGGAACAGCCGAGCTTCCACAGCTCTCGTCCTCAGTCTAACGTGTGTGTGAAACCAGCCCTGCAGAGGAGACTCACTCCTTTCTTTGTTTTTTTTTTTTTAATCTTCCTCCCAAGGAACCAGACAGAACAGACCTCTGAGCGACGGGCCGACAGAAAACAGCAGTCTCCTGCACTGTGCGGGATATTTAACACCAGAAATAAAACAGAATTGAGTCCACGTTTAATGTGGCGCTGTAGGGGATTGTGGGAGAGGACACACGTGATTGAATCCGGCGAGGGCGGCGTGGTGGTGTGTGTGTGTGTGTGTGTGTGTGTGGTGTGTATGTGTGTGTCGAGGAGGGAGACGCGAGATGTGGAGCGTGTCTGTCAGGTAAGACCGTGTTTCCCGGGGGTTCGGTCCCGGTATTTCGAGGGGGGAGAAAAACGCCTTAATTGTATTTGTGACTTATGCAGCTTCCTCGCAAACAACACTGACAAAGTATTTGCGCAGCGCGTTGTGTTTTTTTTTCTTTCTTCTTCTTCTTCTTCTTTTCTTTCCAATGGCGTCGACCATTGCGCCTGATTAACGAGTTCAGTCAGTTAAAACACACAAACACCCGGGACGTACATTATGTGTTTCCATCGCGGCTGCGGGGGAAATGTCATCACGCTGATGACGTGTTCAGGTGCGGGGCTGACAGCCTGCGGTGGATCACCTGTAGATCCCGACGTGAACGAGGCCCCGGTGAAGCAGCTGATTGGCTGGAGCGTTAAGAGAATAGGATAGAAAAATAAAGAAACAAACAAACAAACATGTGGAAGTTAAGAAAACCTGTTTATTCTTATAAACAGACCAAATCCACCCTGCTCGTTATCTCACAAATGAGAGCGTGTTGGAAGTTTTGCACTGTGCATATCTGTTATTGACAAATGTTGTGTATCTGCTGGTTTCCTGAACATAAGTCCAGCGTGTCCGTGAAGTCGCCATTAAAAATAGCACGTTGTGTCTTTACGTTGTCCAGTTCTTTCTCATACGGGACAAATTCATTATGGGCGTTAGTTAGCGAGCGAGCTAGCTGCCTTGCTAACCCTCTCCCCTCTGTTTCTTGCTCGCATGCTAAGCTAAACTAAGCTAAGCTAAGCTAATCGCTTCCCGGCGCTACATGCGTGCTCCGTGGCCACATGGCGGCGCTGTTTCACGACTGTCGCATGTAAGGGTGGTTGCTGCTCTTGACATTATTCAGTAATTACCACAGGTAAAATGAATAGCTGCTAACTTTTCTAATGGTCTTTGTTTCATCTTTACTGAAGTGAACTGACTTGATTTTAACTTTTGCCTGGACACGGTGTCAGTGAAGGGAAAGCAGAGGCGCAGACTGTTTGCTGCAGCGTTGTGTCTTTGCAGGCCACATGCCAGCTTCAGAGGGCTTTGTAAATACCACAAGCAATGACAAGAATGTAGACAACTTCAGTGGCTTGGTGCCACTTCTCCTTATTACTGTCATCAGTGACTTGCTAAAACACACATCTCCTCATTTCCCCCTGCATTCAGCGCAGTGTTTGGCACTCTGCTGCCAGCGTAGAGCGTACGACACGCGTGTCGTCTTGCTCTGAGTGGAAGAAAACCCATGGAGGTAAAGTGCTGCACACGTGCTGAGAAGTGCATGAGCTTATAAGGAAATCAGCTGGCTGTTCTTCGCTTCCACTCGGTTCTCTGAATCATACTGTCACCGAGCTATCGCTTTTTAAATGATATGCGCAGCAGTGTGGCTTAAATCACAGCTCTAATCTGACACATTCATTTTAGTGCAGCTGATGTTTAATTAGTCAGTGACTCAGTGCGCACTCTCATCATCCTGTTACATTTTTTCACAGAAGCTTCTGACATTCCTCATCTGGATTCCTTTAAGGTTTTAATGTGAGGTCCAAGCATCCTGGATGGCTTTTCTGTTTCTGTTCATTATGTCATATAACGTCGTCCTGTTTAATTGACTGATGCTGCAGCATTAACGTGTCAGGCTTTTATTACATCCCCTCCATTTATACCCTTGTGATTCATGTACAGTATGTGCTGTATCGCTGGTATCATGTAGGCTACAATTTGGATTTTGCGTGCAGCGTTTATGGATGCGTTGCCTTAACATGCAGCACAAATTACATAATTACTCAATCCTTCAAGTGTTTTATTTTTTTGGAAACTATTTGTGAAGTTTTCAGATTGGATGTCGGCAGCAGCTTTCTGAAGCCAGAGCTTTAATGACATTAGTTGCCTGGTAACGTTTCTTTGTTTTAATGCATCGGGTTAAAGTGGGATTAATGTAGCTGTCAGTGTAACCTGTGAGATTTGTAGTTGTGAGTAAGATGGAGAAATGTGAGAAACATTTTAAAAAGATACTGTAAACATCAAATTAGAGCAAAAAAACATCTAAGGGATGTGAAAATTGTTCAAAATTGTCTTGAGGAATGCAACTCATAATTACATCAGATGACATTTTCAAATGTCTTGTTTTCTCTGACCAACAGCCCGTAACATTCACAGTCGAGCGGAAGCAGGCTGGCTGAGTGTTGCTTGATAAATGACGAAATTATTCATCGATTATCTGGTGCACCTAATCCTCTGTTGATTGATTAACCGACTGCAACGGCTCGTGAATGAATCATCTACAAGTTAATTATTCATTTAAAGGCTGGCGTTGTGATGACAGGAGATTAAAAAGTCATTTTCCTGAAACAAAATGTCAACAGCTGAGAGTAGCTTTACGTGGATAATTCACCTAAAACGAAAGCTGGAGGTGTAGTTCTGCCCCGTGGCTGAACCTTGACCCCAGGTGACCCCTCCCACCTGTCAACTGAGGAATTGCTCACAGCCACATCAGCCTCTCTCCTCTCTCTCTCTCTCTCTCTCTCTCTCTCTCTCTCTGCCCTCCTCTGCATGTCTTAACATGCCTAGAAACACCAGAGGAGGGAGGAGACAAAAAAAACAAGAAAAACCAGAGGGCATGAGAGACAGAGAGACAGTGTGATAGAGGGAGGTGTGTGAGGTATGAACGGAGGGCTGGAGAAAGCTTGGAGCGTGAGAGAGGAGAAAGGGAATTTCACGCCGAAGCTGCCGTTCGGGATTGGTGCTCAAAATTCGTAAGAGAAGTGGGACAGGAGCAGAGAGGAGGATAGATAGTAATTGGAGGAGGGAGGGGACTCGGGCAGGGGAGGGGGGTGAGACGCGGTGTCGTTATATTTGTGAAAAACATGCTCATGTCACTTCCTCTCTTGACTCATTCCGTCTCCCTCTTTTTGACAGAACAGCTCCACAGTGTCCAGGAGAGGCATGATGGATGGTGCAAACCCTGGATCCCCTTCCACGCTCCTGCGTTTCAAACGTCCACAAAATCCCTGAGACAAACGATGAGATGAACCATCAGTTGGCATGACCTCTCCCTGACTCCTCGTCTTCTCACCTTCAAGGCCCGCAGGGGAAGAGGACAGCGACTGATACTAATCGCCTGATGCAAGGCTTCCAGGAACTGCCGGCGTGATAAAATACCCAGGCATTGCCCAGAGCTGTCACAAACCAGGGCTGCTGCCAGCTGCAGCTCAACCCAAAAGTAGAGCTGGTGGAGGAGGAGGAGCATGGGACGTGGAGTTCAGAGCAGCGAGTTGTCCCCTGGATGTCAGACCACCAGGAGCAAATGAGTAGCAGCGGATGTGGCAGCAGCTCCAGCTTGCTCCGGGGCCGGCGCTTCTACTGCCGGGAATGGGCCCTGGACAAGCTGCGGCACTGCCTGGACGCCCGCCCCGTGCCGGGACAGCCGCCGGGGCTGCTGGTGATGGGGGGCCCCGGCGCCGGGAAGACCGCCCTGTGCACCGAGGCGGTGTGGCCCACCTCGAAGGCAGGGGTGGCGGTCGGGCTAGCGTCCCGCTGCCTGGCCTCCCACTTCTGCCAGAGGGAGGACCAGAGGAGTACGGTGCTGTGGAGGTTCGTCCTGGGCTTAGTGGAGCAGCTGAGGGCCTCGCCTCTCCTCCCCCCCGGGTACAGAGAGATCCTGAACAGCCCGTCTGCGTCCTCCGCTCTGGAGCCTCTCACGTGTCAGAGAGACCCTGATGACACGTTCAAGAGGTGTGTATCTCATTATTTCAAATTTCTCCCCTTAAATTGTCCTTTTTTATGTGGTAATCACACGTTTGATCTGAAGACGGGAGCTTTTTTATTGACCCAGATTTTAGGGGAAAATTTCAAGCTTGTCAAATGAGAGGGAGCGGGAAGGCTGCTGAAAGCAGCGTGGAACCCGTCCAGGCGCCCGGCATGTGCGTGCATGTTGGAGAGCGCGGCCCGTTCCCAGCTCGGTGTATGTGTGGTATCGCATGCTGTAAACTGCAGGGGGGACGGTGTTGATGAAAGCAGGAGCGGCTGCACAGAATTACATGTGTCGGCAGGCAGGGAAGTGGTTTACCAGATCAAAACACAAGTGAAAACCTGCGACACAAGTTCCCTGTGTTTTGTAAACGGTCAGTTTCGACATGCGGTTGTTGTGACCAACAACATCTGTCTCTCAGCAGATCTTATCTGTAGTGATGTCATCAGCCAGACGAGTTTTCCCGTGACATCACAGACGGCGTTTTGTTAGCCTGTTAAATTAGATTTATAGCCTGTCGCTCAGCTTCGCCACACCTGCAACTAACGATTATTTTTTTATTACAGATTTAGATTTGTTTAGTCTGTGTGACTCCAGGAGAGAGTGAATGACAGGCCATCACAGTCTTAAATGGGTGTTTTGTACGACGTGTACTCTAGAATTTAAAGAGGTTTATTTTACAATGACACACCAAAAGAAAGGAGCAGCCAGTCTTCACGTTTGAGAAGCTGCAACCAGAAAATGTGTCACATTTTTAAATGATAAATGACTTAAGCTATTATTATAATGCTCAAAATTGTTGCTGATTAATTGGACTATTTTAAATTGTATATGATTTTTGCATCAATATGATGAATCCTGGAATTGTCAGTGATTTGTTTGAGCCATTTGTTATAGTTTACAATTAACAAGTGATAAATAATGATATTGAATTATCTGCCCTGTATATAATAAAATAGAGATCCTCCCCTCTGTGAATAGAGAAAGAATGTCTGTCAAACACAGTCGTGGGAAAAAGATCCATGAAAACTTTAAGGCTGCACCTTTTTTTTTTTTAGTTAAAGAGAGGTGATTCTCTGCAGGTGTTTAAACTGTCAACAGGCAGAAAAGTGGCCCGGAGCCTGTAAATGTAAATTCATGCGGCCATCAGCGAAGCAAAGAGCAGCCGGGGCGCTCGCAGGAAAACGACGACAGTGGCCATTCTTCCTCGTCTTATATTTATTTCTCCTCTCATAATGCGGACCATTCACTGCACACACAATGGGCCTCCAGTGTGAATGAAGGCTACAGTGTTATTTATGACACAACATCCTTTCAAAAGGGGGGTGGGGAGAGAAAGAACAAAGAGGTTAAAAAAAAAGGCTCCACTACCCCGGTGACCATCTCAGCACCAGTCAGCGAGGTCGCTCTCCTCTCTACGACTTTCTTTTTTTTTTCTCTCTCTCTCCCGGTGTGTTTGCTCTGCGATGGGTCGGAGCCCTTTTACGCTCCTCCTGTGTTTGCTCTCCTGTGGCGTGAAGGTACCGAGCTGGATTCCACATCCCCTCAGACTGCCTCAGGGCCAGCAGCTGTTTGTGTTTGGAGCTCCCAGCGAGAGAAAGCGGCTGCGGGGCCAAACGCCGCCACGTGAGAACGGCCGTCGACGAGCGGATGAAACGCGGGTTCGATCTGGCAGCGAGGGGGCGCACGCGGGACCTGGACCTGGCGGCTCAGGGGAGTCGGCGAGTCGTTAGCTGCTCCCTCTGCCTGGAGCCTCCTGCAGAGAGATTTACAGTTAAAAAGTCACTGGTCATAGTTCACTTTCACACCTTTTTCACTTGTTTCGGGAAACAAATCCGTTGTTGCAAGACAAGTCAACATGTCGTGAGTCATGAGAGGTGGTAATCTGTGGTCATGATTCATTTCATTTGGCTTCACCGCTCTGTGTTCTTTGTTATCACAGAGGGCTGACAAGGAAATAAGCTATTTACTTATATTTACTGTTTAAGGCTTAAATCAGAGGTGCAAACATATGACACCTTGCACTGTTGTGTGATTCAGGGGTCAGTTGCTGTGCAGTTTGCCCAATTTTTCAAATGAGGAAATGTGAAGATAGGCAAGAGCAACACATCGCTTTTTAAACCGGTTTTCTCTTTGTAACACAAAGTCCTGGCACTCGCTCGCTGACATGCACGGCTGAATGTACCCGTGCCCTCCGGATGATCTGTCATCGTTTACATTTCCACCAAGAACCGTTGGACCTGTTCCTCCCAGAGAACAGGACCGAACCAACCAAAAAGCACGCCACAGTTTAAGAAATGGAGTTAACGTGAGCACAGAGAGGCGAATTACTGCTCCTGTCTACCAGTCCAATTAAAGCTGAGGGTCAGAGGTCACGCAGACCTGTGTGAGCCAAATGAAGCTTATGCAGCAATAAAAGTTTAATTCCACTTCCTCCTTTGCTCACATGCAGAGGTATGATAAGGTTGTTGTAACCCAGATATAGCTTTATCCCCGGGCAGAGTTTCATTGTGCTTTTAATTACCGGATATGCTGAATGCTAAAAGGTAATGAGATGATTCACACACATTAAGGCTTGGTCTGTAAATATCTAGAGATAAAGACATGACTAAATACATTGTCTAGCTGTTATCATTGCACATCCGTTCGCTGCCTCCAGCCTCTCAATGTGGAGGATTTGCTGCTTTTCTCTGTTTTTAAATCTTCGTGAATTTAATATTTTTCGACAGTTGCTTGATGATGTAACTTGGGATCTGGGATCATTTAATTGGGGAAAAAAGTACATTCATTGAGGATGAAAAGAAGCTTGAGTTGCAGCCCTGAAGATGTAAAAATCCAGGTGATCACATGACGCGTGAATTAACTGCACAGTGTGTTTTTTTTTTTTTTGTTCTATAATAGAGTTGGGCTAACTTGCCTCTGCTAACATATAATAACAGTTTAAAATTCCTTCATGAAATATGTGACCCTCCAGGGAGAGCACACGGCAAACGCTAGAGCAAACTGAGCAAAGTTTTTCATGCATTTCTGCGGTCCTGTCTCAGTTTACAGCTTGCATGACCTCGTCCCAGTGTTTTTATACATACCTCTGAATCGGTTTCCTTCCTGTTAGCAGCGAATTCTGCTTCTACAGCATTGGAAATGTTCGATTTTCTATTATTAGGCACTAGAAGCGAATGGCAAATACTCACAGGCTGTTTCAAAGCTGACGAGATGCTGATTCTTTTGACTTTTTTCCCTTTAAATCTGATTTGAAAGCAAACATGTTTGATGACTAAAGGTGACTGGACCTTCTGGTCATTCTTAAACATAGACATTAACACTAATAACAGCACACACTTACACTCATACCCTGTGTTTGTAGCAGGATAATTGACTTGGCTTGAGCCACTGTGTGACCCGTTGTTACTGGACTGCTGTCACAGGTTAATCACTGTTTGTCACCTTGAAAATAAGACCCCTGTTTGCACGTGTAGAACACAGAATTAAACCAGAGCTGGTACAAATATATTCATTAAACTTGCTGTTGACTTTCAGGTTATTAAAGGTGGTTTCTTTGTTTGCAGTGGAGACTAAGTGCTCGTCTCTGTTAGGACAGGGAGAACATTGGATTCTATAATAACTAGG
The DNA here is from genome assembly GCA_016785225.1 of Psettodes erumei. Classification (NCBI taxonomy): domain Eukaryota; kingdom Metazoa; phylum Chordata; class Actinopteri; order Pleuronectiformes; family Psettodidae; genus Psettodes; species Psettodes erumei. Next base: position 1,901,891 of record JAFBJZ010000827.1, read on the forward strand.
ATTACTACGCAGCTACCATAAAATTATAGTTGTTAGAAAACAGAGTTGTTTGTTGTCTGTGGCTCAGGCATATTTTCACTGTATGCGCTCTACCCGTGTGGATCAGGAACATAGTTCTTGAGTGCCACGGCTTCCTTGACACAGCTTTCACTTTCATTATGAAGTTTTCCTTCTCCTGCAGCTCTGTGCCTCACGTTGTCGGCAGGATTTCATTCTCCTCACATAAAGTTGCCTCAGGTCTTGAGTCTGGCTTGCGGAATAAGAGATCAGTCCAAAAAAAAATCCTTTGCTATGGCAGTGTGTATTATATATCATTTTCAATGATTTAAGGTTTGTGAACTGTTGCTGAAACAACAATTCCATGGAAAATGTGAATTAAATGTCAGCCATGTTGGAGTAAGAAGGTTTTATTACTTTATTCAGTCAATGGACTTTGCCAGCAGAGAGTATGCATGGGTATGTTAGGTGTGTGTGTGTGTGTTTATAACCTGTGTACACATATCAACCCACGTGTGTCTTGTGTGTCTGTGTGCAAACGTGCTCAGGGTGGAGCAGGAAATTTCAGAGGTTCCACTAACCTGAGTCACCATTGGAGCAGGGTGTGGGTGCTGCTGACTGCGCTCTTTAAAGCGCCAGGTTGTGGATTGTTTTACACTTTTACGATGTGTCCCAGTGTTTAATCACAGTAGACGGTACAGTAGTTTCCATTTCTCAAAGGTTTTGAGGTAAATGCTGTTCTGAGTAAAGAAGAGTGCAAAATTAAAGTCATGTATATATAGATGTTGCTCAGTTTGAAGTCATTTAAAACATTCTGACTTTCACAGTTCACTGGCCCAGTGAATTGATCTGGATGAAATTCCGTTTGAGAAAACCTATCCAGTTCCTTTTTGTGCCTTTTTGAACTGACTGCAAGTCTAAAAGCCTGAGAGCTAAAACAATATTGTTTCTAAAACGTTAGAAATGGAAAAGAAAAATTCAATAAAACATTTCTGTGCATGAACTGGAATTGCCTGAAGTCACGGTAAAACAGCTGCCTGCATATTGAAGCCAGTGATGTCATATGATGTCACTGACTTCAAATGCAGGCATTTTGACCCGCTGTGCTTATCTGGGAGGTAATTATGCTGCAGTCAATATAGAAGAAAAAGCTCACACTGCTACTGTTGCTTTCAACTTCCTCATCCGCCCTCGACTCCTGCAGGTTTTTGCGCTGCTGACTCTGCTACCTTTTTGTGTGTCTGCCTTTCTCTCTCTCAGAGCAGTGCTTGGACCCCTGTTAGACCTTCCTCCTCCGGCCCAGACTCTGATGGTGGTTGTGGACTCCCTGGATGTAGGACATGGGGTGGGTGCAGGAAGTGGGAAGAGCGGCTCCATCGCAGAGCTCCTGGCAGCCAATCAGCACCTGCTGCCTGGCTGGCTGCTGCTGGTCTGCTCCGTGCGCCGCCACAACAAGGCTGTGTGCAAGATGTTCTCAGGTATAGAGGAAGGGTAAAGGCGAGTAAATTTGCAAAATCATCATGAAAGCACACAGTATGGCCAAGTTTCTGGTGACCTTAACATATGAATAAAGTATGCATGCAGCTGGTGTGCAACTGCTGCATAAGAAATAAAAGAATCTGCTGTCTTGGCTTTAGTTCTGATCTTGTGTGCAGACTCAGTGACCCTAACAAGATGGTCAATCTCAGCCTACATTCTTATGTAACTATGTCAAAAAGACCTGATAAAGTGGATTCTAGTCAGTAAAAAATCTACACTTCCTCTGTGTTGTAGGTTTTCGTAGGCTTTGTCTGGATGACCTACGGAAGCCGCCGCCAGTCCATGATGTGCAGCAGTACATCCTCTGCCGTCTGGATGAAGAAGCGGCGCTCCGACGTCAGCTCACCCCTGACACGGCCGACATGCTGAACTTACTGCACATCAAGAGCGGCGGCTGCTTCCTCTTCCTCGAGCGTGTGCTGGATGGTGTGGCCGTGGCGCTGGTGGGTCTGCGGGAGATCCGGGACATCCCCGGGACCCTCAACGGCCTCTACCTGTGGCTGTGCCAAAGGCTGTTCCCCCGGGGGCTCTTCACGTACATCAGGCCTCTCCTCAACGTGCTCTTAGCTGCTCCGAGGCCTCTCACGCCCCAACAGCTGTTCACAGCAGCCTGGACTCATGACAATTTGCTCAGCTACCAGGACTTTAAAAACAAGCTCCGAACCCTCTCCCCTCTCCTGATCAATGGTCCCGGGGGCACCAAACTCCTTTTTCACGCCAGCTTTGCTGAATGGCTGACTGATGTCAAGTATTGCACACAGAAGTACCTGTGTAGCAGAATGGAGGGTCACAGCATGCTCGCTATGGCTTTGACTCTACAGGGACCCCACTTGGACTATGAGGACACTTGCCAGCTAGCCACACATTTAGTTTGCTCAGGTCACCATGAAGACAACCCTTCATTATTGGCACTGTGGATGCTGTGGGCAGGTGTGCCTGCTCTTACTCCTAGCTGCAGCCAAACCCTCGCCACATCCTTAAGCCCGCCTCCTGTTCTGGTCAGTCAGGAGGTCCGTCAGCTGTTAATGAGGAGCGGGCTCGTCTCTGCTGCCTGTTTTTCAGAAGCAGACCCGGGTGTGGGGGTGCATTGTACAGGCGAAGAGGGAACAAATTTCCGACAGACATTTGAAAGGGAGGTATCTGTAAAGAAGCTGCTCGACAGTGGGATGTCCGTAAACCAGCTACATTCTGCAGATGGACAGACCTTGCTTGCCAGTGCAGCCCATGAGGGTTCTGCAAATGTAGTTGGACTTCTCCTGAGAAATGGATCTGATCCACTGACCAGTGATCATCAGGGTCAAACACCACTGTCTTTGGCCTCCAGGCAGGGTCATGTCAAAGTATTGTCGGTGCTCCTGGAATGGGCTAAGAGCCAGGAGCCAGAAACTGCAGCGCACATGATGGAGCATGTTGACAATGAAGGCTGGACAGCACTGCGCTCCGCAGCCTGGGGGGGACACAGCGAGGCCGTCCGGCTCCTTCTTGATGCAGGAGCAGATGTAGATGGATGCGACGGTGAGGGCCGGACTTCTCTCAGAGCTGCTGCGTGGGGCGGTCATGAGGAAATAGTTCTGACCCTGCTGGACTACGGGGCACAGGTTGATAAAGCTGACAGCAAGGGCCGCACGCCGCTTATTGCTGCTGCCTATATGGGACATCATGAAGCTGTGGAGATATTGCTGGACCATGATGCAGAAGTTGACTTAGCTGATGGAGATGGGCGCACTGCTCTGTCCGTCGCTGCCCTCTGCGTGCCTACAGCGGCAGGGGTCAAAGGTTATGGTGAGGTAGCAAGTCTGTTACTAGAGCGTGGAGCTGATCCAGGACACAGAGACCATGATGGCATGACACCACTGCTTCTTGCAGCCTATGAGGGCCACGAAGAGGTCGTTGAACTTCTGTTAGAAGCTGGTGCTGATGTAGATGAGACTGCTGGCCCAGATGGGAATGTCCCTGCTGCAGCAGCTGTTACTCCCCTACTGGCAGCTGCAGCCATGGGACACATGAAGACAGTATCTCGTCTGCTCTTCTGGGGAGCAGCTGTGGATGCCATTGATTGTGAAGGCAGGACGGCACTCTGCCTGGCAGCAGCAAGAGGCAGCACCGAGGTTGTCCGTGCCCTGCTGGACCGAGGACTGGACGAGAACCACAAGGATGACCTCGGCTGGACCCCGCTGCATGCTGCTGCCTGTGAAGGCCACCGGGCAGTTTGTGCTGCTTTGACAGAGCGGGGCAGCATGGCACGGGTCGGAGAGATGGACATTGAAGGACGAACGCCTCTCATACTGGCTGCACAGGAAGGTCACTGGAGCACCGTCAGGCTGTTGTTGGACAGACGTTCTCCCATCGACCACAGGGCGTACGATGGACATTCTGCTCTGAGTGCCGCCCTCCTGGAGGGCCACGCTGAGGTGGCGGAGCTGCTCATGAGGCGAGGGGCTGACACTGATGTCCGGGATGCGGAGGGCAGACCTCTGCTCTACCTCCTGGTGTTAGAGGGTCGTGTTGAGATGGCTACTCTCCTAATAGAGAAAGGAGGGGTGCCCCTGGAATCTCGAGACTCCGAGGGCCGTACAGCGCTGCATGTGGCCTCCTGGCAGGGATCTGTGGAGATGGTAGACCTCCTTTTAAAGCATGGGGCAAATTCCAATGCACAGGATACAGAAGGGAGACCACCATTGCATTCAGTGGCTTGGACAGGACATGCTCAAGTAGGACATCGTCTCCTAGAGGCCAGTGGTGTCAACATAGACCTTGCTTGCCACCAAGGGGCAACAGCTCTGAGCATTGCTGCCCAGGAGGGACATGCTACCATTGTTGCAATGCTTCTAGAAAGAGGCGCGAATCCTGATCACATGGATAAATATGGCCGTAGTCCAGTCAAAGTGGCTGGGAAACATGGGCACTTTAACATTGTCAGGCTCTTGGAGAGCTTTGGAGCCATGCCATACCAAGGCCCATTACCTAACTGTAGCACTGCCTCTCCCGCAAAACCCAACAGGATCCTCTGCTCAGGCATTTCAGAAATGAATGGAGGTGAAGTCACAGCTGCTACCTCGTCCTCTTCAGTATCTTCTCCCGGCTCCACTGCAGAGCGATTCCACTCCATGCAGAGCTCCCAAACCTCATCTACCTGCCACTCATTGGCCACGGTGCAGACGGTGCCGGCTGACAGTCTCAGCTTTATCCAGCAGATCCAACAACACTCACTGCCCCGCAGTCGTAGCCGTCCCTCCACCCTCCCTCCGCCGGGCAGCTCAGGTGCGGGAAGCATCCAGAGGCAACCCAAAAGCAGCCCCCCTCCCACTGTTTGCAAAGTTACTGCCATGGTGCACAACTGCCAACTGCCTCAGAAAGGCTTATCGTCTGGACTTGAATATCATGAAAAACTGAACAAACAAAATTCACAGTTAATAAAAGCAGACAGGACTGGCGGTAAATGGCACTCAGTCATGGCTTCTCTTGGGATAATGCCAGGGCAAGACGGTCCTGCAGTTGGTGCTAAAAACAGAGAGAGCCCTCCTCTTGGCTACCCATATAGGCTGCAGAGCCGGCTTCAAGGTGAAGCTTGGGATTCTCCACCCCAGAAAAACATTTTGTCACCCGCTTGCTACAGTTTTAGCCCAGTCCCACCTTGTAGTGCCTTGCCAGAGGATGTTATGGTTGCGATGACAACCACAGACCCGCAGCTTAATCTGAAACAGGCCATCAAACTGCAGTTTGAGGGTCCAACCAGTGCAGCCTTATACAAGAGAGAGACACCCCTCTGAATGGTGCTCAAGTAAGAGACTTTTACTTTGTTAGAGTATGTGGATGCCTGCTGAAACAATTACTTAATTGACACTCAATATACTAAGTGAGTCATTTATCAAGCTGTCAGATACTATCTGGTTAGAGCATTTCAAATGTGCCGATTTTCTGCTTCATATATTTTTAATTGCTATGTTAAGGTTTAGTCATTTAGTTATTTTGAAAAAAATAAAATAAAAAATGAAAATAATAATTTGCTGCAACCCAGTGTGGTTGTTGAGAGATTATTTTGTGGCATCAAAATGAAAGAAAAAGTTGTCTCTGGTGGTAAACATTCACTAAACTCTAGAATTTAATGACAACACCTTCATTTTAGGTGGAGTTTTTGCAGATCAAGGAGAAGGGGGTTTTCACCATGTACAATGGCTGTCTGGGTTCAGACGAGACAGGAAGTGATCACTTTCTCCACCCGTCTCCAGAAAAGCGGAGGAAGACCGAACTGAATGACATCAAAGCTTACATTCCTACCTTTGCGATGTGTGTTCTGTGTGTCGAGTAGGGCTCATGCAGACAAGATCATATGCGTTCATTTAACACATAACTGTGGATTTTCTACTTGGACATTATATTTTCATTCTACTCATAGTTTTGATCAGCACTAGTTTAACAAAGCTTTTATTATTTACTTTATTTGACCCTATAGGACTGAGTCTCTAGTCAGACTTAGGTTAAAAAGACTCTATCAGCTCTCCAGTGAATAACACAGTTATGGAACAAAAGTGTTTAGGTTGGGTTATGTTTTAAATTATTTTTTTGCTTGTAAAGATCCCCTTTAGAAGCCATAAACAACCTAGTTAAAGAGCTTTATGTTTGTGGCCTTGATCTTTACTGAAGCCTTTTGTATTTACTTTAAACTGACCTGCATCCCCCATTGGTCCGTTGCTGACAACCAAAAATAGTTTGCATAAAAGCAAGCCTACCAAAGCCTGACCCAGTGAGGGGTTTATGATACAAACCACAAAAGACAGCCACGTTTGCTGAACCAGCCTGGCTCGTTTATATTGTGTGTCTGTGAGCAAGAAGGAAGGAAAATCCAAACTGGGCCATAAAAGCCAGGGGTGGATGTGGGAGGGATGGATATCATTTCAAACTTGTATGTGGCCTAAAGAAAGTTCTAGTTCTTTATCAGTTTTTGTTGGATTAATATTTAATTGCATTCATGAATTAAAATGGCAAGCTTTGCCATAAAATTGTCTACCTCTGCCCTGTCTGTTCATTTTTGTACTGTAGTTGCATTTCCTGCGCTTATGCACAACAGCTAAATGCCACGGATAGCTTCTGATGTGGAAGCGTCATGCAGAGATGAAAGTCTGGCAGCTGGCTGATGGTGGCCACATGGGATTGTAGAACCAGGCACTTTTGGACTGCTTTGAAAATGAAGTTAGGAGGGCTCTGCAGACAGGTCCAACAGCGATTTGCCCTCCATTTTTGTGATATGTTTTATTTAAGAAACTTTTTCAGTATTTGGAACTTGGAAATTACATTTCTGAACTTCATTTCCCATGTATACTTGCATAGAAACGCACAGGTGTACTCTGATAGAAGATGCTCTCATGCTCTGGTGAGTGAATGAAAGTCTGGCTTTATTATTTAATGTTTGTTTTGGACTCAAGTGTGCAGAGTCTTTCTTTCTCCATATTTGATGCTGCTGAGCTTCTTGCACCTTTAGCATTGTGCTCTCAAAGGAGATTTTTTTGAAGCCTGCTCCTCGAGCCGTAACTCTGTCACCATTTCACAAGTACAATTCACGATGCACAGGAGTTTTTCACTGTCAAATTTACATATGACATGACCTGATACTAAGCTGGGTGTAAGTAGGTTAAACCCTTTTTTTTTTTTATCACCACCTACTCTCCATGTTTTGTGTTTCGGTGTAGAGAGGCAAGCCTCCTCTATTAATAGCTTCTAGCAACAGTATGCTCTGTACCACTTGCAATTCAATGCATTTTCCCAGAATGGGTTTCTTTCATCTGTTCTTCAGAAGCATGTCCCCGGGGCCCTTATTCAAATCTAAATATGTTTCTGCTAAATTAGTGGGCAGTAAAATCTGAAAACCTGGTCATTTTAATTGGTGTTTTTTTGCTGTTAATACTCAGTTCAATAACAGTCTCAGAAATTGGTTCATGTTACCTGCTGTTAAATGTCTAAAGAAGTGTTTTTAAATTTTTTTTCCCTATGTGTTCAGTTTGCATTCAGTACTGTACTAGAAACCCATATATCTTATAATCTGTATACAAGCCTCAATGGAAATGTTAAGTATTTTGGCAACTGAATTGTTCAGTGAGAAAGCTACATGTACTACAACAAAAGATAACCCAGATGTTGGGTGGGACTTTGTCTTTCTATAGCCAAACACACAATACTGTGTTGTCTCTGACATGTATTTCAGTTTCCAAAACTGTGCAAATGACAATGTTCACAGAGAGTTGGAGGCTGAATGCTGCTGTTCGTTACACTGAGAGCCACACATCAGATTTAAAAAAACTCCTCTCCCTCGTCCACATATTTGAAGAGCATTTTTAAAAGCCCAGTTTGTAGCGGTGGAAAATGTCAGCTTGATGTGGCAGGATGTGCAAGATGTGCTTTAAAATCATACACATTAGTGCTTGAGTTGTACTCTGCATCCAGCAAAGTGTACTGCACTTTAGTGACACAGCCAGAACTGTCACCAAGGTGACCAGTAAAGACATGGCACTTTGTACATGCTGTGCACCGTGTGAGCATTTTATTAGGAACATCATTCTAATACTGCGAGGTTCTTCCTGCTGTTCTCAAACAGCCTCAGTTCTTTGTGGCATGTTTGAAATGGACCTTTGAGATTTGGGTCCATGTGGACATGATTGCATAACATTATTTCTGCAGATTTGTCAGCTTCTCATTTTCCCTCCCATCTCCCCTTCTATTCATTAGACCAGGCAACATTTTTCCAGTCTTCCACTGTCCAGTTTTGGTGAGTCTGTATGCGAATGATTTTATGCATTGCACTGCTGCCACATGACCGGCTGACTGGACAATGGCATGAATAAGTATAAGTGTTCCCAGTTTAGTTTGTATGCATAAGCAAGTCGCACTGCTGTAAGTCCTGCTGACAGCTGCGTTACTGCTTTTTTAAGGACCTTAAAAGCAAACTTGTAGTTGGAAGGCAGTCGCTTTCAACCACTCTTACTCTTTAATCCCTCTAAAAGATGAGTCTCCGCACTGCCTTTAACATAAGGTACAGTAAATACACAAGCAAACTTGTTTTGGAAATGTGTCATATTTGTGAAAGGATCACATGCTCTGTGTTGCAGACAGGATCCGAAGGTAAACACCAGGTGCACAGAGACTCGAACATTTAAGATAAATACATTTCTCAGGAATATATTTTTAATTCACTTAACATTATGAAAAACAGACTTTGCTCCTGTTATTCTGTACAAATGCACTTTGCTCTGTACATAATCTGGTAGATTTATGTTGGTGTCTTGTGCGTAGGAGCCCAGTCATTTCCATAATTCTTCCCCCACAGCTCGAGTGTGAATTAAAGCAACATCACTGACTACGGTGAGCAGAAGGTTACGGATGTCCTAGTACAAATGCATTAATCTTAAATTTAAGATATACTTATAGTGTAAAGTTTATTTGACAAGTGGGTGTACTTTGTGAATATTTAAAGTGTTGGCAGGACAATGAAATTAGATTTCTCTTCAGCCAGTTGCAGAATAGGTTTTAAAATCTCATGCATCTTGTGAGAGTTATGATATATTTGAACTTATTCTCCAGAATGCATGATTTAATTTTTTTAATTATTCTTCAGTGTGATTATAACTTGGTATGTTAGGTGATTCAAAAGGAAGGGCCAGATTGAAATATAAGAGTTTAACATAGGATTGGGCAAGTAAAAGGGGGATTACAGGGGGTTAGTGAAGGAGCCAAAGGGGTCGGTTTACAGGAGGAACAGGAAAACTGGATGACAGATCGAGCAGCTGGTCGGAGGAAACATGGCGGCTCCCTGACCGCGGAACAATGGAGAAACAGGATAGGAAACAGCTGATGGGAAACAGGTGGACGTGCCGAGATGGAAACAGGAAGATTTGATTTGGTGGGGGAGGAGATAGTGTTCCCCATGAAGCGAGCAGCGCTATCACAGACAAAGACGAGGCCCGGGGTCAACTATGGGTCCAGGGGAAACTGCTACGAAGACGTGGCGGGAAAACACTCGGCGCTTAAACGAGCTAAACCGCTAAATGCTAACGAGGAGCTGCTGCGCAAATTCACTCAGGTGAGTCGTGGGCAGTAGAAGCTAACGTTAGCCTGCTGATTGTTCAAAGTGACGATGGACGTATCGTTGGGTGTTTTGTGTACATTGTGAGAGATTCATTCTGTAGAGTTTAAGTGTGCTATGTTGCATCAACTACAAACATTAGCTGGCTAGCTTAGGTGGCTCATGTTAGCCACGTCACGTGATGTGATGTCCTGTCCACCAAACAGCATGTCTTAATCAAGTGGAGGGCAAACGATGAGAGGAGCACTTTCCAGCAAATACACGCAGCCTCCAGGTAGTCCAGGGAGGGGGCCCATGTGGTGCAGCAAATAGACAGAGCCCGGGGATGGTTTAGTGTGTTTTAGTATCTGAATTGGTCTTGGAGACGATTTTACTGAATACGTTTATGTGCCAAATCTTTCTCTACTGTTGTCTTTTGAATTAGTTGACTTGGGCCTATCTGTTTTAATTCTCTGCCTCGTGAAGCACTTTGTAATTTGGATTTGGAAAAGACTTATGGCGTGGTTAGGGCAGCTGAGAAATGCAGAGCGTTCCCAGGTGATAGACACGGCCGGTGGAGCTGCATGTCTTCCGGGGAGGTGAGGGTTTGCATACAATTCAGCGGCCTGTCCAGTCAGTCCACTGACCATTGTCCCTCCGGTGTGGACCAGTTGATAAACACCAGTCATAATATTTTGTCCATGACTTATATTCTCTTGTTGATGAGGACTAGGTTGAATAATTGTACACATGGGCAACAAAAGAATGAGTTTGAACTCACAGCTCAGTAACATCTTTTGTAGCCATCTGAGCAAAACCTAAATGTACAACCTGAACCATAATAACATTTTCCAGGAAGAATAATTTAGCCTGAGCGCTGGGCTACTTATACAACTTTTGGCACATTTTTCTGTGCAGTGACAACACTAACTATGTCCTCAAGCTTCCAGCACAAGCTATTGCACAGGGATGTGCAATACATTGTCATTGTGCTGTTTTCTAGTATCACCAGACACTAAAACCATGGGTTGTCTGGTCCCCTACAAATCAGCGTTTCAGCAGACAGTGATTCTCATGTTCTCCTCAGCAATCATAGCACATTTTCAGGCTTTGTAGCCTGAGAGGGAAGAGCCGGGGCTGCTGATTAACTGCAGCTTTGATCTGTGGAGAGGGTGGTATGACTCTCTCAGATGTGCAGGAAATTGACTTAAAATGCAAACAAAGCCCTTGTGTTATTCTTCACTTGGCAACAGATATGAGTAAGCGCGTGTTAGACCCAAGAGATTTCCTCCTTCAGCTCTTTCTGCGTGTGAGGTCATTATTAATTTTCACCAGTGCTGTGGTTGGTGTACTGCAGAATTTAACTCATGTTTTCCCTCTAGTGCAAGGCATTGCTGACATACAGTATGTAAAATCCTATGTATTATCTCAGATGCCTTACTCTTAAATTAATGCCAATGCTGCTAACAGCCATTTGTGATTTATTGGAAAATAATCTGATTTTCTCCAATCTATAAATAAATTTGTAGATGCAGTATTCGTATGCAACAATACTCAAACAACTCCACACAAAAATGAACTGTATTTTTCAAATACTCCTAAAGGTAATTCAAATATGTTTGTAATGTTATATAAATGATTGCTGCAGTAGAAACTGTGCTTATGTTTGCTCATTGCTTGTGTGGGTTGTTGTGGCACCACTATTGTAAGACTTGTAATTGTGCTGCGGTGGGCGTGTCATTTTGCTGACAGTCCTGATGATATGATGATATTACCATGATTTACTGGATCTCTTTATTGATGTGTAAGACAAAACAAGTTTAATGAGGAAAACATCACAATGAATAGAAAATTTAAGGGAACTTTTTCTATTTACTATTAACAAGTGAACAGTCATCACACCTGTAGGTTTTCCACAAATTAACATATCATGATAACTTCTCTTCTATACTTACAGAACACAGGTTGTCTTTTCCAATAGTGGTTCACATCCACTGCTGTACACAGTGTGTGCTCGGACATCAGGTCTGTGAAGGTGACGGCTTCGTCTTATGGAAGCATGAGAACATCATGTTCACATAAGAACATTGTGAATTAAATCCAAGTGGTTAAAAAAGAAATGTTCACTCAGGTATAAATAGCAAATAATATAATGATAATAAAAAAATGCATTTCATGTAAGAGTCAGTTTCAAGAAGAAGTAAAAAAGATTCACAGTGAAAAGTAGTGAAGCATCAAAAGTAAAAGAATGGTCTTTGTCGTACTATTAAATTATTGATGCATGGACATCCAAGCAGTATTTGAAGTACTTCTATTATGCTGTCAGCCCACCCCCCATCTCTTTGAGGATTGTTATACTTTCAGATCTGTTAAAACATTACATGTTCTTCCAGAGATTGAAAGCTGTGTGACCTCCTTCCTTTTCAAAAACTGATTAGATAATTTCAAAAATGCTTTATTGAAGCAAAGAACAGGCTGATGTAACAAGTTTTTTTTCCAACCTGACAGCAGGATTGTGACTCTGTCTCATGCTAAATGTAAAATCTTATTCTGAAAAGTAATGAGGAATCACAGTTATAAGATAAATGTATTGGAATAAAAGAAAAAACGCATGTGTTAAGGTGTTTAATATCCTCACATCCTTGCCTGATCCCAAATAAGCAATGGTCTTCTGAATGAAACATCTGCTATTAACAGATACATTTCACAGGAGATAATTTGGATGTCAGCGTGGTTTCACTGCTGATGATTCAAACACTCTGTACTTCCTGGCAGTGTATCCCCATTTCAAATGCAGAATCCATCAGAGAGGGGTGGATATACATGACAGACACTGCTGGTGAAAGAAGGGAGTGGGAGGACTGAAAAAAAGCAACCAGGCTCCAACCGTCGATAAAGAGCAGTGACAGCGTGAAAAATTGTAGAATTTTGCAGGAATTACCGAAGCCAATCGAGACAAGATTCCACTGAGAGTCAAACCATTTTCATTTTCACACATAAAAATAAAAATGCCACACTGGAGAGGAAAGAAATCTCTGCTGCTCCACTTGAAATCCTCACTTTAACTGTAATAAATTATGATAATGGGTGGTGGATGTGTGTGCATTCACATTTTATCTTGAATGCATACACAGTTAATGCTTTTCAGTGCTAAAACAGCTAGACCAAGCAGCGATGGAACATTTGTCAGTCTCATGCAGTTGGGTTTCACAAGAGCTTCAGCTGATTGTTGTTGCAGTTCAGCAGTAACCTCACCCAAATCACTTTTATTTAGAGTAAACACACACCCGATCTCAGGTGTGATTGGTTACCTCACCGCAGATATCTTTAAACATCAACTCACTCACTCTAGCCTTGGGTTGCCTTGTATTGGTATATCTTGATGCAGTGGTGCATGCTGTCCGACACAGCAAGTTGGCCCTCAGGCAGCAGTGTCAGGCCACGTGGACTACTCAAGCCCTGGCTTACTATGGGCCACCCCACTCCCTGTGCTGGGTATAATAGGACTCTGTGCTCCTCTCCCCAGTCTGCTACCAGCACATTACCATCTGTATCTATACAGATGCCCCAGGGGCAGACCAGGACGGGTCCCATACCAGCACATACGCCCAGAACTCTCACTGTGTTCCAGCCTGGCTCCAGGACTTTGATGCAAGGTACACGACCTGTTTCATTGCCCCTTTCGGACACAGCTACCATACCCGAGCTCAAACAAGCTGACACTAAGTAGGGCCGGTGGAATCCAGTCACCACTGTGCGCTCAAGACGGGAGCCTGTCTTAGGTTCAAGCTTTAGGGCAATAAGGGTACCTTTCCGGATATCGGCTACCAAGAACTCATCCAGCCTGGTTACTGTCACACCCCTGGGAGCTTCCAGTTCATCTTTCCCAGAGCCAAATCCTGACCCTCCAAAGGTCTGGAGCAGGCGACCGTGCCTGCTGAACACAAGCAGGGCTCGCTCTGCCGCACAGCTCAGTGCAATCAATCCCTTAGCATTGACAGCAATGTCAAAGTAGTTCCGACATCGTCTGGCAGATCCATCTGAAGTTGGAGAGCTCACTTGCTGGAGGACATTGCCCCGAGGGTCAGTCACCTGTGTCAAAGAGTGAATTCAGTTTATAATTGGCAACTTCACTTGGTATTGTAGCCATCCTGTATGTTTTATGAAAGATGTGTATCACAAGACATACCTGAACACGTGCATTTCCGCAGTCAGCTATAAAGAGTTGGCCCTGGGGTGTGGCATGGATACCACTTGGCAGCGTAAGGTCAGCCCGACCTGAACCCTGCTTCCCAAACTGTCTGATTAGATGAGGTCCTCTGGGGTTGAATATTGTAAATGATGGATCTCCCTCTTCATCCAGCTCCTCCAGGGCTGGCTCTCCTCTCTCTCCACGGCCTCTGTTTGGCTCTTGAGAGGATCCATCGATGACAGACATGGATAAAGACCTACCCACGAGGGGCTGTTTGGTGCCAGCCACTGTGATTTTCTTCTGTGGCTGGTGCAGAATATTGTGACCTTTATATGAAGGGTATGAAAGGGTCTGGCCCATGTCAGAGACCCCAGCCCCCCTAACGAGAGCTGGAGAGGTTGAACTTGACATGGAGTTGAAGTTGCTACACTTCACCCTCCACACTCCTACTTGCTCGTTTGACCCGCCACTGATCAGCGGCCGTGTCTTATGTGTCAAGTCCACTGCAGATTTTGATAAACGGCAGTTGTAGTTCAAAGAGCCTCTGTTCATGCTGTAGTCATGAGACGGGCCGACAATGAAAGTATAGCTGGAGTCAAGACTGTCTGTTGGTGATGGTGCTCGGCCAGAGTCCCCCAGTGTCCCCAGGGAGTGTTCATCAGAGGATTGGCTGAGGCGAGAGTGAGGTCGGCCCCTGGAGGTGAGGTCTAGGCAGCTCTGACTGGTCATCAGCTCTCTAGAAGTCATCCTGGGAGATGTGTGGGCACTGTTGCCATACTTCAAAAGTCTGCTGTTGGAATCTTGTCTGACTTTTGCTTTATGAGCTTCCTGGCTGTCTAAACTCACGCAGTGGCTCAGCTTAGTCTGCTCCCGTCTTCGCTCTGGTGAGGGGGATGACTTCCTGCCGGAGACCACTGAAAGTGACCTCCTCTGGTTCCTGGGGGAGTAGTGTTTTCCACTGCTATTCATCTTGTACACCTTGTCCTTGCCTTCAGGATCCATGTTTTTAAGTACGGTAGGGACAGCCAGAAATACGTCTCCGGCCTGTTGCTCAAACGAGGCTGATTCCATCTCGTCATCTTGGCATGACTCCCAGTCAGACTGTTCACACTTTGGGAGCCAGCGACATATCTTTGTGGATGAGAACCTTTGATCCTCCTCTGATTCCAGATCACTCCGGGTAGAGAGGCTGATCTTTCTGACAACCCTGCCTGTTGGTGAGGTCCACCCCTGTCCTAGGGTGCTTCTTTCTCCTCCCGCATCTTGATGGTCTTTGTCTTCACATTGCATCTCCTGTGAATGAAGAGCACACATCTGCCCCTGTGGCCCGCAGCCTCCGACATGCAGACACAGGCTTTGTTCTTGCACACGGATGTCTCCAAAGGGGACAGCATTTGGTTGGGAGCTGGGCTTGAAGTTCACTTTCTTCAGGGAAACAGAAATTTCCCAGGGTTGTAAGAATTCTGTGACCTCCTTCAGCAGCAGGCTCTGATTTGACCCACTTTGATCCAGACCTGGCTGCTGACCTACTTCCTGGATCTGCCGTTGAAGTTGGGCTAGTTTGCGGAGCCTTTGTTCCAACAGTGACTGGCTCACCCGGACTGCTGCCATGTTCTCCCTCTGGACCTGCTCCAGGCGCTGCTGAGTGTCCCGGTGGTCTTGCTCTACCCTCTCCAGCAGGCGCCGCTCCTCTCTGCGCGCTCCCAGGATGGCCCGCTCCACACCCCGTTTCACGTCGTCAGTCTCAGTTGCGTGACGCTCTCGTAGTCGACGCAGCTCGGCCTCCGCCTGGGCGAGGTCGCACCGAGCTTGTGTTGCCCAGCATGGAGGGGACTGAGGCAGGAAAGCAGGGGAATGACCATCTGACTGAGAATCGGGACTGGGGCTGTGGGCCGGGCTAGGGGAGGTGGGATTGCTACCCAAAGGTGTTCCCACAAACATCATTAAGGATGGATGGACCTTCTTGTTTTCTAGCATTAAATTTGAGTTCCTGCAGAAAGACATCATAGAGGAAACAGGGAAATAAGGACAAGGACATGTTGACAAGAAAATCATGAACATAATTAAACAATAAACAAACCTGTCCTCAGTTTTAAGCCTTGCTGTTAATGGGCAACATGTTTTTGTGTAGCTTCAGCATATTTTTAATTAGAAAAAGTGTTCCTCAAACGGTATTACCTTGACATGACACATGCCCAACACATACCCATTGAATTATGAATGAATTAGAATTTGCACAGCCCCTTTGGATAGAGTTAAATATCTTTGAGTCCTTTTGAGATGTTGAGGTGTTTTCCCTTGTGGTGTGGTTGAATAGTATGGTATACAGTATATGGTCTGGTATTTCTGTGCTAGCCAACATTTCAGTGAAAACGACTTATCAGACATGATCCACTTTATGGGGGAATGCATGACAAACTTAATGTAGCTTAATCAAATTTGTCACACTCTTCAAACTTCAGCTGGGCAAAGGCTGATCGGTCTTTTATTAGGGTGACTGTTACAGTGCCAGGTGAAAGGCTGCTTATGGAAAGCTGATAGAGGTATGGAGGAAGGAGGTGTGCAGAAAGTACAAGCACAGAGGAGTAAGAAAGTTTTATACCAAGAAATCCATTTGCATTTCAAATGGTGGCGGACAGCCAGAAGCATCCAGAGTGAGGGCTGGAGTGGGAGGTAAAGAAACTGCCGCAGTGTCATCTCAACAATACTCCTCAACTCCCCAGTTCTGCAAATAGACCCCGCTTTGATATTTTATTCATGAGCAGTACAAAGTGTTGCAGAGAAGCGGCAGTGAAAGACATCTGTCCTCTGTCTGATGTGTTGCGATAACTCTGGAACCTGAGGACGCCATCATATAATAAACACAAAGTGGTGTTGTTACCGGCAATACGTCACCACTGCACACACGTTTTTCCATATGTAGCAAAGGATGCAGGTACAGTTCCTACACACGAGTACTATCCAATGCTTTTTGCTTTGCTTCTTTATATTTTGAGTTTGAGCTTCATCAAATTAAAGAAAGAATGCAAGGGGTAAAGTACTTGGCATCGTGTGTCGTGTAAACCTCTACATTATGAAATGTTGCACAGCTGTGCAGTCTGCCTTCCTATGAAAACTCTTCAGAAATGTCGCTAAAAGAATAATCTCCACGCTCTGCAGGTGACTTGTTTGGTAAATGCTCATCACGCTGTGCGAGCTTTGGTACATTTAGTTGAGAAAGTTTTTTTTGTGTTATGATGCACCCTACTGGTTGACAAGAAAGGGCTTTTCCCACAAAAAAACTCTTGACCTTGTCCTCCTCTAAACCCCACACTAACCCTAACCCCAGGCTAATTCTCCGTGGCAGTATGGGTAATCATCTCTCAGGATTGATTGATTGTTTGATTGACATATCCTTACATATTGGTGTGTAACCCCTCCAGATTGCTGGAGTTGACAGGGCCCTGTGTTTTTGGGGCTGCTGCTGACAGACTTGTGTAGGTTCTCAGTGTTTGTGCTCTGTTCAGCTCGTTGTCGAACCCTCTTTTCGCTGCCTGACTCGAGCGTTGAGTCGACAGAAAGGCATGTGGCGGGTCTGTCCCTCAGGCTCTGCTTGTTCACACTGGAGCGGCGTGGAGGTGCCAAACTCTGGTGTGTTTTCAGGCTCACGTCTTGTTTGTAACTGGGGTTCGTTGCTCTATAACGTCTGGGGGTGTGAATAGTGTGAGAATTTAAGTTGCCTGCTGCCTGCTGCAGTGTAGGTTTCCTAACACATTAATAATTAAGTGTTGTGAAAGAGTCTATTCTTTCTGCTTGTTGCTTGTATTTTTAAAATTTGAGAATTTGTTGACCTGCACTAATGAATGCAGACCTTTTTTGTCATCTCGTAGTTACTTGTGTTGAATTAATGTGTTGGTTTTTTTTGGACTGTTTCTCCCACCACCACCGGCCAGTGCAGTTTGTGATGCTGCAGACGGGTGACAGGTGTATTTGAGGCGATGTGCCAGTCCCTCAGTCTCTTTCTGTCACAGACCCGACGTCCTCTCAAGTTGCCGGGCTACATTATAGATGAGGAGGGTCCGGTTGCTCATCTTGTGAGTGCTCGGGATAACTGGGTCACATCGGGAAGACGGCCAGTTCTCCACGTCTGTCTCAAACTATTCAGCTTTAGCAAACTAATTCAAAGTTTAACAAAACTGTGAGCGCATTTAAATCAGTTGTAAGTTTTTACACTACTCATGTTCTTATTTTCACACCAAATGCACGTGACATCGAGCACTAATCTTAATCCAGTTTTACTTTACAATAAAACCTTATAAATCTGATTGTGTAGAATGATGGAAAAAAACAGAATGTCTTACCTGTAGTCAGGTACCAGCGCTGCTGCGACCCCATGCTCTCCTCTTCTTCACCACATCTCACCAGTCACCTCACTTTTACCATCAACCTCTGGCCCTCCCTCTGTGCCGTCTCCTCTCTTGTTGGCTGTTGCTAGGAGACAAGCTGACAAACTCGTAAGCGAGTGCATCCGTACTCCATGTCTTCGCTGGTTCTTCGAGCTGTGCGTTGTGTACTAGAAAACCCACGAATGTCGAAGCGGGGGAATCTTATCGTTTCCTTCGCAGCACTTTAAAGGGATTGTTCGTATTTTAACCACCTAAAACATCGCCTACCGGTATCAATTTCCTTTCGGCACTTCGTTTTCTCAACCATGGTCCCATTTTATCTGATCTGCGCTAAGCCCACGTATGACCAGTGATGAGAGGCATCATGCATCACGTTGAGCATCACTTCTTTTATCCTGCTGGAGATGTGATGTTCACCCTGAACGCAGACTCGAGACGAGAAAGAAAGGACACCAAGACAAATGCGATATTGCTAGGCAAAGAATTTATAAATTAATAAAAACATTCCCTTTGTAGTGTTCTTCTACAGCTTTTTCCCACTTTGTATTTTTGTCCTTTTTTTCTAATGATTTCAAAATATAGAAAAATATTTCTGACGACATTCATCATGACATTATTTTAGCATGATTTTCATTCTGTCCTGTTGATTATTTCACATACCTCTGCATTTCTGACCCATCGCGCTTTTTTTCCTCTTTTTTTTATACAGTATTTACACATTAAATCAGTCCACATCATCTTTCAAACGGGGGACATTAGAGCATGTTTTGCATAGATCACAGGGGAGAAATGTTAGTGACGAGTCAAAACTTCAAATCAAATCTTTACAAAGAAAGAAAAAAACAGAAGAACGGATGCTGTACACATCAATAATGAAAAATAAGACAAAAAAAACATGGCACAAATTGTACATGATTTGTGTTATTAAACCAACTGTGCAAACAAATTGTAGCTTCATATTGAGGCCTCCAGATGAAGCGAACCACACGGCGAAGCTGTCATATTCTTAAAGTCAGAATAATTTGCAGAAATGAGTTAAAGTGAAAAGCTTCATCTTTGCCATCTTGATATTCTACCCTCGAATTAGCCGAACTCTGGAACTCAGGACGCAACACGCTCTGAGTGAAGACTGCGAATATTCACCTGAAAGATTCTGATTTCAACTGATGGAGCAATTTTAGTGTTCAAGTACGGCAGCAGGGGAAAAAAAACGACAAAACAAAACCCCAAAGAAAAATCTGCAATATTACACGTTTTTAAGCTTAGCTTTGGGTTCACCACTCAGCACCATCTGTGTCAGTTTTTACACAGTCAATAAGAAATCAACATTTTCAGAGCTGGAAAACACGTTTATCAAGCCAACATGATAAACTCTTTACGGCACACAGATTATACATTTAACTATTTTTAATTTGGTTTTCAATGCCACTAATGAGTTTGTTTTTTGTTTTTTTTGGTGATATTTTGCCATTACAAGAAGTGCCGTTATAAATTTCTGCATTGGCTTTAGCTTCCAGCTGCTGCATGGTGGAGAATAATAAAAAAAATCCCTTTCTCAAAGGCAAATTTAAATCACTGTTGGTGTTTGTGTATCTTAAAAACAGGCTGCCCCCCCACCCCTGACCAGTTGGAGGAAACCATTCGGCCATTCATTCATGAGGAGTATGAAAACAACGTCCATAAAGTGAGGTAATCCATCACAGCCACCGTGAGGCCTTGATTATTATTTGTCACACTTCCTGTTTTATGTCACCGTGTGCGAGTTGCGCTTCATTGATCATCAAGTCAGAGTCCCTACCAGGAAATAATCCCTTTACAAAACCTTTGTCACTATGTTGTTTGTGTTCTTGGAAATGAAAAACAAGTAAATATAAAAAACAAAAAACAACAATAAGCAGTGGAGAGTCGTGTAAATGTGCCAAAATCCCATTTTCGGTCAAAGAGGATTAATGCTGACAATTAAATTAAACCTGCCACTCAGGTTTACTCAGCAGTTCTCATTCTTTCTTCAAGCACACACCTCACCTCGTCCAGGCTTCAGTCAAAAAAAATGTAAATTAAACAGCAGGTTTGTCCATCGGCTCTATCAGCTGACAGTGTTGTGGCATCTGTGAACTTTTCCTTGTATTTGGCCATTTACTGTACTGTTACTGTATGAAAGTAACAGGTTATCACCTACTTATCACGCATCACTTTCCTCGTTTAAAAAGTGCGACATGAATATGTGTACCATGAAGCCGCCTACGATTTCTCAAACGGAGACACTGGGAGTCTCAGGTATTGTCGGAGAGATTGTCTTTGGTGTGCAGAAGAAAAACATAAAACTGGCACTAACTGCTCAGTTACACTCTGACCAGGTAGGTGTTACTACTGAAGAGCTAAACTTTTACCATCATGCTCAAATTAGGCCCAGACTTAACAGAGACAAATTTGAGTGTAAAAGCAGAGGAACCCGGTGTACGGAGAGAGACCCGCGCCCCCGGCCTTTTTTTTTTCCTGTACAAAGAGAAACATGAATCTTGTCCTGAACAGATGGATGTACGACAGACCAGGTGAACAGATGGGACGGACGGATGGCAGTGGGGAAAATACAGAAGCGATTTCTCTACCAATTTAATTAGCCGAGAGCGAACATTCAGCGCGAAACACGCTGCTGTTGTCGCCGCCAATCTCTGCAGGCATCCACATGACTCACGAGCTGGTAAGACCTACTGCATGGAGGCTAATTTCAGATCAGCACTGTCGCACAAAGCAAAGAAAACTTACTGTACACTTATTTAATCATTGTTCAAGAAACTCGTTAACTAATGGTCTGGTTTAAAAAAAACCCAACAACAAACAAACTGTGTGTGTGTGTGGGGGGTTACAAAATGTGTTTAGAAATCCTGTAGAAAAGTGAGTTTACAGCAGTGATGACATTGATCCTTTACACACACGACGACCACGGCTATGGCTTTGACGAGCTGAGGGGCTTCAGCTCGCTGAGAGTGAGACTGTGCAGGATGGCAGGCAGTTTCTCCACTGCTGAATGGCTTGTATGTGCAAAAAAAAAAAACAACTGGTAGCTGGGTTTTTACTATGCATGTTTTACAGGTTCTTTTTTGTGATCATTTTCTAGAAAGAACTAGAAAAGAATTTTAAAAATTATGTCCTTTGTAAAATGAAGAATCCCAATCTTTTAAAAAGCTACACACAAGATTTCCAAAACCGTCACTTATCATGGAGAGAGAGTATTTTGTCTTGGCAAAAGCTTCTAACACTGTGACTGCGACTTCGTTCGACCTCCAGATGCAAGAAAATAAATTAAACGCCGATCACAACATTGGCACCGACTCCTCCGCATCCTCACGCGCACATTTACACTTGGTACCACACAATGAAATGAAGAGTGTAGCTATTACACTAATATAAATGGGTGTTAGTGTTTAAAGAAAAAAAATAGCAGCATGTTAAGTTCCAAGATGTTCAGTTTGGCCTGTCTCACTCAAAAAAAAAGAAAAGAAAAATGTGTTTTAAAGTTAACTAACTGAACTTGTCGTGAGCTTCGTTTTTGGAGCTCGCAGCTCAAACAAAGATCCATTTAAAGAGAAGTTGGTGAATGCCTCTTTTTCATCCGTCAGTTCAAAGTGAACGGTGATCGTGCCACCGCTCCCGAGGAGGAAAAAGAGAATCTTTCCCTTTCACCTTTTTCTCGCAGGTCTTTCTAAAAAGAATAAAGGACAAGCTGAAGGTATGAATTATAAAGCAGCGCCGCCTTTTCACGCCCGCGGCCTCCTCCGTGGCAGCAGGTGAACGGCTTAGCGACGGCCTTTTGGAAAAGGAGTCATTCTTTAAAAAAAATAACCTCATACGCGCGACGACACCTGCTCCCGCTGATATGTCTACAAAAATGGTGCAAATGCAAAAGACTGACACGTTTCAAAAAGAAAAGAAATGGCATTGATAAGCGAGTTTCTTTCCAGTACGTTTGTGATGGTGGAGAACAGTGGCACTCTCACCTCGCCTCTTTTCCAGTTTATCATCATTTTCGTTGACGACTACTCTTTGCAGCAGTGGAGCCTCTTAAAAAAACAAAACAACAACCAAAAACAAAATGGACACTTGAGGTGCTTGAATGTTACTGGGAACTATTTCTGGGCTGGTCCTTGATGGAGGACAGAAAGCTGTGTGAGGAGAGGACGAGCGACGAGCTGGTCGGACAGAGATCGTTAGTCGACTCTCCTTCACTTCTCGCTGTGTTCCTGCCAAACAGTTTTTTGGTGTTTGTGGTTATTTCTGCTGAGGATAAACCCCTCTTCTCCTCTGCTCCGCCTGAAATCACCCTTTCCACTTACAAGATGAAGAGTATCGACTAGCACCAGCATGTGCACCTATCTGTGGCTTCACTGTCGCCTTATACCATGACATGGTATGTACAAGCTCCCAAATCTCAAGTGAGATTTTTTTTTCTGTGTTTAGGATGTAAATATAATACATGATATGCACACTACTGTAAGTTTACAGACGAGGACGATTCTTCCAGTCCTATAGGTTTCCTATAATGGTTTTGGTACAGAGATGCCACTGTGTTGTGTGACGGCTTGTGACGACCCACTTGAGTGACGGGAACGTCTCGGTGCTCCAGTCTTGTCCTCTGGTGACAGCAGACTCCTATGCAACTGCCTTTGCAGCCGAAACAAAAAGAAACGGAGGCCGGGAGTGAGATGTGGAGTCGGCGTCTACTCCTCCGCCTCCCGGCTGTGGGGGAAGGGCAGAGTGACGGCGTGCTCTTGAGCCAGGGCCGCCAGCTCCTTGAGGAACTCGCAGAAGATGACGGCACAGTAGACGGCGTTCTTCACCCGCAGCGCCTCCGCTTGCTTCTCCAGGCCCGATGCCCCGCCGCCTCCGCCGCCCCGGAACAACGCGCTGTGCAGTGATTGGCCGCCGTCCCGTACGTGCGCGAGGGCCAGCTGAGCGGCGTGCCGAGCCCGCGTGGGACTGTTGGTGTGACGCAGGATCAGGTCTCCGAGAGACGGCTTCCGACTCTTCACTGGAAGAAGGAAACGTGGAGCTGGTGAGTCACGACCCCCTCGACAGCTGCTGCAGGTACGAGGGATCCAAAAACGCTCCGCACGGATAAGATTGTGACGCTTTCAGACTATTTGTCACGGCCGCGTGAAGACCGAGTCCAGTACAGTCCAAAACACGCCTTAATTAGCTCCACTGAGACAGAAGTGTCTCACTGTGTTTCTGCTTTAAATTCTTGTTGAAGTTAAAGTGTGTGTAAAACTACTCCAGTGTTACATAAGTAAATGTGCCTTCATTTGTTGATATGAGGCTTTTTAATGGAGAAATAACAATAATAATAACAGTAATGATTTTTTTCTTTTGGAGTGACAGAACTTAACTCACATTTCAGTGCCGTGTCTCCAGTGTCTGGACTCACCTAGTGAATCAGAGCGCCGCAGGGGGGGAACCGCCGCGGGCGAGTCGGTCCAGTCCACTTTGCCTCGGGCAACGAGGTACTGCTGGGCTTTCTTCAGCATGGCAGGGAAGTCCTCATGGGAGGCGGCAAACGCCTCGATGCGGTTCTTCACAGAACCTAGAACCTGAGGTGAATGTGAGCGGTGGGGGGGGAGAAAGCTTCAGAGTTTTGTTTGATCTTCACATGCAGCTGCTTTTGTTCATTTGGTGCATCAGTACATTTCATTTGTGACTTGAGAGATTCTGACAGTGTGAAGGAAAGACAGCGAGCGTGAAGCTGGAAACATTTGAACTGAAAGGGTTTTACTCCTTCGTATTTTCTTTTGGAACTTGTGTTTCTGTCTGGTCCAGGATCAGATCTCCATTTACAGTATTGTAGAATATGGACAGAAACTCTCTACTCAAATATGACTATGGGCCTGATGCTTTTGGAACAGGAGCGAGCACAGAAATGCGGGGGAATGGCCAACTGTGTGTCATCGCAATTACAGAGACAGATCAATTTGATGGGATGGGGCACAGAGGGCATCAGTGAACCTGTACCTGGATCAGCGACTTGACGCTGGGCTGGAAGACCATGTTGGTGTTGAGCAGGAAGGAACGTAGGAGGGGCTGAGGATAGCAGGCCAGCTGGGCCACGATGCCCGTGAGCAGGATGTTGACGTACAGAGAGTTTTGGAGCATGTTCTCCAGCTTGGCGAACAGGACCACCATGAATGGACCTGTGGAGAGGAGGAGAAACGAGCCGTTGGAAAGATGCAGCGAGAGAGAGAGAGAGATGAACCTTAAATAACGGAGGCTGTCGCACTGAATCACATGCAGCAGGGTGCTTTCACAGCTCGTAGCGTTTAAATGGGAACAATTTAACTTGCCATTATTCTTCTTCAGTAAAAAAAAGAAAGGATCTGTCCTATGTGAACAGTGAGCTTAATGAAAACTGCACCTATAGAGAGCAGAGAAGAAGAATGGTTTGCTCTTATGGTGAATATTACTAAAGCATTAAGTCGGTGCCCCTCACTGATGTGACGTGATGAAACGTTGCACTTCAAAAAGCCATTGTGATGTGGCGCTTAAAGAAACTGTAAAAACTAACTTTTCTGTCTGTGTGAGCATGGTGGGGGAGGATCAACTGCTGGACGTGGTTTTGTATCAGCTGTGAACTGCTTCATACCGGCGCCTCACCTGTGTACGGCTGAGAGGCGGGCTGGCTCAGCGGTCGGGCAGGACTGCACAGGCCCGCCGCCGACACCTCTCCTTTCGTGTCGCCGGTCTGCTTCGCCTCCAGGGCGGAGGGCAGCTGCTGCTGCGGCGGCGGCTCCTCCTCCTGCCGCTCGGCGGTGAGGGGCTCCCCGGGCGTCTCCTCCTGCTGGAGGGCCGCTCTGCTGCGCTCCTTCACCCGGTCCTCCAGCTCCCTCAGCTCCTGCGTGAAGGCCTCGATGCTGATGCCCTGACCGTTGGAGTCTCCGGGGAACTGCGAGTCGCCCGGCGCCTGCTCCAGCAGCTCCTCGATGAGGCTCTCCACAGACTGCTGCGTCTGGTTGGCTTCTGGAAGATCTGAGGATGTGCCGTGCAGGTTTGAGGTGTCGCCGCTTGGCAGTTTGGCGTCGGGCGTTGGCTGAGATACGGAGCTCTGTGAGGGAATCTGGTTGGGGCGAAGAGTTTTTGCATCGCTGATGTCGCTGTTGCTAAAAATGGACTGCGGGAGACCGGCGCAGCTTTGGGAGGGGAGTGTGACCAGGGATCCGTTTTGATTTGCGTTTTCATCCAAATACTGCTGCTCCCCCAAGTCTCTCTTCACCTTCTTTACCTCCAGACCTCTGTCCCGACTGTCCGAGCAACCGTCCGCCTGTCCCATCGTTCCATTATACATGGCCTGGTAGCTGACAGTAATGGCAGAGGTGGGAATATGAGGAGCTGGGGACGAGGCGGCGTGGGAAGTTGACAGAGGGGTGGCTGTCGAGGAGGAGGAGGACGGGACGAGAGGAGGTACGGGTTTTGGCAGGAGCTCCTCCCTCTGCAGGCTGCGTTTCTTGGAGCGCGGCGTGAGGCTGATGCAGCTGTTCTTGCCGATCGTGACGTCCCACTCGCCGCTGTCCCGCTCCGAGCTGCTCCACTCGGACCGCGCCGCGGCCACGATGGCCGCCCTCTGCTGGCCAGGTGGGGTGCTGCTGCTTCCTCCCTGCTGGAAAGAAAAGTGCTCAGGGAACATCGCCATGGAGGGGTTGGAGGTAGGGGGAGGCGGGGGAGGAGGGGCTGCGTTCGGGCTGGGGTTTTCTCCATCGTAAGGCGCCGACCAGTCGCGGCAGGCCCAGGAGCAGAGCTCGATGCCCCGTCGGGCATCTTTGAGGTACTCCAGGTAACCCGAGTCCCAGTCCAGACACTCGGTGTGCGTCTGCTGCTGGTGCATCGGGCTCTCGGGGGACAAAGGGTGGGAGCTGGCGGGACCTGACTGTAGCGGCTCCACGCCGGTGGGGGTGGAGGGACCTGCTCCTCCGCTGCTCTGCTGGCGGATGAAGAAGGCTAAGCGGGACGGGGTGCTGGGTCTGGGCGGAGCTGGAGACTCTGTGCTCGGACTGTTCAGCACTGCAGATGACGAAACACAGATGCAAACAGGCGTCAAACTCTCTCACACTGGCAGAAAGTTGTGAGTCTCTCGTGAGTCACGTGTTCGTTGCTCACCTTTGCCCCAGAACGCGCTGTCCTCATCCCGCTCGGCAGAGGGCGCCGCGTTCTGCCGGCAGCACTCTGGGATCAGCGACAGGAACTTGTCCGCCGACTTTCCGTAAATGTCAGTCTCCCTGATGGCACGACGCTGACTCAGCATCACATGGGTGCAGGGCAGTAGATACCTGGGTGCAAACACACACAGTGTAAAACATGAAAACATCTACATATTAAAAATGTTTGGGATTAACGCTGAGAGGTGCAGACATACCTGAGAACAAGCTGCAGCACGATGTCTTCACAGTGCAGAGAGAGCAGAGTCCTGAAGAGGCTCAACGACACCATGCAGAGCTGCAACACACGACAAAAACAATCAGCGCACAAATCTGCCACTGTGTTTCTGCTGGTGTAGCTGTACTTGTCGTGAAGCGTTTTTATCTCTGTCGAGTGATGTTCCCTGCGTTCAACAGAACAAAGAAATCCCAACTTCTTAAAACCAAACTCCAAGCTTTGTTTGTGTGATGATGATTGTGAAAGACCCTGGTTATGTCATAGATTTTAAAGTAGTGACACGATACGATGACCAAACATGGCGAGCCCAGGATGTGTTTGTTTAACGGGATCAGAGTGTATGAAACTGATCGTGTACACACATTTTACTCTGGATTGCTCTGCCAACTACAAACAACATGTAACGAGAAGCTCCATGGACGCGGCCGACTTGATGACATCTTCATGTTTATGCTAAAAAAAACAAATCGTTCTGCTGCAGTCATTTTCAATCAGTATTTTTTTCCCCTCTCAGCCCACTCTCCACCCACACCGCTGGGTTCATACGGAGGCCTCCAGGCTCCGTCGCACAAACACTAACGCTCGCTCTCTCTCTCGCACACACTACGCTTATACGGACCCTGGAGTTGCTGCTGATGCGCGTGAGCAGTGTGTCCAGGATGGTGTCGTTGTCGTGGCGATGCAGCAGGATAAAGCGCAGGAAGGTTTTGAGGAGGGAAGTCTCGGTCACGCTACGCAGGAAAAGGTCAAGGTAGGCGGTGCTGGCGATCATCTCGTCCACCGACGACTGCAAACGCACACATACACACACAAATATGTTCCCAGTTGTGCTAAAGAGGGCAGTGTGACAACCATGTCTCAGATTAAAAACAGACACGGAGACAATTTATTTATTTATTCATTGTGAAATAGCTGTTTGCGTCAACTGACTCATGTGTTGAAGAAAGTCGAGCAAACGCACAAATCAGGTCTCACCATTGTCCTCCTGCTAATTCACTTCAAACATGAGGAAAAGAAAATGTCTTCCAGTAACTCACGGAGTCGTGATGGGTCAATTTCCATCTGTCACACAATTTGTTGGTAAACCCCATTCTGTTTTACTTAAATCACAAAAAATGAGCGCAGCTTTCCCCTCGTGTCCTGTGGTATCATGTTGCGCAGACACTTTGTGGCGTTCAAGATCGAAACTTTGGAACATAACAATGCAACCGTGAACTCCCTTTCCTACCTTATGCAGGGCGGGGCCCATTACGGGCACGAGGAAGCCATTGTGGAGGTAGTCCAGCAGCTGGTAGCGGACCAGGGGGTGAGCCACCTGCACCACGGCGTTGCAGAACTCCAGCGAGTTCATGAACAGCACGAGCGACGACACGCCGATCCAGTCCTCCCGCCGCAGGGCATGCCAGTCGTCTCCTCGCACCTCGATCTTCCTGGGCAGTGAGGAGTAGAGAGCGCTGAGGCCCGTCGCCAACACCTGAGGAGGGACGGGAGAGGCTGCGGATGAGACGCCTGATTCCCAACAGCCACAGTGGGTCAGGTACAAATGTGCGTATTCTTAAAGACCCGTCACTTCCTCCCTGATGTGATGAGATGATGTCACGTTATGTGTAGGCCTGATGGAACAGTTCCTAAAGCCCTCAAGTGACTTGACGACAGCTGACGACATTTATTAAACCGCAATGAAGATATAAGATGGAGAAACCAGGACCACATGCAAGCAGTTGATTAAAAACAAAGGAGCCTGGAGACAGGAGGAGTTATTTCACCACACAGTCAGAAGGCAGTTGTTGTGATTGTCTAAGAATCGACTGCTACATCCAGGACTGTCAAAACAAGGCTGATTAGAAGGGCCGGGAGTCGTTCGGCCCTCGATGCCACCTCCGCCGGTCCTTCCAGCCAGTAAGTGGGTCAAGTCCAGAGCCGCTGGAAGTAGGACGAGCAGAAAATAGCCGAGCTGGCTCTTTGGCGCCAGAGTGAACTTGCAGGGGAGAAGAATCCTGACCGCAGCATTAAACCACAGTGCAGAGACATAAATATCACGCAAAAAAAAAAAAAAAAGTGAACGCGCTTCTTAAAGCGCTGTGAGTAAAATATAAATATAGATCTTTAATTACATCTTGTGGCAGCTGTAGGAAACTACATCGATCCAGGCAAACTCCACATACTTTATTCTTACTTACAGTCTGAACAGAGACGATGTTGTTGTTTTCTGAGGTGGCTGACTCAGTGAACAGTTTGCTCCATAATTCAAATCAATTCAATCTGTCGTTTGGAGGTTTAGACATTATTGACTTGTGTAAAGCAGCAGCAGCAGCATGAAGGAGTCTCTATGATACAGAGGGTTTTCAATATATGCGTTTATCTTAAACGCTGTAAATGTGTGATGGCGGCTGTCTTGTTTTGTTTCGTTTTAATGTGCACAGGAAGCCGACCAAGTTGAGAAGGAGCTGATAGGATGTAGATAAGGACGAACGCTCTGTCAGACTGCATAGTCATCTCCTTCCCCTTCCATTATCACACATCATCAGAATGAGACGGCACGCACGCACGCACGCACACACGCACACACACACACACACACACACACACACACACAGCTTCTTAAAAGCAGTGTTGAAATCAAGCCAGGGTCCCACATTATGAGCCGTCCTCAAGTATCACATTACTAAAGAGAGGGCCGTGTTCATGTGCATATCATACTAATGGCCCTTTTCTGCCAGGGCCAAAATCCACTATACATAATCGAGTTGAGATCAATACGATGCAAAGTATTGGACGGGAAAGTGAATTAGGTTTAAGTCAGCTACGCCAAGAGTGGGATTAAAACCATCAAAGACCACACAGTTTGACACTTCCTTTTGAAAGCAGCTCAGTTGGATTTACTCTGTGCATGCAAACAAAAAAAATAAACTGATGAAAACTGTAAAAACTGTATGAAGCCTCTGGACAGGAAGACAAGAGGAAAAGATACAGACACAGCATCACCCGTAACCACATCCGCTCTTTCACACTCAGCCTCCACGAGCACCATCACTCACCGGGCAGAAGTAGGAGTTCTCGGAAATGTAGCGCGCCACGGCCTCGTGGCTGGCCGAGGCCGCCATGACCAGCAGCAGTGCGTCCCGGGCCTGCTGCCCGATGGCCCCGTCCCGGTGGATGAACGGCACGAGGAGGGAGAAGATCAGCAGATTGGTGGAGCCCTGCTGCGCCGGTGCCGCCCGGAACAACATCTCTAGGACCACGGGCTGGCGGGCCATGGTGACACACACCTGGTGGGTGGTCGAAGAGTCAGTAAAAATGACAACACGGTTAGTACAGTGCAAGATAAGGTTCTTATTCACATTGTAGGTGCGGCAGGTGGGTATACCTGGTTGAGCAGCAGCACCAGGCTGTTCTCCAGGGCTGCAGGACAACCGAGTTCTGTGTCCGCGCAGGCTCCCAGCAGCCTCAGCAGGGGGTGGAGAACGGCCGTGTGCTGCAGCAGAGGCTGCTGGGACTGGCCGATGAGCATCTCGAACAGCTTGAGCAGCGCCCCCTGGCTGTCCGGGTCCAGGCCGCGGCGGAGGTGCCACTGAACCAGGCGTTCCAGGATGTTCTCGGTGACCACCAGCTCCAGGATGGGGCCCACGGGCGGCACGCCGGCACCGCCCTCCGGGCTCTCAGCGGGCCTCTCCTCCGCCAGCAGGCACAGCATCTGGTCCGTGTGATTCCTCACCGCTGTCAGGTCGTCGCTGGAGGACGAGGGCTCGTGCTGCTCCAGCACCCAGGACACCTGCGTGAAGGAGCAGGTATTTCCTTCCAGTTGGACCGAGTTCTGAACACGCTCTGAAATAAGTGGGGTCATGAGGCTTCACGGGGTCATTAGTCTGCTCTGTTAAGGATTTCATTTTATGGGAAAAGCACAGGTGTAAGTAGTAAAACTAATGATGGCTGAATGCCATGGTCTCACTGTCACGGTGGCTGCGTCCAAAATCAATACAGGGAGTGGTGAACGAGTGAACAGAACGTTTCCTCCACTGTCATTAGTGACACCTGTGCTTTTCCACAGCCGTAGTAGAAAAAGCACAGGTGTCAGATAAACTGTTAAATCTGAAATCTATTTAAGAAAAAGGACAAAATTACAAGCACATTTTTTACGATACGTTTTAAGGTAATTTACTATATTATAAAATTCATTGATAAGTGTTATACATACAATAGAAGGCTGGGAGTGTAACTGTTATTTCTATTTTTAATTAGAATGTAATAATATTGTGTAACAGGGGCGCAAAAAAGAGGTGTGATTTTGGCAGTAATGACCCTGCAGATCTGCAGCTTGTGCAGATAAGAGATGTGCTTCCTTGTGTTTCTTCTACACACTTTACCACAAAACCCACAGTTATATCTTCTCATCTGCATTAATAGATAACAGTGATCAAGACACTTCTACCCTGTTGTTAAAACCACACAAACATGGAGGGTTGACAGTTCCTCCACAACACATTTATTTAGCACACAGTCTACATGTAGGAGGGAGGAGACACATGAACTGCAACCTATTTGGACGGCTGCGTGCTTCTTCCACAACAAACTTCTCCCTGAACCATTAGGAAGTGTGAAGGCAAAATGTCTAATTGAGACCAGCAAAGCTTCCACACAACAGATCAATAAGAATCCCTCAGGTGTCGTTTGTGGGGCGAGAGTGAATTCGACAGTCAGGCAGCGTGGAGGCTCTGTAACCTATAAACTTACAGCCAGCGATTGGACATGAGCCAGTCACACTCCTCAAGTAGAACAACTGACAACTCTCATCAGCACTGGCACACACCGACTGAATGTGTGTACACACACACACACACGCACTTGGTGTCTGAGCAGATAATCATTCACTGACAAGAGTCTTTAAATCCAGTTCACAGTTAACAAGAAGTTATTTATTTTTCAGCTGCGTGCTGCTCAGCTCATGGCACAATAATCCACACTGCTTATTCTGAGAGACACACAGGTGATCGCAGCGTGTTCGACTGCGTGCACATCCGCACAATAAGCACTTAGGTGGTCTGGATAATGTTGGTCAGTTGGGACTCTAATGTCCTGTGTGGTTACCTTGTACAGCAGATCTGCTGTCACCATGTCTCAGATGTGAAGTTGGTGAGTGACATCTAATATCCAGCGATATGTTTAACTCAAGAGAAGAGGTGCGGTACGTCCCCAGCTCACCTGTCTCCAGTGGTTCTCGAACACCATCAGGCAGGTCTCCGGGTCAGCGGTGCAGGGGCTGGAGGGGCGGCGCTCCGGCCAGACCGACTCCCGGGACCCCGCGGGTTCAACCTGCTCAGCCAGCTCATTGTGGACCCGGTGGGAGGCAGGTCAGAAGTCACAAGAACTCAAAGAGGAGGGAAGGCAGTCAGAGTATGAACAGAAAGCAGAGTTAAGAGGGAAGAAAAGGGAAAGATGAGGCGGGGAGGAGAATGAGGAGGGGAGAAGAGAAGGGGGGGTGAAGGGGAGGGAAAGTGTATCCACACAGAGAGAAGGAGGCAAAGGAGGTCGGCTGTCACTGCCGCTCAGTGTGCATCTAGGAAAAGGCTTTAGAAAGAGCGTGTGACCCTGTCCTCCCTGAAGACCCTGTCATCCAGTCTGAAGCCAACACCACTCCATAGCCAGTCAGGACGGGCTCTCTGTGATGTGTACACAACAACAAAAACAAAATGCAATACACACATCAGCATGTGAACCACCTCAAAACTGAACTAAAGTACAAGTGAAAGTACTTATACAGAAGTAAAAGACCGTGAATGTATCTGTTATTATCTGTGTGATGTGGCCTAAGTCACATGACTTGGACGTGGGTCAGACGGGAGTAACAGATGTGATGACTCGATGGCTGGACTTCCCCGAATCAATAAGTGTTTTCCCCTATTGAATTTCTCATACAGGAGCCGTTACGAGTATCTACAGAAACAAAACCAGCAGAGTGATTCACGAGCCATCGGCGGGTGAGTCAAAGTTAAAGAGACTCCTGTTAGTCGGAGAAAACTCAGTCCAACGCACTCTCTTCTTTAAAAGCACATATTAGTCGAAAGACAGACACGAGAGCGGAAGTAAATGCCACCCACAACGCTACATCTCTGAGAACTGAGATATCTGCTGCAAAAGTACAGTCTGCTTTTAATTTACCATAAATGCAATTACCCCAGAGGCACGCCTACCTCAGCATTTCTGATATGAACCATGCCACACATGGATATTCAAAGTGTGTTTTATTTTTTTCAGGTGTCACACCGCAGCATCATAAAAAGAAGCAGCCATAAAACAAGTTCAAAGTTCAACGACGAATTCCACTAAAGGGAGGCTTCCTCTTGAGTTTGTCAAAGGTTAGTGATCAAACACAGAGGCCGCAGCTCGTCTCCAATGTTATGAGCTCAACGCGCAAGGCTTACACAAAAACACATCATCCGACAGACTGGAAGTTGAGAAACACACTTAACCTTTAGTTTTTGGTTTTGTTTGGAGTTTCCTACAATGTGCAAACCAAACGACCACGCCTAGTTTCTGCAGGAAATCTCCAGGTGTGCACATGTGTGGAGACAGGTCTCCAGAGGCCTCTGCTAATTCTGTCCGTCACATTCCTCTCATTTCCACATCGGCCGGTATCTGCTCGCAGTGTTGAACCACACTGATTACACGTGTGCCCGCAGCGATAGAGGCAGTGGGCATCTGTAGCGGAGGCGAACAACAAGCACGACAAAGCAGAACACCTGCCTCATACGTTTTAACATCGCTGCGTGGGAGCAGGCGAACACGCCGTCTACTCCTGTCTTGCACCAACGAATGCTGCTGTTCTGCAACACATGTACATCTGCTTTAAAGAGCAAAACACGACACAACACAGTGGATATAAAACACTGTCAGGCTCCACTTAGGTGGGCTGCTTTTGAGCTTCAGATCTAATATCAAAACTTTTTCCTATATCATACTTATAGAGGTATATAGGGTATATAAAAGGCAAACTTATAAACTAAATCTGGAAATATGTGATCCAAGAATACGTAAACAGTACTGGAGTCTGATCAAGCATTTGTTGATTTTAGATACTTTATAGTTTGTTAAATATTATAATTGTGCTCATAATTCATACATGTATCGTGCCGTGAGCAGTTTGACCGCTCTGCACCTGACTGGTGTCAAACGTCTGGCATTTGATCCAGAGAACAGATCCAGTCAGTTTGCAGATCAGTGAAGAACAAGTTCCCAAATCACTTCCTGCGTCTGGCTCTCAGGGACAATTACATCCACTTATTTAATTCAGGACGGTCACAGACCGCATCATGCCAAGCCCGGCGTCAATCACTGCAGTGTTTTGGATCATGCCCCCCCCAGTCTGACAGCCTGTTAGCGCACCTACTTAGCTTTGAGCTGTTGCAACCATCAAATAGCACGACCTTGCCTTTAAACCCATCTGTGTATTTGACGTTTATCACATAAGCATTTGTATTTTTTGGTGAGGGGGGCTGGGAGGCTTTTACATTTGATCTCACCCTGCACCAAATCTCATATTAGCCAGGCAGCAGCGGCTTACGTCGGACTCCGCCGGAAAACAACAATCAACGCATTTCAATGGCGAGATGATGTAGCAAGCTAGTTGACAGCGTATACGAGCAGCTAGCTCAGAAACGTCCCGCCGTGTGCCCGGTTCGTTTTTATCCAGCTGGCGTGCCCGGGGCTCCTTAAAGCATGGCCGCTTCAGGAGTCACTCACCTCGGATGTTTGTGTTCGCCTCAACAGTTGTGGCGGAGCGCTGGTGTCCACGGGTGCCTGCTAGCTGCTGGCTAGTGAGTTAGCGCTGGTGGGTTGCTAACGACTAGCCGCTAATGAATTCCACAATGTCAGAGCGGTAAACGGTTGAGCGGCGCCAAAGCAAACCCGGGGACAACCTGCGATGTGGACCGCGCTGAGCCGGGGGAAGCTGTCAGACTAACCACTCCCTCGTTCGGGCTGCCGTGCATCCTGTTAGCGACAGATAAACATCCCATTCGGTGATTTCTGAAACACTCTCCCCTTTCCCGCAGCCATCTTACTTTGACTCCTCCTCCTACGCGGCTCCTCTGACTCACACCTCCTCACCGCCGCTGCTCCGCACCGCTGTATGAAGGGCGTCAAGTGCCAAAATTAGGCAGCAAACACCGTGGCCCACTTCCGCACGACCAGTGCACAGCGTGTGCGAGCGGCGATAGGGTTTTACAGTGGTGCGCAAGAAACTGATGAGGGATGATGAATCCACCCTCCACCTGCTCAGCATCATTCTGGACCAGTGGCCACTTCCATAAAGTTGGAGCACTCACACAGGATGAACAGAAAGAGAGCGGTCACAATCAAAACAACAGAGCCTGAGATACCCAGACTTTTAAAAAGAAGGATCCTAAAGGCCTTCGCTTCCCGTAATGCAATTCAATAGTGTGTTATCAGAAGCTGAAATGAAACCAGCATCCAGGTTCTGTTTCAGGAGAAACAAAACTCCATACGCCAATGGTGATAATTCAAATACAACCTCCTGGAGTATTAAAAAGCAAAGTAACATTTCATATTTATGTTTTGAGTTCCCTCATTTCCTTAAGCACCAGGCATTTGCAGATGAAACATGGTGACTCAACAGGAGAAATGAGCTGCTGCTAGCCTGGATGCAAACTTCTACTGTAAAAATAAAAAAATAAATAAACCACACATATGCACTTTGTAACACAGGTTAAAAGGCCTCAAGATGGAGTAAGTCTGATGCCATCACAATGACCCCCAGAAGTCATCACACATGTACTCTAATTTACTCTGTATTATTTTGATTGTTGTCTGTTTGTTGTCTCCAACAACCTCAGGGATGTGCAGAGGAAGACATCTCTGCTTTTGTGGGGGAAGGAATAAAAATTCCCAGAGGACACATGACATGTGTTGTGCTTTCCCTCCATAGAGACCAGCATCACCAGGCAGTGCTCAGGTGGTTTGTTGTTAGGTGAACCATGCAGTACAGTCTGGTGCAGGTCATCAAAGTTGTTTGAATTATCCTCCACTAAAGTTCAACGCTCATGCAGAGGAGATCGAGATCAACAGCAAAGGTCATCGTTGTTTTAAAAAAATGTGTTAGTGTAATGCTAATCTTCAGAGAATGGCTAAAAGAGGTGACGTTCGTATTAGAGGTAACCAATGGCAGAGACTCCTCAGGTGGCAGCGGGGACAGAAAGTGAATGCGGATGGAGAAGATGGAGATGGAGTCAAGGATGAGGGGAAACGTAGCACCTTTCTGGATGTGAAGTTGAAAGTTAAGTGAGTAACTGATGTTTGGTCTGGACATGGTTGCTAAATAACAAGATTAGTCACTGAAGAGTCTCAATCTTCCAGTAAATGGGATCATATTATTAAGTATTAAATTAATTCAGTACACTGCATCATTTCTATACTGTTTCTACGGTATAGATTGCAAATATGTAGATTTAAGTATCTTTTTGCAATTACTGTAAAATTTAACTTTATAGATTGAGACATGAGACTGAATTATTGTGTGCTGTGTCTCTGTGTGTCAGTTTTCCTCGTGTATGCCTGACCAAGTTCTTCTCATTTTCCTTTTTCCTCTCTCCATCATCATTTTCGTTTTAGCTGGAAAGAGTGGGTGGTTGATCCGGCCGATCAGTTTTATTATGTCTGGCTGCAGGTCATGATCTTTCCCATCGTCTACAACTGGGTCATTATCATTTTACGGTACGTGCATGATGTATGATGAATATCAAACAGTATAAATCACATTTCTAAGCTTGTGACCAGTCTGTGTTTGCTCAGGACATGTTTCAGTGCGATTGCCCTCAGCTACCTGCCTGTGTGGCTTACACTGGACTATCTGTCAGACATCATGTATGTGCTCGACATGATCGTCACTGTTCACACAGGTATATATAACTGAGTCTTTTAAATAGAATAAAACTTCAGATTATGATTTTAAGTATGAAGTGTACTCTGGGCCTGGTTTGGCTTCGTTGTTCCCTCTCCAGGTTACCTGGATCAGGGCATCCTGATCTCTGACCTGACTCAGCTGAAGGAGCGCTACCTGCACTCTAAACGTTTTTTAAGGGACCTGGCTTCCCTGCTGCCCACCGACCTCCTCTACTTTGTCTTTGGTGTCCAAACTCCACTGGTGAGGATCAACCGCCTCCTTCGCATGCCGCGACTCAACGAGGCTCTGGATCGCATGGAGACCAGGACCTCCTACCCCAACACCTTTCGCATCTCCAAGCTCATGATCTACATCTTTGTGTTGATCCACTGGAACGCCTGTCTCTACTTTGCTCTGTCCAACTACATCGGCTTTGGGAGTGATCTTTGGGTCTACCCCAACATCACCACTGCAGAGTTTGCCTCCATGCGCCGTCAGTACTTTTACTGCTTCTGGTTCTCTGCGCAGATCTTCACCACAGTAGGAGACACCCCCCTGCCAAAAAGGGAGGAGGAGTACTTGTTTATGATTGCAGACCTGCTCATCGCTGTGCTGGTGTTTGCATCAATTGTTGGCAATGTTGGTAATGTCATCTCAAGTCTAAGGGACCGGGATAATGTCTTCTTCCCAAACCATGAGCTGGTAAGTTGGAGGTATGAACATTTTGTGTTGTGTACAGTATATATTATGTAAAGTAAACTGAAACTGATTATCATTTTATTGGTATTACAGAAAGTAAGGTTCCTCTTTTCTTTTCTGTCAGGTGAAAGCATACCTGCAGAGCCATCACATCAGCAAGGAGCTTCGACAGCGTATTGACAGCTGGTACCAGCATCTTCACATCAACAAGAAGATCATGCGAGAGAATGAAATCCTGCAGCAGCTGCCCGTGCACCTGAGGACAGAGATCGCTGTCAGCGTCCACCTTCCCACGCTCTCCAAAGTCACCATCTTCCAGAGCTGTGAGAAGAGCTTACTGGAGGAGCTGGTGCTTAAGCTGACGCCTCAGGTCAGGGAGAAGGTGGCTCGAGGGATTAGCAGGATTTGGGGTTGAGCAATGTTGTTAGCGGGTGCTCAGAACAAAGAGAGTTTGACAAGATCCAGCTTTATTAGTACACTAGTTTGAAGGTTTATCGGACTTTAAAAAAATCCCACCAAAGGGTTTATGTGACTGCAAAGCAGGTAAATCTCATGCCTCTCTCATGCAGGTGTTCAGTCCAGGAGAGTATGTCTGCAGGAAAGGAGATGTAGGCCATGAAATGTACATCATCAAAGAGGGAAAACTGGCAGTTGTGGCAGATGATGGGGTCACGGAGTTTGCTGTGCTGAGCGAAGGGAATTTCTTTGGAGAAATCAGTATCCTCAACATTAAAGGTAAGTCAAGTGTCAAGTACGGTACTCTGCACATGGTCATATGACATTTATTAATTCATGGTGAGGAGGAGGTTTAGTTGTCTCAATAGTGTGTGGGAAAAAATCTTTCTGTGGTGGTTCTGATCCTTATTGTATTCAGTACATGTTAAGATGATCTCTTGGTTAATGGAACATGAATGTCCCCCCAAAATTGAAAAGCATCTCAACATCTTTACTTTTAGGTAATAAATCAGGCAACCGTCGCACTGCCAACATCCGAAGCATTGGCTACTCTGACCTGTTTAGCTTGTCCAAAGAAGACCTGACTGATGTGTTATCGGAGTTCCCTGCAGCCAAACATCACCTGGAGGAGAAAGGCAGACAGATCCTCACCAAGATGGGCATGCTGGAGGACAACGGGGAGACAGAGGAGAGGGAGGCAGAGAAAGTCGAAACAAAAATAAAACGGCTGGAAGACAACTTGGAGGTCTTGCAAACGAAACTGGCTCGACTTATGGTGGAACTGGAGTCAAGCAGCCGCAAGATGCAGGCCAGGGTGGAGCAGCTGGAGTGGGAGGTGGCAGCACTGGAGACTCAGCTGCCAGAGGATGGCAACGAAGGAGAAAGAGCACAGGGAAGAGGTGAAGGGGTGGGAGGCGAGGTTGAAGGGGAGCGAGAAGAGGCAGAAGGAGAGGAAGAGGAGGGTTCAGATGCAAAGGTGAAAAAACCAGGACAGGGAGAGGACAGTAATGATGTGACCAAAGAAGGGGATGGAGAGAGCACTAAAAGCACAAAGGAAGATGTAGAAAAGATGTCTGAGGGAGATAAACCTGGACTGAAGGACCCAGTTGGCGAGGGAACGAAAAAAGAAGATGATGGAGAGACAACACGAGAAAAAGGAGATGACAGACCCGGGAAAGGAGATGGAGCTGAGATTGAACCTGAAGACAAGACAGATGAGAGAAATGGAAAGACAGAGAGTCACGAGGGGAAAGAAAATGCTGAGGAAGACTCAGAAAAAAGAGGAATGGAACAGAAAGATAAAGATCAGCGTAAATGACTCAGTCAAGGAAAAATAAGCTAAAGGAGAATTAAGTTTAAAAAGTGCATAATCTTGTCTGTAGGCATTTGTCGTTCTTGTATTAATAAAAATAGTGAAAACCTGGAACATCCTCGACACGTTTTCTATAATACAACTTCTTACCACTAGATAGCAGCATCACACACGCCAATGTAGATGAACGGTATCATTCAAAACACGAGTACAGTTAAAAATGCAGTTGATGAGATTTGATGAGGTTTTTCTTTTGGATTTTTTTTTTTTTTTTTTTTACATTTTTTAAAAATTAAATAAATACAATAGATTAATTAAGCAATGTTTTCAACATATGCAATTTGACCATATGGTAAAATGATCTTCAGGGCAATTAAAAAAATCCCACTGAACACTCCTGAATTAAAGCTGCTGGAGAAGTAAAGAACTATTTGCACATCATCTGCACCCCCCCTCACCACCTTTAATTTTAAAAAGCGCAGGTCGTCCCTTTAATGACGCACAGTTTACGCACTTCCCGGAAGTGCAGTGGGGACACAGGCCCCATCGATTCAACACAACTGCACACATAAGCACTTACTAATAATAAAGCTCTGTTTGTATGTCATTTTCATGGAGTCCTACCGCTAACACATATGGAGTGTCAAGAGGAAAAGCCAATCATCTATACTATGGAAAACAAGCCGATTGTGACATGTGAGTGTTTATGAAAAGGAGACGTCCAGTCTTATTTTTTTTCTGGTCTTGACAGTTAGCCTGCTAGCTACAGTCATTAGCTCGCCTTAGCTAAGATAGCAGGTACACTTATATTAACTAGCTTGGAAACGCTGCGTATGTAGCAATTGTTGTCTTAATTTGCACTTGTCAGGACTGTAATATTGTCACACTAGTGTGCGCTCACCGCTGTCTGCGCTAAGTGTCCCCACAGAGAGCGGCGCCGCTCTCAGCTAGCTGGAGGCTACATTGATTAACAGGCCGAGCTAACGATGTAACGTCACGGCTTGTTGCTGCAGTTTTGGGAAGGATTTCACCTTGTTCCCCACCGGACAGCCACCGGTTCCCCTGTTAGCAGGGCAGGCGGCAGCCGATACGCGGTGAATGGGCGGTGGGGTCGGTTTGCCATTCATAAAATCCCTGGGAGTCTTGCGGAAGCTTATGAGGGGTTATTTTGGGAGCCGGCTCTGGTAGTGGGTGACGGCTGCACCTCACGCAGCAGGCTGCTCCATTTTTAGGACCGAGTGGTCCTGGGGGGCTCCTGTGCAGGAGGAGACGACGGAATGTGAAAGAAACCAAACAGCTATGACAGTCTACTTGTGTTGAACATGTTACGTCGTAGGTCGCCCAGTGTGGGACCCCGCGAACACCTGAGGGGTTATCACGTGTGCTAATTCAGGTGTATGCGTCGAAATCACTCGTACTTTCACTTTTGTTTGTGGATACAACAATTAGCAAGTTCCACATATTACAAGCAAGTCTTACAGCTTGTGTTAAAAACATTAGTGATTATTGGGACACATCCATATTCCTTTTGTAGGGCTGCAGCAATTAATTGATTAGCAGATAGATAATCGCCAATAATTTTCTAATTGATTAATTATTTTAGTCACTTTATCAATCAAAAATTGTGTTTAAAAATGGAACACATTTCCTGGATCCATCTCCAGGTTTGCTGATTGTCTCTGTTTATATAACAACGTAATGAATAAAATAAATAATCATTAGTTGCAGCCCTAGTTACCATGTTGTACAGTGGATTTCACTCTATTTCTCTCTCTCCATTCTCCGTTACATTGCAGCCCTCTTCTCTTGCTTTTACAGGTTGCCCCAGCAAGCAATGTTGTATTTTTACTTCTATTTGACCATGAGTGTTCGGGTGGCTCAGTCACAGTCATGTTTGATTGCAGCCTTGGATAAACTTTGTGGACATTACAATTTTGGTTCTGTTTGGGGCGTACTGCGGCTTTAAAACCCTGGAAAGATTAATGTCATAAACCAAAGCACACAGATTCAGCTCCCAGTTTCACAGCGAATCACACTGCTTCATGCCAAATTAAAAGAGACCAGGAAATGACGGTGTTTGTTGGCTGCCAAGATGGTGAGAGGGACTGGCTCATACTTTGTTACTGTGCTGATTGTATAACACAGTTACTGGAATCCTTTTAACTTATGTCATAGGATGCAGTAGAGAGGTCATGTACCGCGCAGCAGAACTCCACACTCAGTGATGTTTCGTACCTGTCCAGGTGCTAAACAGTGGGCGGTG
Organism: Psettodes erumei; assembly: GCA_016785225.1. NCBI lineage: Eukaryota > Metazoa > Chordata > Actinopteri > Pleuronectiformes > Psettodidae > Psettodes > Psettodes erumei. The sequence goes on from JAFBJZ010000827.1 coordinate 1,943,100, forward strand.
ATGCTAATTGGTTTCCGGAGCAGTCAGATTGAGTCAGGGAAGTGTTTTGGTCCTGGTCCAGCTCCCTGGATTCAGATAGAGATGAGTGTAAAGTTAAAGTGCCGACTTTCAGCCTGCAGGTTGTTTGAGGGTGTTTGCATCACTTTTTTCCCCTTACACAGTTCACTGGATGTGGTGGCCCAGTTCCAGTGTAGCTTGAATAAGTACCTCAGTCTTGTAAATCACTGCTAATCAAAATGCACCCGGCAACCATGAGCGACAGTTTTGGAAATGAAGCACCTGCTGTGAAATTTGCTGTAAGCAGCATTATGGTCGATCTGAACTGGGGATTGTTCCAGTCATTGGGAGCCTGTTGGGTATCACAGTTTAAAGTATTATCATTTCCAGTGCAATCACTTTTTAATTATGCATACACTCAATTCAGCCCAAAACGTCTGTGGTGCTCAAACCTCATATTGAGGAATGTGGAGCTTTGTGGGCATCACATAAAAGAGCACATATTATAGTTCAGTTTTCCTGTGACCTGTTTGATTTCTGCCATTTCTCAGCTAAATCCTAAACCCTCTACGTCCTCGCGCTTTCATCACAGGTGCTGGAGACCAGGGCTTGTTTACGTCTCTCTATACGTCATTGGCCCAACAACTTCCCCGGGAGCCAATGGAATGGAGGAGGTGAGTTGTTGTACCACTGTGAAGAGTTTGAGTTGTGGTCAGCACTGGGCCAGCCACCTCTTTTTGGAGGATGTCGTTGATGGGCCGCTCTTGCATTTCTGTTGACTCTTCCACTCATGTCAGTCTTCAGTACAGGCGGTCCTATGTTTTTACACCTTGACAATATGCATTTTTAATTTCTTAGCCGCAATAATAACCAGAGACATCATCACAAAACTTTTATAGCAAGTCAAGCATCATTTAGGCAGCAGTGACTGCAGGATGTAGACAGATATAAAACTGTTCATTAACTGATAGAGTTTTAATAGCAGCGGTCATAGGCAATGAATCACCTGGGTGTAAAGTCACTCCCTCTACTGTCCTCTTTACATTTTTAATATCGACATATAATAATGCGGTGGGCGTGCTGGTGATTTTGAATGAGTTATTCTCATTGACGCTGAGATGACATGCTGCTGTACATAATGTACAGTATGTAATAATGCTTTCTGTGGTCGCTGAGTGGAAATGGAGCGGGAGATATTGCCTCACCTTAAATTTTATGAGCTGAAATGGGAAGTGAAGTCTTTTTGGGCTTTGTTTTTATCTGGTGTCTGTGTTGATATCCCATTTAAAGTTATTGCCAAGTAATTTGAACGAGTCATTGAAGGATACTGCAGAGGACGATCACAGTTTTGATGTGTTCAGATGGAGATTATTGACCGTGACCGGGCTGAACGTACCTGTATAGTATTTAAGTGTGTTGTGGTTGTTTCTGAAGTGTGAGATTAATGGCGCAATGAAGGAACTAATGCTATTAACGACTCTGTTTTCAGTAAATATCATCACTGATGCTATGAAACTGCTGTCTTTTGTGCGCAGGACGTACGGCCGTGCACCGAAAATGATCCACCTTGAAGCTAATTTTGTCCAGTTTAAAGAGGAGCTCCTCCCGAAGGAGGGCAACAAGGCTCTGCTCACCTTCCCCTTCCTGCACATCTACTGGACTGACTGCTGTGTGAGTGATTGCACGCACGCACACACAGACACACACACACCCTGCTCAACAACCTCAATCATTCAGGCACTCAGCACATGCACCGACAACAAAGTGAAAATGAGCTACTGGATTGTGCAACATTGGACCATGTTAAGACACAAGGGAGGGCCCGCTCTCCCATCCTTCAGCTTGGATTAAAGCGCTTCAAGAAATTCTTTGCTCGGTCTTGCTCCTGCCGTCTGGCAGCGAAACCACATAGTTGCCGTAATCGCTCAGGCGATTAGTTTTGTTTACATATAACGTTAGTGATCCCACAGATAAACTGAGTCAACTCTGCAGCAGCAGATTAATCCTGATGAAGTTTGTTTGCAGTACAGGCAAGGGCACGCTTGTCCACCCTCTAAGAATAGTACTTGTAGGTATCTCCTGTGGGCAAAATAGGTCACAGACACCTCTGTATGCAAGATATGGAAACTCATAGTGTGTGATACATACGATATGCGAGTTCACCGAGTGAAGATAATGTTGACTCTGAAAATAGCATTTTGAAATGGGTTTTTATGAGGGTGAAAACAGATCGTGGTTAGAAGAAGAGAATACGTATCTGTATTAACATGCATATGTTTGAGAGCCTGAAGGCACCGGGTTAAACTGAACTCAACGTCTACTTAGCAAGGCTGAAAAACAAGAAGGGAAGCAGGAACCTGCTGCTGCTGACCAAGCAGGTGGTTAGTTTAAGGAAGTGCTGTCATCAGCCCGTGACTCATGACATTTCCTAAGGATTAGGCCTCTGGTGTGGGAGTAGTGAGACTGTTTGCCCATGCAGTATGGACGTGGTGACGCCTGTACAGTGTTACAAATGAAGACAGCGGACCTGCAGTAAAACTGCACTTTGTGATAAAGCAAATCCAGTGCACACAGAGCGTGTTGCAGCTGGCCAGCACAGTAGACAAGGTTCAAACAGTGAGCTGTGACCTGCACAGGCTGTAAAACCCCAGTGTAGCGACCAGTCGCGCTTAACATCTGTATGTGTGTTCAGCATGTGTCATTTATCTGCTCACTGAGGCCCAGAAACAATCCCTCCAACTGTGACGTGAACCTCAGGCAGCCTGACTGACGACCCGGCTGTGTTTTGCTGCAGGACACGGAGGCGTATAAGAGCACGGTGAAGGAGGACATGATGCGCTGGCAGAACAGCCTGCGGGCCCACGGCTCAGCGGACTGGGTCATCATCGTCGTGGAGACCAACGATACGAAGAAGAAGAACAAGACCAACATCCTGCCCCGGTCGTCCATCGTGGACAAGATCCGAAGCGACTTTTGCAACAAGCAGAACGACAGGTGAGGAGGCTTTAGATGACGATGTGAAATGTGATTAATACAACATGATGCAAGTTTTGATTATTTGTTCATTTATCCAACAAAAATAATGAGCTTCTGGTTTCAGCTTCTGAGATGCGATTTATTATTTTATCTCTTATGAAGTGAATTAAGTTGAATCTTTACATGATATGTGAGACTAAACACCCTCTTGTTTTCCTCCTGATTCAGGTGCGTGGTTCTGTCGGACCCTCTGAAGGACTCGTCTCGGTCTCAGGAATCCTGGAACTCCTTATTACTCAAGCTGCGGACTCTCCTGCTCATGTCCTTCACCAAGAACCTGGGCCGCTTTGAAGACGACATGCGCACGCTCCGAGAGAAACGCACCCAGCCCGGCTGGAGCTTCTGCGAGTACTTCATGGTCCAGGTACGCAGAGAAACAAATGGTTTTCTGATGGGTTTCTATACATTTTCAGTGAAGTACAGGTTGAGTTTGAAAAAAATCATCACTCTGACTTTAAATGTCAAAGTGCAGTTATGTCTCACATGAGTGTGTGTGTGTATGATGGTGCAGGAGGAGCTGGCCTTTGTTTTTGAGATGCTGCAGCAGTTCGAGGATGCCTTGGTCCAGTACGATGAACTCGATGCTCTTTTTACACAATATGTCCTTAACTTTGGAGCTGGAGGTACGTCACCACTGCTCAGTACTATGGCTGATATCAGTACGGCCGTCCCCTTGAGTAAAATAATCATTTTGTGCATGTACTTTGTGTTTCTGTGGTTTTTGGTCCTCAGACACGGCTAACTGGCTCGGCTCATTCTGTGCCCCGGTGCGCAGCTGGAGCGGCCTGCTGCTGCGGCGGCCCATCGACATGGAGAAGAGGGATGGGATCCAGCGGGGGGAGGCCAGCCTGCTGGACCTGAGGAGCTACCTCTTCTCCCGCCAGTGCACCTTACTCATCTTCCTCCAGAGGCCCTGGGAGGTCACCCAGAGGGCCCTGGAGCTGCTGCACAACTGTGTCCAGGAGCTGCGCCTGCTCGAGGTAAACCGGGCTGAACACCGTTCCAACTCTTGTTTAGTATTTATTTGTGGAACAACTTTTACTGTAATTATCACGATGTTTTTCTCGTCCAGGTGTCGGTGCTGGAGGGGGCGCTGGACTGCTGGGTGTTCCTCAGCTGCTTGGAGGTTTTGCACAGGATTGAGGGCTGCTGCGATCAGGCTCAGTTAGCCGCAAACTGCTCCCATACCGTCGGGTTGTGGGCTTATGCGACTGACAAGGTAACAAAAATGTTTAATGACGTGGCTTTGGCTTTTTTACTGCCTGTGTAACTTCCAGGATGTGTCACGGCCACTTCAGGGGACCGCTGCTTCATTTGAAAACATGTCGTTGTGTCTGCCTTCTTCAGCTGAAGTCCCTGGGGGAACTCTGTGGCCTGGTGTCAAAGAAGGGACCCACATCGGAGGACCTGAACAGGACTGTGGATCTGCTGGCCGGACTCGGGGACGAGAGGCCTGAGACCGGTGAGTTTTCAGGCTCTCATTTTTTTTAAGCAGTGCTGTGTGGAACCAAATCAGACTTTACAATTTCCCCCATTGATGACGCAAATGGCCCGACAAGTCTGGTGTCTCTGCGCCGTGTGTGGTCGTCTGTAGCCTGTGGCAGCCGTTCAGCTGATTAAAGGCCGACTGGATGTTCAGTCTGAGTAATCTGTGATTTATTTCACCATTCAAATCTTTCTCTCTGACATCCAAGCAGATGAGCCTTTGCTGAAAATGTCACTTTTTAATCTGACGTGTCTTCTGAATCTGTCCTCCAAATGGCCTTTCTGTTTTGTCTCTGCAGTGTTTTTGTGGGAAAACAAATTCATATGACTTACTGGTGTCTGTATTTCATCTAATGCAGTAGCAGAGCATATATTTATGCCAACTCAGCTCTGAATGTGTGTGTGTGTGTGTGTGTGTGTGTGTGTGTGTGTGTGTGTGTGAGCCTTTAGGGTTTGAAAGAATTGTGTTGTTTCAGGTGTGACTCTTATTTGAAAAACACTTACTGTAACAGTGGTTTCTAAGTCTCCCGTGTCTCCCTCCACAGTCAACAGTCTGCAGAGCCCGTACAAAAAGCTGAAAGAGGCTCTGTCGTCTGTCGAGGCCTTTGAGAGACATTACCTTGTGAGTCTATTTCTTGCCACCATTTGGTGCTGTGTGTCATTAGCTGGCAGAAAAGGAAGCAGGAAACATTCTCTGAATTCCTTTGCTGTTTTTTTCTGGAAACATCAAGCAGTTCATCTGATTACGTTTCTTCTCTCCCCCTCTCGCATCAGGAACTCTCTCACGCTGCTATGGAGATGTACAAGGCCATCAGCCGGCTGAGGTCCGCCAGGCTGGTGGGGAAGAGCCTGGCCGAGTTCTACATGTAAGGCAGCCGCCGGTTCGGTTTGGACACACGCAGGTGTCACAGCGGTCCTGAAGACGCCGCACATCCCACACGGATGTTTCCAGTTATTCTGGCAGAATGAGCCTCTTCTCCAGAAGTCAGTCAGTCGCAGCCTGTAAACACCCACGCAGTCCCGAGGAGATGACTAATTAGGCAGAATAAATGAAAACGTTAATGTGTTATGAGGGGTGTGAAGGGGCTTTACAAGAAATGTGAAGCCATGAGAGTCACATTTCACACACGTTTCTTAGAAGTGCAGCTCATCATGCAGTGACAGAATTAGCTGTGTTTAAATGTACTGCAGATTGAAAGTGGCATTTAGAGTAAATGGATCCAAAAAACAATTTTTTTTTAAGGTAGTAGCAGATGGGTCGTTCATTATCCTGCTTTGGCAAGTCAGCTTCCACATCTAACTACGGTTTACCACATTTTAACTAAAGTGGATAATAAAGTGTTTATTTTATTTCATTTTATTTTCCTGCGTGTGTGTCTGTTAGGAGGAAGGGAGACCCCGAGCGAGCGGAAACCTTCTTAAAGGAAGCTCTGAAGTCGTACGTATCCGAGGGGTGGAGCCTCCCGGTCACTCACACCAGGAAGCAGATTGCCGAGTGTCAGAAACTGCTGGGCAGAACCGAAGAGTATCCTTCAAAGAGCCGCTGTCACACACATGTAGGTCACCTGTAGGTGTTCACAGGCCAAGTATGTCAGCCTATCAGGAGGAAGGAGGAAGTATCTGCCATCCAGGTGCAAAATGGTCCTGGGTAATGTTTCCTGGCCCGTTGGTGATACTTAGTCTTGTTTTACATCCTTGGAAAGGTAACACAAGCCCCTGTGTTCACCTGACAGAGGCGGTGATTGATTGCTGGTTCTTGCACCATTACTCTGCAGTGTTTGGTTTCCTTCACAACCTCCCTCCCAAAGCTACCTGCAAACCAGTGCCTTGTTGGCGGGCGACGTGAACCTGACCACAGAGGAGAGGAAGCACTTTTGTCAGGAAATTCTGACCTTTGCGGGAAAGACTGGAGACTGCTGTAAGTAACTGCGTTCATTCCTGGTTTACCTTTTAAAGGAGAAGTCCACCATACACTTTCAGTCTTTGATGAGAGCAATACTGAAGCTTCATGTTTCCTTTTCTTCCTCCGCAGCCCACAAAGTGGCGCTCAGCATGGGCGTCTTCGCTCAGCTCACGCGGCTGCAGTTCCACCCAGCGACAGCGTCGGTGCACTCCGGAGCCGTCCTCCAGGTGGAGCTCACCCTGAGGTGTCTGATGCCCGTGTCGGTGCACATACAGCAGGTGGCGGCCAGCATTCACTTTGATGTGGACCACGGAGGGACTCACGGGAGGTCCAAGGGAGCTCAGAGACAAACCAACCCAGGGACAGTAGAGTTTAACCAGGGTAGCTCGTCGGCGGGCCCCCCCTCCTCCTCGGCCGTGGGTCCTTCTTTAGAACTGGACGAGATCCAGGACAGGAGCCCTTCGGACAATTCGCTCAACTCGACGGGGGTGATATGCAAAAACACTCACCTGCTCATGCGTCGCCACGACAGCAACTCGCCGCCGGACACGCCCAACTGTGTCAGCCCCCCGGCCGTTTCCATGAAGGAGGGAGCGCAGATGCTGAAGGTGCAGGATGTGACATTAGAACCCGGGAACAACAGCGTTATCTTCACAGCGCCGGTAAGAGACACTCTGCTGCTGATTGTTTTTTTTATGTTCCGATCTGTTTCCTCTCTCATGTCCTTATTTCCCCATCATAAACTCTTCCTCTGTTTTTCTATGTAGAGTGGCCAACCGGGTACTTACACATTGCGTCAGCTGTGTGCCACGGTGGGTCAGGTGCAGTTTGTGCTGCCTCATATCTACCCGTCGGTCCAGTATGAAGTGTATTCTCAGGAGCCCCAGCTCACTGTGGAGCCTCTCTCAGGTCTGATTCTTTTTCTTTTTTTACCTGACGGGAAATTCTGAATGCGTTTGATCTGAGAAACAACCTTCAGCGAACGTGTTGGTGAAAATATTTTCTGTGTTTTCAGAGCCGCTGTTAGCCGGCCTGCCTCAGATGGTGAAGTTCACTCTGTTGACGGGTCACTACGCCGTGAAGAAAGGAGACGCTCTGCAGCTCAGCAACACGGACACCATGCCCATCCTGCCCTCCACCTGCTGCACCGCCCGCATCAGCAACCCAACCCCAGGTGGGCTCACGCTTTAAAAGCTTTGTTGCAATCCACCACTTCCCTTCATTTAATGAGATTATCTTGGATGTGAATGTGGTTATCTACATGCTCCAGAAACCAGGTTGTTTTTTGTCTTAATGCAGCCATGTTGCTTGTGCATATAATGTTTCAAGAGTTGGGCTCCTGCAGAAAGCTGACCACGACCGGGTATGTGCACGCCTATGAACCCGCTAACTGACCTCCTTCCTGTGTTCAGAGATGGTGGGTGAAAGCGTCCTCTCCATCCAGTCGTCCGAGAAGGTGACCAGCATCAGTCTGCCCCCGACCCCTCCCTACCACACTCTGGAGTTCCAGCTGGAGGTCTTGTGCATCATCCCGTCCGGGTCCGACCGACCCGCCAACGAGAGGCTGACCAACGGGGAGGTCCGCCATCGACCGCGCAGCTACAGTCATCCCGACACGCCCATGACCGCCATCGACCAGAGGGTGAGACGTCAGCCGATTAAGTCACTTAAACATTTGCTCCCTGTAAGTGGGCTGGTTAGAGTTGACCACCATGACATGAGATGTGATAGTGAAGCTTTGCCGTGTCCATCCACAGATGTCCATCGACTGTCCATGGTCCATCTACTCCACGCTACTAGCCCTCACCTTCTACATCCCCTTCAAGACCAAACACTCGCTGCTTTCTGCTGGTAACAGGTGAGCCTCCATTCTCAGGTGCCGTTGTGCTTTGTTGAGCCGACAGTATTTATCCATGATATCCATTATATTTATCTTGCTCACACGCGTCTGATCCCGGCCTTTAACAGGAAGTACGTCCAGGTGTGTGTGCAGAATGTGTCAGACATGAACTTCACACTGGCAGAAGTGAAGCTGACAGAGAAGCAGCACGCATCACTGGAGCTACAGTCTCTTAACACTAAAACACAACAGGTGAGCAGGACAAAAACAAATACACAACAAAGGAAAGGTCGGTCGACGGCCTCACCTTTAAAATATTGTACAGATTTTATCTCATCTTCCAGTTTTGCTGTTCTGTGGTACATATACAAACTATCGGCCATTAATTCAGACTGATATCTGGTGATTGTGGTTTTTTTTGTGTGTGCAGCTTTTGTGCAGTAAGCACAGTGTGTTCTGCTTGTGGGAGGTGAGGTGGAAGGATGACCTGCCTTCCTGCCTCCAGTGCATTTTCTCCGCCAACTTCTGTCCAGTCAACCAAGACGTCTCTGCCTTCAAACCCTTCCACTACCAGTTCCAGCTGGAGAGAGTCACCGTAAGATTTAGTTTGGTTCTGAATGTGTCGCAAGCGACTCATGTACATTTTGGGTTTTGCGTGAGAATTGCTGCCACAGCCGGACGCTCTGTTTGATTTGGTTGTTAGACGTTGTACAGCGTGCGAGCGGAGATCCTGCCTCCTGCCGGCGAGCAGCACTGTCGCTCTGGTTTCCTCTGTGGGCTGGAGGTTTGCATCACGCGGCTCACTGAACCTGCAGAGGGAGAGATGGCGGAGGAGAGCAAGACGGACACCGACGGACTCAAAACCACCAAACTCATGTATGAAGGTATGTCTGGAGAACGACGAGGATGGACTGGCAAAATCTGTTTGAGCTGTAAAACATGTAAATTGTGATCCACACTAAATGATTATATGATTAATCACATATGTAAAGGACTTAAATAAATGTTACAGAGATGAATCACATCAGTTTGTGAATTCAGCTTTTGTGTGTGTGTGTGTGTGTGTGTCCGTCCACAGTGGCCGACAGCAGCAGTAACTGGGCGGTGTGCGGGAAGAGTTCAGGGATGGTGTCGATGCCGATGACGGCCAACGCCACTCACAAGGTGCAGATCGAGGTGATGCCTCTGTTCGCGGGACACCTGCCCTTCCCCAAAATCAAGGTGCTGAAGTACCTGCCCCACACTGCAGCGGTGGCCATTCAGCCCGACCCAGGTAAGACCCGCCGGACGGACGGACATTTTTATTCAGCAGTGAAGGAACAGAGACTTTCTGGGAAAACGGATTTGCTGGTTCGGAGCTTTCTGTCACATCGCACATTATGCAGCAGGAAAAAACACCTGAATGACATGTGAGCAGCAGGTATGACATCACATGACATCACATCTCTGACAGCTGACAATCCAGCAGCAGCAGGTGGTGCTGCAGAAGCTGTGAGAATGATCCGTGTTGAGAAGTTGTACAAAGATGCTAGAATAAGTTGTAAAGAAACCTACCACCGTAAGTACAGAGGTTAAATGGAGTGGAAAATCACACACGTCTCATAAAGCAGCACAAGGTTTTCATTCTCCAAAGCCATTTCCACACATACACTCTGCTATGAAAGACATATTGGCATATGTTTTGGTTATTTTTGAATTTTTTCACTTTGCATTTTCTATCTGGTGTCAAAAAATCAAGTCCCGAGATGTACAAACAACAAAAAAGTGTGTTTTTCTTTCATGAAAGCAAATGGACTTCTGCTGGCTTCAGATTTCTCATCCTGCGGACGTTTGTCTTCCGTCCTCAGACAGCTGCGTGGAGAACGACAGTCTGTCCCTGCTGGACAAGACGCTGGACGACCAGGGGGACACGGCCAGCATCCGCAGCCGGGGCAGCGTCCACTCCGTGGGCAGTGGCGACCAGCAGCAGAAGGGCGTGGCCATGCCGCGTCTGGAGCCCTTCAGCCCCGGACAGGTGTTCAACCACAGCCACGCGCGGCAGGTCCTGGTGCTGCCCACCACCGACGACCACATCATGGAGGTCAACGCCACATGACCCCGGTGGCGAGACCTCCCGTCCTCTTGTTACAGGACAGAACCCAGGCCCTGGACGGACTCCGCTGAGCTTTTGCTCTGGGGCAGATCGGGTCCATGAGTCCATGTCGAGTGACCGCTGTGGGTCGCCGATATGGACCCCCCCCCCCTTCCCAAGCATGAAACGTTCACATCACTGGAGACATTACAGACTGGACACAGTGAAGAGCCAATGACATCTGCTGATACATTTAAATAAAGATTTTTCTTTGCCATACTTTGTACATAGCTCATTGGATGGATTTATAGTTATAAATATATAAATATATATATGGACTGATCGATCAGATCGGCGCCTGTTGTGCTCCTTCGAACTGAAGAATAACACTCTTGATTGTCCCATGATGCACCAAAGCCCTGGATGTGTGTACACCTCGATCAGCTCCTCCAAGTACTGTAACATTGACTGAGCGTTCCCAGCGTTCCCAGCGTTCCCAGCTGTCACGTGCTGTCGCTGCGCCTCTCAGGTGGTCGTCCTTTTTGTATATCTGAGACTTTTGCCTTCACGATTACATTCGAGTCGCTGTTTGCGTCACAGAAAATCAGGCAGGTTAACAAACACAAACGGATCCACGGCCCAGACGGATCAGAGAACATTCCCATTATGAATATTATGAACATTATCCATGGCCCAAAAGGAGAGATCTTACAAATTGTTTTGAAGACAAATTGAAAAAAATCTTGAGACATTCGAGCTCTGGAATGTGTAAAAAAAACAAAAATAAAATAAAAAATTGAATACTTTGGGTTTACAGCCAAGACAAGAATATCCTCATGAATACTGTAAGATTTATTTAATACTTCTATTTCTATTAATTTTTAAAGCAAGCATCGGCTCGTTTTCTCAGAGTCAAACCGACGCAGAACTCTCAAATATAGAAGCAGCGACGACCCGAGAGGCTCAGGCTGAATCTAGCGGTGTGTAGTGTGTATCCTTTCACCTGTAGCTGTGCGTATGTGTGAGGGTCTACGTGTTGTGTGTCCGTATGAGCGTGTGTGCGTGATCATGTGAGACTTTTAAACATGGATCAGCCAGTGCACATTATTGTCTATCTATCGTCTTACCTGTCAGTGGATTGTTCATATACGGCGTGTGTGTATATATTTATTCTTTGTGTGTGTGTGTGTGTGTGTGTGTCGCCAAATCCGTGTCCGAGCTATGCACACATACCGTTAGGTGTCGAATGGATGAGTGAAATAAGTTGTCGTTGGATTTATTCACTCGTTTATTTGAAAGGATGAATGTCAGCTACTTCTCCACCCCTCACCCTGACCCCCACCCCCCTGACACACACACACACAGTGTAACTACAGCCTCCTGCTCTTGTTTGACCACTGTACATACTGATCTGTAAATAATGATTCAAATCAAAATCATCTTTGATTGCCAACTATATTAAAAAAATCATTGGAACTGATTAAATGTTGGTGTTGTGAGCTGTTACAACTTCTCTCTCCAGCACTGTGAGCATCGATCTGCTGATGTAACTCCACTCTTCTGGTTTCAGACTTTCCACAGAGCACTGGACCCTGGTTTCAGCCCACTAGAGCACGAGTGAGGTCCAACGCTTCTGCCGGAGTACCAGGCCTCGCTCACGGTCGGAGGTCCAGTTCATCCCGAAGGTCTACTGACCTGGAAAAAGAGTTTTATTTTCAGTCTGAGGAGAACCAAAGATCCCAGGAAGTTAAGTCAGGATAATGAAACTAAATGTAAATGTGATAATAAATAGACAGACCAAAGGAATCAGTTGAAACCTTTTTTTGTTGAGGAAAGTCATCACGATGAGCTCCACAGAATGGTCCGTGTCCCAGTTGAGGGCTTAAGACTCCACCCCATCCCACCCCAGGGGGCGTCCCAAGATAAGTCTTCTTAAGTTAAGATAAGTTTTAAGGAAAAAAAACAGTGCTTGTTGCATCTGCTCACAAGAACTGGGGGGTGTCACATGTGAAACGGTAAAATCCACTGCGCTGGTTCGGTGCCACAAATAAAGAAGTACCTCGGGTGGACAGTAGATGGTGCAATAAACTCACTGCAGCAGCACATGCGGCTTCAGCTGAAACATTTCTCTCTGCGTGTTTTTGCAGTTCGGGTAGCTGAAAGTTGCTGCTGGTTAAAAGAATTTGATCAACACACAAAAAAGATATTCATGTAGGATGAGTCCAAATGATGCTGACTGTTCGTAGGTGCTACTGCTAAATGTAATGTTTGTTGCCGTTTTAGTACCATAAATGGGAATTAATTAATGTATTTATAAAAATAATAATAATTGCAGTATTGTTTACATGACTTGAACTCCACGAGGTTTGGTTTGGTCAAGAATCTCACTATTTTTCCTCAGGATCTGACCCGGGATCCATCTCCACGTGTTCCCGCCCCCCTCACCTTATCTCTGCCCTGTCTGCCCGCTTCTCATTAACATAATTATGCAGCTGCACACCGGGAGGTCCCACGCGTTAAAACAAGCGCTTTGCCCCTTTTTTGGGAGCAGCAGCACAGGTGAGGGACCAGCGGAACCGAACATGAGGTCCACCGCGGCTCCTCTGGTTCTGATCGCGGTGTGTTTTGTGCGTGTGTGCGACCTCACGCACGTGGAGGAGATGAAGAGCCAGGAGCGGCTCTTCCTCAGCTCCCTCGGCCTCTCCGCGAGGCCCAGGCCCGCCGGGAGCCACCAGGCCCGGCGCCACGTCCCCTCTGCGCTCTGGAGGATGTTCCGGAGGTCGGAGAACATCCAGACCCAGGAGAGCGACCCCTGCACGGTGTCTGAGTACGGAGTCCGCGGTAACATCATCCGATACGTGCAAGACCAAGGTATCAGTCATTGTGTCATGGTAACTGATGTAAGAGCACAACGTTCAACTGGTGGTAAAAATTCATATCGTTTGTGGTCTGTTGTGGTTTTGGACTGTTTAAAGAGCAGGTTTAACTAAAAATAAGTTAAGTAATGTACACAGGTATGATAATATTTATTGATTGAAGTGTTATCTTGTAGCAAACATGAAACCTTTTTGTAATTTCTTTTGACATGGATGACAAAAACCTCCTGGAAACCAAAGTTCTGTCTCTGTTAACTGTTGTTGGATGCGCCTGCTGATGTTTTGCAGGCAGACTGGTGTCCGGGTGGAGCAGCGGCTGTCAGGCCTGTCTGGAGAGGCAGCTTTTCTTCAACATGTCCGTCCTGCAGCCTGTGGAGCTGCTGTCTCTGGCTCAGCTGGAAGTCAAGTTCCACTGGAAACCCTTCAGATCTGCAGAGCTCCTGCAGGGCCCCCGGGCCCTCAGCGTGTCTCTGTACAGAGTGATCCGAGCCACGCTGAGGGGAGCCAATCCACAAGCCAACCGCAGACTGCTGCTGTCCCAGTCAGTCCAACTGCAGCCTGAGCCCACCTCCATCACCATGGATCTCACCTCGCTGGCAGAGAACTGGCGCAAACCGGGACGCAACTACGGCTTGGTTTTAGAGCTGCTTCCTCTGAGCGCAGAGCCAGAGGACATTCTCCCTTTCCAACCTGGGAACTCCCTCCCTCTGGAACCAGCTTTCACCCAGCCGCTGATCCAGGCCTCGCTGGTCGCCGTGTCCCTCAACCCCCACCAGTGTCGCTCCAGACAGAGGAGGAGCACCGTCCACCTCCCCGTGACGCCCAGCAACGTGTGCAAGGCCCGACGCCTCTACATCGACTTCAAGGACGTGGGCTGGCAGGACTGGATCATCGCTCCGCAGGGCTACATGGCCAACTACTGCCACGGCGAGTGCCCGTTCCCGCTCAGCGAGAGCCTGAACGGCACCAACCACGCCATCCTGCAGACCCTGGTGCACTCCCTGGACCCCCACGGCACGCCTCAGCCCTGCTGCGTCCCCATCCGCCTGTCCCCGATCTCCATGCTCTACTACGACAACAACGACAACGTGGTGCTGCGGCATTACCAGGACATGGTGGTGGACGAGTGTGGGTGTCGATGAAAAGCATCCACTGGTTCTTTTTTAGTTTTACGGGTCAAGCTCATGAGCATTGGATTCTTACTGTGGTAAAAAATAGAAAAAAACCCGTGTGTTTAAAAAAAAATGTTATTTTTATATGACATTGTTTTCTGGGGTGTTTTTAAAAATTATATTAATAAAAATATTACAATACACATGAAAGGGTTGGCTTTGAAAGCCAAGTATTTTTCAGTCACGTTTCCATGATGCTGTATTAGTCCAAATATTTGCGTAAGCTCGATTAAAACCGGGCTTTTAAAAAGGCATGTAAGCAAAACACACTTAGTCCTGCTGAAATCGAACTTCTCACCGTGAGACTAACACACCCAGACACTGCGGTTGGTAGTAGAACGTAGTGGTCACCCCGGAAGTCGAACAAAATGCGCCACAGATGAAGAAGAAGCTAACGACGCTAACGACATGCTAACGGCGGTATCGGTTGTCTTCCGATAAAACCGTAAGTATGAGGGATAGCGGGAATCAAATTTTAATACAAAGTACAGCACATGAGGAATTTACAGACGTAAAGTGGTCCTGCGTTTTTACGTTTTTACGGCTCGACATGCCACCAGTTTGCTGCTAGCTAACCTTTTATTGAAAAGAAGTGAGAACGATAACAGCCGCTCGCTGATTTTTTTTCGGGAGCTAACACGTTTGGGTTAGTGGTGGGCGGATCGAGCCAAATATCGATAGTATCGATACCAAGTCATGTTTCCTTGCCACACTCAGGTTTTGAAACGTGGCATTAACAGCTTTTCATGGATCTGAGTTTAAAAGTAAAAATAAGGACACGCACATTCACGGCCTGAATGATGACGTCACCACTGTCTTCCTGTGTCACTGACGGAGACCAGCTCCTCTTTTTATCTGCCGCATAAGAAATGAACTCTCTTATCTCACCTTTTTCTGCATGATAAACATTACCCCCCCTCTCTCCCCCCACCCCCAACCCTCGCTGAGCCAGACGGACCGCTGGGGTCGCCATGACAACGGCCGGTCGCCACAGCAACCGGGAGAGGCTGACAGGTTGTAGTAATTAGTGGGAGAGGAGAGACGACGAGAGAGTTTGGGGTGTGAAGACGGCGGAGGAGACGAGACCCAGCGAGCTGCTTTCTGCTGCTTGACGGTAATGTTGATTTGAAAACAACAACAACAAAAAGAACATGTTGTGCCAAGTTTTTCAAATTTTAAATTCAGTAAAGTTCTCAATAACGAGAACATTATCGACCATTCTTCTTATTGGACATTCTTCAAACTTTCTACAACACCACTAACCTCTTAAACTTGTGAGCTGTGTCCCTTACTTGCGCCAACGAAAACATGTTTACACACTGTGCCATCAGGGTTCATGTTAGTTTCTTTTAGCATCTTAGCTTTATGCTTTTCTGTTTATTGTTCTGCCAGCTTTCAATCGCATTATTCCCCTCTGATCTGTGATATCCCTGAACTGAAACAGACGATGAATGAAGGAGAGAGGGAGATAAGCAGGAGGAGGAAGAGGCCTCTGGCACTTCAGCAGCACTTTGCTGTCAAAGACAAAGTCATTTCCACTTCGCCCTCTGGGGCCATCAGTGCACACTCTCTCTCTCCAGCAGTCAGACCCACGCAAGTGTTTTTCTTCCTGTCTCTGAAAGTGAAACGCCTGCTCCCTCTCTCCTCCTCCCAAATGAATCTTCACTTGGTTACAGACGAGCCGCGGAGTGAAATTGTCTTTATTAAGCTTTACATGGTGGGGGGGGGGCTCTTTAACTCCAGCCTGGGCTACGTCTCTGTGCTTATCCAGCACTCTCAGAAAACAGGATACAGAGTTTGGCTCTTTGTGGCCATGTTAGCGGAGATAGTTCAGTCTGGACCAAAGTGGTCGGATGATTTGCTTCTACATGTGGGTCCCCAGAGGATGAACCCAGCTGCCTTATGTCTTTGTACAGCCTGCCTCTTAGACTCATAGCTTCTTTCTGACAGTAAGGGAGCCTTTAAAAAAAAAAGCTGTGCCGCACTCTGTTCATTGATTGGTGCCATGGGTTCAGATGTTATCTGACACAGTGGATAATAGCCTGGCTTTCTTCCTCTCTTCCTCTTTCCCAAATGAGCACAGTCGATGAGAAACAAATAATCAATATGGCTACTTCCGTCCATCGGCGTCTCCGTCTCCAGTCCAGCCGTCCATGTCCATTCATATTTTAGACCATAAGTGCTTGAGACTTTGTGGCAGCAGCCTGGGGAAGGCGTGATGTTAACGGGTGTTTGGGTTCTTGTTATTGGGGTGGGATGGTAAAGCCTGCAGCAACAGCAGCCTGATAATTCTGCATTACGATTCAGGTGAAGACGCATGGCATTTTAAAGACAGTGTCCTTCATTTAGCCTGAGAATGAACGCAAGATGCAGTGGTGGAAGACATGACATTTAAAAAAGCAGATTTCAGAGGAAAATATTTCCCTCTTTATTCCACTCCACATCCCCCATACTTTTTCATCACAGATGAAGATTTAGAAAGTTAATTATAAACTGATTTTGAAATGAATAACAGTAGAAAGAAGCAGCTGGCTCAGCTACATTATCCTGTTTCCAGGTCAATACATAATTTAGCACCCTTAGAGGAACGATTCTTCATAATGAGTCAAACTACTCTGACACTTGACTGTATGTGAGTTCAGACGCTTGTTTAGTTTCACTGGAGTGGAGGATGTGGAGCGCAGCAGCTTTAGTGTCAGGGGAGCGTCTGCGTTTGACACAGGAAATGTTCTCCTGTCAACCAGCAGGGGGCAATGTGGCTTCAGCTCACGGTGTGTGTGTGTGTGCGTGCGTGTGTGCATGTGTGTGCGCACAAATACTATCAGCATGAGGTAGCGGGTTGGCAGCGGGTAGATGCTGAGCTGACCACTGCAGAGACCATCAGTAGTGAATCTTGGTGAGGATATGTGTAGGATATGTGTGTGTGTGTGTGTGTGTGTGTGTGTGTGTGTGTGTGTGCATAAGGGCTCAAACATAAGTTGTTGGTATTTAAATAATTTGATTTAACGGTTAGAGTATCAATAAGTAAATTTGCTCAAAGGAGTGCTGATATAAAACCCCCAAATGTATCAGTGAAGATAAAACAGCACATTAGCAGAGCATATAAAAAGAAGTGTGTTTGTCCGTAATGACACATTGTTCCATGCAGCCTCAGATATTACTGTTAGAATAATGAAGTTGCCTAATGAGCGCCAACATCATTGTTTGCCAGATCGCACAACCCCCACCTCAGAGCTGGACGTGTTAAATTCGTCGTGGTCGTCCCGCCACGTTTTCACCGTAAGCGCCTTAAATACGAGCAGACGATGAAACACAAACACTCACACACACTCATCGTTCCACTGACCTCCACTGTGAGTGCTGTAGTACACCGTCTGATACGACAAGCACCCTGACTAATGTTCTGTCAGCACAAGCGCACGCACGCGCACACCCAGAAACACACACACAGACACGCGCACACCCAGAAACAAACACACAGACACGCACACACACAGAAACACACACTTTTTGGCTTCCATGTTACTAATCCTTTTACAGTCTGTGTCACACTGACATACATCTGGCACACACACACACACACACACTCCGTCACCTAATCAATGGTAATGGAATCACTGTGTACCCTGCCTAGTAACACAAGCCTCTGTGTCATTAACATGCTAACCTACACTTTTGGTCACGCACACACACACATGTTGTTTGCATGTCGGAACATGTATTTACAATCGACCGCGTCCTCAACCAGATGTTGCACAGGGGATAATGTTGTCGCTGTGCCATGAAAATCCCCACAAGACTTGGGGGGGGTAATTTATTACATCTAAAGCTCACAAATGAAGTTTTCTTATAACAATTAATCCAAAGGCTCCGTCTAATGTGTACAAGCCACTCGTCCTGCCAGAGCTTGTTAGCCCCTCTCAGCTCATGGTTTTGATTTTTGCCCAGTGCAAGTCGCTCAGCTTTTTCTAACAATAATATCAAATGATTTTGTGGCTGCGATTATAGTTTGACTTCAGAGGACTCAATCAGACAAGATCAGGGAGGGGTTGGATAATGGGGCCGTGTGAGCTTCTAAATGTCTAATAAATGAACGTATATGCCCCTGAGTGTGTTGCATACTGTATATTTGTCACAGCAAAAGACAGCAGAACCCTCACCGCACGATCACGGAAGATGAAAAAGGTTTTTTCTTTTTTTATTGCACCGCCTTTAATAGTTTCCTCCATTCCTCAGCAAAAGTTGCTCCCAGCAGCTTTGTGAATGGCTCTTAAGAGGGAAAACTCTGAGCTCAGAAGTTTTTGGTGCCATTTAGCAGAGCTCCTGGTGGTGAAATAAAATAGTGGCTATGAGTCCGGCCCCTGGATGTCAGCGTGAGCTGTGGCCGGCGGTGGCCTGTAATGAGGTGACAGCAGGTTCCACCAACACACACACACACACACACAGAGGTGACACCATTACCCCTGACCCTTCAGCCTGCATCTCTGAGTGTGTGTGTTTGTGTTCACGTTGGGAGGGGCCGCAGCAGCTGGAGTATTTAATTAGAAACTTCACACTGGGACAGTTCAACACGTTTCCATTAATTCTCACACAAATAGGATTTTAACGAGCGTCTATCTACGGACGTGAAGACGCGTCGGGACCTCGCGGTCGCTGACCCTCTGCAGGTTCAAGTGCCGTGTTTATGGAGAACATTTTTTTGTGTGTGTCGCGCGGTGAGATGGCTCCGTGACAGGAAGTGGCGAGTCCGTCCTGACCTCCATTTGTCGGATCAGTTGCTGTGAATTAGTTTTATAATCAGGAAGTGAAATGATCTGGAGTTGTTCGGTTGCTCTGAGGTGATGTGGCCTTTTAACCGGACACCTCTCTGGATGAAGGGACGTCCAGGAGACGCACCTGACCACAGCCATGTGAGATGATTTCACATTTTATGTTTGTGTGGTCTTCATCTTTGAAAACCATTTCCAGGTAGCTGTTGGTTCCTTACTCCAAGTGTAAACAGATGAAAACATCCACTGGTCTAGAAATGACAGGTGAACACGGAAAAATTGCATCCAAAAATTTTAAATTCAACAGCATTTCTAGTCTTTGGTGGGGGTGTGTGTTCTCCAACACTTCTTTGGTCTTTTAAACATGTGAAGTCAGTTTGTATCTTTGGACTCTAATCAGCGTTGGAACAAGGCGAGAAAAGTCAGACCCATGTGTGCGGACAGGATTAAAATCTCTGATCAGCACATGCAATATTAAAATCACAAACTCCCCTGGAGAAACAAATCCTGTCTGAATGAGGCTTTAGTCTGTCTGAGTCTGAGGTGATGGGGGTGGCTGGGGGGTGGAGTGGTGCAGTGGGGTGGGGGGGGGGCTGTTGACAGGAAAACCTTTTCAGATCTTAACACACAAACACACACAAACACAGCATCAACCTGAACCAGAGAGACAACAGGTATTAAAGATGGGAAGACCTATATATAGATCTGTTAGAGGCCTCTGTCTGTGTGTGTGTGTGTGTGTGTGTGTGTGTGTGTGTGTGTGTGTGTGTCTGTGTGTCTGTGTGTGTGTGTGTGTGTGTGTGTGTGTGTGTGTGTGTGTGAGTGTGTGTGTGTGTGTGTGTGTGTGTGTGTGTGTGTGTGTGTGTGTGTGTGTGTGTGTGTGTGTGTGTGTGTGTGTGCGCGCTGCTTTAGTGCCCACCCCACCCCCACTGGGACGCTCAGACCAGCAACCAGTCGGATTTACAGCATATTGATTAAATTAGCATTCGTTCCACAAACTGAATATTAACTCTCTCTCACACACACACACACACACATGCACACATTTACATAAATGCACACACACCTTTGTCGAGAGAGTGTGCGCACAGGTTATTATGCATTCACACACACACACACACACACACACACACAGCACACATTGGGCTTAGTACACACCAAGTGATTAATTTCTCCTCAGAGAAAGAAAATTGACTCCGCAAAAAAAAAGAGAAAAGTCTGTCATAAGGCCTGCGGTGCGTCTGGTTTGTAGACGGGTGAAAAATGGCAGCAGGTGATGATCACCTGTCCCCTCCCCGAGGAGGAAGAGAGGGCTGGGTTTTTTTTACCTTCTTATTCCTCCAGGGAATATTGACAAAGCTGTTGTACAGAAACACATTTATTCGGGGGGGGCGTCCAGTCTTCTTCTAATACTCGAACACACGCACACACTCAAATACAAAAACACACACTACTACATCACTACAGTTCACACACAGGGTGAGACCAGAGCCCAGTGACCTGCCATTCTTTTGTCAGCAATTAGAAAAAAAAATCTATAAACACAACTCAATACACAAAAAAACAACAACAACCAAGATCTGAGAATGGTTGTTTCCTCTTTTGTTCTGAAATCACTTATCTTTGGAGTTTATCGCCGCGTTACTTCCTGCCTTTCTGGTTTCATCACCTGTAGCGTGTTAGTAATGACCTGTGTCTGGTTTCCTGTTGGTTTCAGTGCATCTGCACTTCCTGTGTGTCTATATTTGTGTGTGCGTTTGTGTCCTCTTCCCCGGGTTCCTGGCTTTCAGTTGTAACACCACGAGGGGGGAATAAGAAATTAAATCTGCCAGTCAGTACTTTGACTTCTGAAGACATAGTTACTATGTTGAACCATAATATTGAATATTTTCTAAATATAATAATATAGATTTTTAAGCTGTTTTATACCTCCACCGTGTACATGACACAAAAACTAATATGCAGACTCGATAAATATGAACGTACACTTGACAAAACACTCTGAATATTACATGCACTCCATAAGCAATTGCAGAAATGTAATTTATGGCTCTCAACCGCTCTCTGAAATCTACTGCAAACATCTTCCTTATACAATTAAAGACAATCTCATTAAAATTCATGAAATTCCTTGATATACCAGCCTAGTAGGAGACTAATGATATGCACTAATTAGGCTTTCAGGATCATTTGCTTCCTCGTTCATTCTTCGGAGTTTCTCCGGTCGTTTTTTTTCTGTCTCTCCCCGGCGATGATTTTCATTCATGAATATTTCCTTCATTTTCGTTTCTGGTCATTTCATAATTTCATCATCACGGACGCTTTTCACTGCACCACCATCAAAAGCTCCTCTCATTAACTACTGAAATGCGTCTTCATCTAACAGGTAACCGGTCGACATTCAGCCAAACATTTGAATCATTTAGTGGGTAATGTTCAGAGCTGCATTCATTAGTTTCATTGTGTCGAGAGCACCAGCGCCGACATGTCGTCAAGGAAAGCTGCAGCTAAATGTTTGGCTTTCCTCAGCGACAATGAGCACAAAGACTCTGAAAATGGATGAGAATGAGTCTGTTGGTTCGTCACTATATGAGCCTGGTCCTCTGACTCATTATAAATGTATTTAAAAAAACATTTAAATATTGTGTCTCTCTCCACCTTCCCCAGCTTTAACTCCAGCCAAAGAGATTCAACCACCAGTGTCCAGACCCTGAGGAGCATCCCCTCACGTTCATAGGTGTGTAACTGTGTGTTACATTTAACGTATTCTAGTTAGTAAAACCTAAAATTTCATCCATATAGTTCATGTACTGAAATGTGACAAAAATGTGATGAGGCAAGAATTTATCTGTTCTTCTCTTTTTAAGTAAAACTTGTTGAAGAAAAAACTAATTTGCTGTGGTTTTTCAACGTGCGTTATAAACCGCTCACCCTGCTCTCCTGTTGAATGTAGATCGATGACGCAACGGTGCGAGTCGCTGCATCCAGTTACCTTTCTTCCATTTGTCTGAATTTTGCCAAGGTGACGTGAAAGTTTGAGCGCTCTGTCCTGAAATCAGCTCTCCTGGCAGGTTTGAATCAAACAGTGAGTGTGACCTGTGAAAGCAGAGAGAGTCCTGCGCTGCTGTTTGAGCCGGTGAGTCAGAACCGCTGCCGGCACAAAACCTGCCCTGCCGAGTCCCTGCTGCACAACTTATGTGTTTATTATGTCCATTAACACTGAATAAAAATCCTGCGTTCCTCAAATCACGCCAGATGTGTAACGTGTTCATACAAAGACTCACTGCGTCTGCAGTGTAAACAGGCAAGTCAGCTCGTCCGTCAGCCCGTCAGCCGGCCATGTTGATTAAATCAGTGCAAAACCATCCACAGCCTTCCTCCAATATTCTCATAATATTTAATATAATTAAATATTAGTAGAGATTCTGAATAATAAAAAATAGTAGTTATAGGCGGGCTTCCTGCTCAAGAATAATGAACGTTTTCCTCTGGTGCGTTCGGGCAGTTAAAAAATGAGAACAACTTTTCCTGTTGTTGTCATTTTTGGAGGGTTTTCCCTCCCCTGTACGCACGCACATCTTTCTGATGATGTTGCAGAACCTGTCCAGCAGATTTATGTGTAGCCTGTGACTGTGGCGTCTTACTCCATGTGTATCTCTTGTCTTTATGTGTGTTGTCATGAAACTGAACCTCCTCCTCCTCCTCCTCCTCCTCCTCGCTGATGTAAGATGTAACATGATGCAGTTATCACCATGGAGATCACTTGGAGATGGACCCGCTCTGGACAATGTCAAGACTCTCTCTCTCTCTCTCTCTCTCTGTAGATGCGATCCAGGCCCTCAGAGCCGAACCAGATGGACGGTTCGCTGAAACGCCCCCCACCAGAACCGGAGAAGTCAGATTCGGGGGCAGGATTCTTTTTCAGCAGCGCGGCCTCTGTGTGAGTGTTAAATAACAAAGCTTACGTAAACAGGAGGCGCGGCGGCTTTGTGTTAGCAATAAGACGCGTGATAGAGGACCGGTGTTTGAACAACAAAGAGCGCCGCTCTACAATGAAGCCGCGGTATTCAGCTCTGTCAAATTAATTAAAGCGAAAAGCTACAGCTTATCAAATGTGGAGAGACGCGCGAGGCCCACTGCGCCAACAAAGGCAGAAACCGGCGAGGAACAAAAACGCAGCGGAGCCGCTCCTGTTTGGTTCATGTAAACCCGATAACACTCAAACACTGAACTCAGGGGATTATTACTTATTTAGCTTTTTTCTATTATTTTGTGAAAGCCTGCGACCTTCTGTTGTGCTGTTTCCTTAAGTTAGGGTCAGCGGGATGCTTGCTCTTGTTGCAGCTCCCCCTTTTTCTTTTATTGTGTCCTGTAACCAGGTCTTATTAGATTAAATTAAAGACTATTAATGGTGCTCTGTGAGATAATGGAGCGAGGGCAGGAACATCTGTGAGCATGTTCTCGTAGCTCGGGGAGAACAGAGATGGAGACAGAGATTGAGAGAGAGAGGAGAATGAGAAGGAAATAAGGTCCAGTGCGTCCTAGAATAGAAAAAGAAAATCCATTTATTGTGAGAGGCCTGCGGGGGCTCGAGGTAGCAGGAGTCCACGGTTACTCCACGCGCACACACACACACACACACACACACACACACAGAAAACCTCTCATCCTTCTGGAGAAAATGAATTCTGTTCCTCTTTTTCCTCTTTTTTCCCCTCTTTACCTTTTTGCCCCTGTCAGCGCAACCGCCAACCTGGGTACAGCCCCCCCCACTCCCCACACACACACACACACACACACACACACACACACAGAGTCACTCACCTGGTCACTTGCCAGAGGGGTTGTGATGCAGTTGGCTCTTCGCAGGGGTCTCCTGCCTGCCCGGCCACAGAGAATAGGAGGCCATCAATAACCACGAGAGGAGAGGAGACCAGAGCAGGAAGGGGGGAGGAGGAGGAGAAAGAGGGGGGGGGTAGGAAGTAGAGGGAAGAAAAGGTGAAAAAGAAAGAGAGGAAATCCAAAACCAGGCTGGGGGAGAGTTCAGACCCAACAAGTAGATTTTCCTTTAAGCGTCATTAGGTCCGAAATGAACAGAACTCACAAAGAGAGCCTCAGGTTACATTACAGTAAACAGTAGTTAGTAATATTGTTGCAGAGGGAGAGAAATGTTCAGATTGACCCAGCACGTCCGTGCAAATGACACGAAACTCAACACAATGAACGTTGCAACCACAACTCCCTCCCCTTCAGTCACGTTTACCGTTTCAAATCACCTCCGGGTCAACTTTTTGTTTTTTTACCGCTGACCGCGCCCTGAGTCCGGTTCACCACCACGGCAGTGCAGAGCGACCGTAGCCGCAGAGCGATCGTTTCATTTCATCTGCCCCCCCCTGGCTTTTTTTGCCTCTGATGGGATCCTTTTGAAGGGCACTTTAGGAATAATTACCCTTCTGAATGGAGAACTTTTGAGAGGATAAATGGGGACCCTCCCACTTCTGAAAATCAAGCAGCCTATATAAAATGTCTGTCACACAGTTTTAAGCCGTATATCAGGAGGTGGACACACTAATAGCACCTGCAATAAATCCTGCCGCCCGCCAAGCTTTGAGATGTTTGTTTCGCTGACATTATGTGATTTAAGTTGTTATTTTGTCAACGTCGCGGTGGACGGAGCGTGACGACCCCCCGCGTGCCTCAGCCCCAAAGATCCCTCCTGTGGTTGGATCGCCGCCATAGTCCCATTGTGCGTCAGAACGAGCGCTCACCCACCGTCACTTAAGAAAACACGAGACAAAGGTCCCCACTTTGACAGCAAATCATAAAATTTAGAAAAATAAATGATATATATATAAAATAAAGGACACGCAGACCGAACACAGAGGTGTTTCCATAGCAGGTAGCTGCTTGTATAATTTTCCCCATGAGCTGTAACAGTAACCACTGTGTCTTTATTCTGTGATGGGACACTCTTCCAATTAACTTATGATTACCCGTTAATTAAAATGAATTGCCTAATTAAATAGAGTTGTGGTAGGAGTGTGTACTCAGCCTCAGAAGCACAATAAAAAAAGAATCACATCACCAGAGAACAGGGCCATTATCAGCTCATCTTCATCAGCACCTCCATGCGGCGGGGGCCTCGTCCAGCCTCCGGGGCCGATGGTATTTACTGGCGCAGGGCCCCGGATGAGCAGTTATGGAGGGGGGGGGGCCTGGAGGTTGTGACGTCTCAGTATATTGGTGTTCGACTGTGCCGGCAATCCCACGATGGAAATCGATTCTTATCAGTGACTAATACCAGAGGCAAATTTGGCTTTTAGACCCGGAGGAGGGCGGGGAGAGGTTATTAAATCCTGATCTCCTGAGGAATGATAACGACCTCCCAAAAAATGGCTCAATTTGTCCCCTCTATCACGCCGCTTAACGGGCGCAGCGACGCACTCATTTTCAATAAGCGTTTAGGAGACGTATATACTCCAAGTAGTCTTCATCTTAGACACACTGCTTCTGCATACCCATGAGGGTGGGGGGGTGCGGGGCTGGTTGGGGAGGAATAAGGCAAACTATATATATAAATGTATGGGCAATTTATCTTATTACATTAGCAGTGTGAGGTAATGCGAGATAGTGTTAGTAAAATTATTAACCATAAAATACGGGGGGGACGTAGTTGGGATTAGAGCGAGGGAGATGGACTACGCCGGGGCCACTATATCCTGCACCCACTGACACGTCGGAGACGGGGAGGAATTAGGTCAGGGGCTCGAATGTGGAAGGTAATAGATGGCCACGGCCGAGATTTATGTGTGACACACTCTCTCTGGAGAGAAATAGAGGGGGAGAGACAGAGAGAGGGAGAGAGAGAGGGACGGGAGGTCGGTATTGGGACTAAATCAGAGTGTCAGTTGGTGCTGAATTCTTCCTGAGGCGACGGAGGGAGGGAGGGAGGGAGAGAGGAGGGAGATCTGGGACATGGGAGAGGGAGAAGAGTAATGACGGGGAAGCGAGGAGGCTGAAAGAACGATCAGGGCTGGAGGAGTTCATGGGGCAGAAAGCAGCAAAGCCAGGGTGAGGACACGGAGGAGAGCAGGAGGCTTTTATGTGATGTAACTTCTTACTCTGGAGGAGGAGGAGGAGGAGGAGGAGTTATCTCAGGCGTCCAGCGATCTGCAGAGCTAAAAGTCCTCTTCATTTTCTGTGCAGACGATAGTGAAGTGACCGACACATCGGCACAAAGGATGAACAACGTAGAAAACCAACAGATTAAAGTCCGCGCGCATGAAAACTTAAGGAAACCGTAAAATCCTGCGGTGCATCGTGGCGTGAAACATCCCATCATGAGCGCTCAAGGTTTTTGTTATGTGCACAGCTGATTGTGTGTAGCTCACTGTCACAGTTGTGTGTCTGTCACAGTATTGGTGGTTTAAGGTGAGTTAGAAGTAGTGGTCGTGGGATTACAGTCATTACCAGTTGTGTGTTTTGTCACTCTGAGTCAATCCCACACTTACAGTAATGACAAAAATGACGAGTCATTAATAGAATAAGTGTCTGAGATGATGTTACATTAAATGTTAAAAGGCGTGAACACTGTCGCACAACAACAACAACTGGAATATGGGAAAATAAGTTTCGTCTTAGTTGTAATGGACTGAAGTGACATTTGGTTTTGACGGCGATCCGTCAGCGGCTGTCAAGATGAGCGGCGCAGCTCGGAGCCCTGCCAATGTCAATCACCCGACGACAACGGCGATCGATTTATTTTTGTTATTGCAAAGTGCCCCGCTGAAAGAAAGGCTTGGAGAGGCCGTGAAGCTCACAGAGCCGTGATCCATACGCTACAATGTTATTTTGGTTTTAAAAGACCTCTGTTGATCTTTTTTGTGATGGACGTGTTCTTGCACAAACGTACCGTCTCCATATTTAAACGATGATAAAAGTTTTGATGCGGTGTGGAACCTTAAAAAAAATGTCACTGGATCAATTCAGCCCAAGGTCCTTTGTATAAAACCACTCAACTATTGATTAGTTTTACAGCGGCCTATACATGTAATCCAATACGCCTCCTCCCATCCATCATGTCCAACTTGACATTATCCATTTTTAATGCAGAATATGCTCCATGCATATCAACACCAGGCAGCTGCAGCGCAGATGATTACCGTCTCCCCCTTCACTCAGACGCACAAACCCCATGTGTGCTTTTAAGTACGCACAGAAACACACTCATTGTGCGCTCTTTTATGCTGTTACTCACACACACTCTCACACTAATCAGCGTTACACTTGCTGCCACTGAGCCTTATTGAAGGCTGCGTTAATGATGACTTAAACAAACAGTGTGTCTTTAGCGCTGGTCAATAGCTCTAAACAGCCACCAGTCACGTCCGCCATTACAATTAGGGAGGAAATATTAGAGCGGCTGCCGCTGCGCCCGCTGTCATCGCTTGTGTGCGCGCTTGTGCTAATGAACGTATTGAAATTGTCATTAATGTGTGTGATGACTCAACAGTAGGAGAAGCAATTGGGTTTATGAAAGGCTCATTGCGTTCCATATTTCAGCCTTAAGCAATATAAATGTTTATGTGTTTTCCCATTGACAAGTCCATTTAAAGCAGCTTCCACGGACCCGACTGGTCGTAACTAATTCGGCGAAGCCGCTGGCCCGCCGGGGTAACGCCGACACCCCGGACTCCTCGTATAACGGCAAAAGATGCATCGTGATGCACCACCGGGCCAAACGTTTGTGGACGCTTGAAGAAGTCTGTGTTCGCCTGAACTTAACATTCACATTGTGTTACTGTAACATCTCATTCCTAATCCGCTGCTGTAGACGCCTGCGCTCCTCTGGTTTCAGGCCTTCCAGCGGATTTGAGGACCCGGCTGCAGGGACCTGATCCCATTTAACCACAACAGCATTAGTGAGGTTGACCGCTGATCCCGGGCGATAAGGTGCAAAAAGCTATTTCTGGAAGTGCCTGGCTTTGTGCACGGAGGGCCTGTGCTGATGAAAGAAGCCTTTTCCAATCTGCCGCCACAGGTTGGAGGCACATTATCGCCTCCAATATCGTGACGTATCTTTGAAAAACAAACGTAAGCAAAAGCATGTGGGCAGCAGGAGGAAACTGCTTGTTCTTGTTGTTGTACCTGCTGAGCAACATGACTGACGCCTGTCTGCTCTGCGGACGAGGCAGGACCACTGCCATTTTTGTTGCAAAAGCGTGCGTTCTGGTCGTGCGTGTGGTGGATGTTGGACGCAGCGTGGTTGTGCACACAGTGAAAGCAGATGCAGATCGGCTGCTTAAAGTCTGTTTGCGCCCACTTGTGTCCACGGCATTTAACATTCTTCAACTGGAGATCATCCTGAAGCTGCGTGACATGAGAAGAAGGGAAACCAGCAAAGAACTGGAGTTAACTCTGAGGCCGGGTGTGCAGGTTGTGTGTGTACTCGCTGGCTAACACTTACACTTGATGCTTGTACTATCAGCACAGAGAGATCAGGTAACACTCACAGACACGTAAGCCACTGATACTGGTCGTTTACAGTACGAGCACTTGTTGGACAGAGATACGGTGCAGGTTTACACAAAGAAGACCTAATGTTCCTCTTGTGATATCTCGCCATGTGGATCGCTCGGTTCCTGTCGTATCTGCTGCTGAGATTTCTGTTTCCACTTTAGCACAAAGGAGCAGATGGAATTCGGCGTGCGGTGCTGAAGCAAGTCGTGTTTGTGAAAAACACTCAACAAGAGCTTGTGATTTTCAAGAATAATGTGGATCTACTCTGATAGCATTTTTCAGAGCGAGGTCTGTGGAGTGATCTCACCAACTGGAATGTTTGCTCCTGAAAAGAGACGAATTGAATGAAACTCCACTTTGCTCCATTGTACTCTAAGAGTGGCGCAGGTCTCGGCCAAATGTGAAGTGCAAATAAAACCGAGAGTGTCCGCTGCACTGGCTAGCACCAAGGCTAAGTGGGAAAATACATTCTTGGTGTGATTGGGGAGAAGTCCTTAAAGGAAATCTCTACATCTCGCTCTGTGTGTGTGTGTGTGCGGATGTGATAAAGCTGCAGAGCTGGAACGGTCTCGGTGCACTCGGTGTTTACTTGGCCTCCATTATCTTTTATTTGAAGGCTGATAGTGTCTCTTGGCAGGGAATAAACGGGCTGTAAATGAGAAATGTGTTTGTGTGCGGGTGCAAAGGAATTCAGACATGCACAAACACAAATATGCAGGTGAGGACCGATGGACGGTTTACTTTATTGTGTGAAAGTCGGGGGCTGGAAACAAAGGGCCTGATGTGTCCATTAGCTGTGCAGAACATGAACACAAACCCTTTATGTGAATATGCACATCAGAGAATCAGCTGCAGCGAGCTTCGCTCCTCAACACATTTGAATATGCAAATGTTTTGCGGCACAAAAAAGCCTTGACAAGCTGTTATTACATGATTCCTGTGGGTGCAGAGACAGCCGCCTGCAAAGATATTAGAGGAGGCAGAACAAGAGAGGGGAGAGCCGCCCCAGACAGTTGCCGGGGAGATGTGGGTTGTGGGTGCTCGCGTGGGTCTTTGTGTGCGTTCGAGGAGGGATGTAATGATGCCGGCGGCGTTTCTCCGCCGCTCGCCAGAATGTGAGATGCGCCGGGTCATGCTGGTCGTGAAGGGGTTGGTCACGGAGGGCGTCGAAACATTCAGGGGAATGAATCCCGATCACGTCTGAGAACAGCCGTCAGCTCTCAGACGTTGTTTGTGTCGTGGTAAGAGAGGGAGAAGTCGAACTGAAGAAGCGGAGGCTCTGTCTAAACATTTAACATGCAGTATTTTTTAATAAGCATACCTGCGGATGCGGCTTTTGAAAACCAAATTGTGCGTCATCGTTTTCCAGGAAGACATTTGAATGTTGTAAAACATTCAGTACGCTAACACGGCCGATGTGACAGCTCAAGGCCACTGCTATCAGCTAACATCAGCCATATTAATGCAGAAAGTGCGTTATCGTGGTCCGAGTCGATTTGAAGGGAAATTGTGTGTCTGTGCACGGAGATCATCTTTGTGTTATTGATAAAGCACAAGATGCTTTGTTCAGCGCAGGTTGTTTCAACCTCATGAATCTTATTCGTGTTCGTTTTTACTGCACGCCACCGTCATGGCCGCCCGGTCAGCTGAGCCCAGCTGTTGTCCTTTTTAATCCATATTCATGTGTTTAGGCATTTTCGCAAATTGCTCCCGTGTTATTTGCCGGCCGTGTCTCTGCGGCAAACACCCAGAGTCCAGTCTTTTAACTTCACGTGTGTGGACCGCATCCTTTTCGCAGCCTGGGCGAGGGAATCGGACAGCAGTGAAGGTCAGATGATAATTTCAGGGGGGAGAAGCAACAATGAGAGAAGGGAAATGACTACACCTCCCATTTGCTGCTCATTTTGTAAAGGTCAGGGGAAAAATGTGCAAAAATCTGAAGGGAATGAGCATCTGCAAACTGCAGTGAGTTTGGAAATGGGTTTCTTCTGTCTGCAACTGTTGGTTTTGTGCTGTGACATGAAGCGAATCATCTGATGTTTCTGAGCTACAAAGCTTTTTTTTCCCTTTAAAGTCACAAAGCGATGGGGAGAGAGATCCACGACCAGCAGGGTTCATGTAAAGAAGTGCAGCCCCACGGGCGCCCAGTGTTTAGACCAATGAACAACAAACACCAGTGGCGGGGTTCGTCCACGTGTGGAAATATTTAATGTCAGAGGATTTGTACGTCGAGTCGCACAGTTGGTTTCCAGCTGCTCCGGCTTTAGTCTCTGGTCTGACATTTGGATGTTTACGAGTTTGCGCGAACCGCGGAGAGATTAATCAAAGGATTTGTCGTACTTTTAGTCAAAATGAAAAGGTAGGCCACTAAACAGCGAGCACAATAATGGAGCCTTGGAAGCACAGGTATTTACTGAGCCGAAAGCGAGGAGCCGCTCCCCGAAGGGACGGTTTGGGTAGAAGACCCTGCGAGATGTTTTGAAGCACAGCGAAAGGGAACGGCTCACCTGTCAAGGTCGTTGTTTCATCTACCGCCTGTTGCCCGCGTCTTCCATATTAATGACCGGCATTATCTTAATGGTGTCACAGTCGTGGAGACGCTCTGCGCTGCGGGTGTCCGTCCTCAGCGACTTCAACAACCTTCATCACAAACATGCCGGGCCCATCATTAACCATCAGGTTTATATTCAGTAATTCTGAACATTTCGCGCGATAAATCACGATCAGAGGTGCCAGAGAACGCTGTCACATCGCAGCAGGATCCCCCACCCCCCCATCTCTGCGACAGCCTCACGTTTGAGCCCAGCCGCCCGAACCAACCATAAACCTTTTCTATTTCTGACGTGGTCGCACGGCATCACAACAACTAGTGTGGTTTGGATCAATCAGAACCTCAGCTCTTATCCTCCAGACACCGTAAGGGCTCAGCTGAATCTTCAGCTCCTCCAACAGGATCAATTATTTTAGACTAATGGTGCGTTGGAGCAACCGAAGTCAAACATTTCAAGAAAGTTATGCTCAGACAGGAAAGTGTATTTCTTTCATTTTTTAGATTTTACTTCAGTACGTGACAGACGGCTGCAAATTTGCATCATAAAGTTTAGATGGGTAAAAAAAAAAGAGTTAAATAGAAGAGGAGAAGAATAAAAATCTTTTCAGTAGCTCAGACATTCACAGCTCAACAGAGCCCGCTCGTGACCCGACCTCTTAGGAGTGAATCAGCCAAATGTCAAGTCACAATAAAGGGAGAAACGCACAATATGCCTCGCACAATGAAAATGGACGTGAATAGCCGGTTTCTTTTCTGTGCGCCTGAAAGGTCAAGACCCACTTAATGTATGTTCCTGGATGTCAGAATAACTTACACGTAATAAATATTTGAAAAATCCAGCCGCAGACTACACACACCTGCGAGTAGGCCGACACACACACACACACACACACACTCAGACACACACAGCTCCATTCAGCTGGATGGTTAAATGTCATTAGAGCTGTCTGACCCTGTGACTGCGAGCAGAAGGGCAGCCAGTCATTTGCTGAAGGGTGCTCACACTGAAGTGCGTGATGGCTGTTAACAGGCTTCCCCATCGCCACCGGTCCAGCTGAGCAACACAACGTTGTGCGCTGTAGCTTTTTGTATCGTCATGTTGAAAGTAAAGAGATTTGCTTTAAGGCCCGTTGTGTGTTGATAACACCGTGTTCCTGGGTATTTGAATCAGCAGACATACACTTTTACCAAATCATTAGATTTAGCAGATTATTATTAGTATTATTATTTTTGTCTCACAATAAAATGACAACAGAAGACAGAGCTCAGTTCTTTTTTTCAACAACTTTAACCTTCATTTGACCATTGGTAGAGGATCTGAAAAGTGTCCCTCTTAAAGGGCAGCCCGCATAATGCGTCTCCTCCTCCTGCAGCTCCTCTGGGGACAGCTCAACGGCAACTAACAGCAACACAAGGAATGAGGAGAGACACACACACACACACACACACACACAGCACTGCATCCACACCTCCCTAATTTGATCCCGACATCGTTGCAGACAAATTTTCCAGCTCCCTTGTTCAGCCTGTAGCCAAATCAAAAAGTTCCACATCATTAGGAAGGTTGAAGGTTGCTATACTGTTAATGAGAGACCCAATTAGCCTTCACTAAAACAAAGAGACCGGGGGAGAGACGCTGTCGTTCCCCTCCCGTATGAAAATTTGCAGAACCGTCGCCAAGTTTTGCATGGACGGTTGAGAAGCTTTTTGCAGCCACAATACTGCAAACGCACATTTGAATGTTTTCAGCGCCACGGCTTCGTCTGTAAATCTGACGGAAGATTTCACCCGAATTCATGATATAGGCGACGTGATGGTAAGTGCCGGGTGCAGGGGCCTAAGACAAAGTTAATTTGTAGGACAGGTTGGGTTTGTTCTTTTCTAAAGAATTGATTTCCGTCCCCGGTCGTCTCAAACAGCTCAGAGGTCTGCCGGTGTAGTGAAGAGAGGGAGGGAGAAGACAAGAGCGAAAGAGACAAAGCACCATTATTTTACGCCTGTAGGTCAATGACAGAGCGAGCTGCTGGCAAATTAAAGAAGAAGAAAGAGGAGCGCCCTAAAGATGTTTTAGGGGCACTTGGCTTTCTTCTCTGTCAGAATTTATCTCTTCCCAACCACTTCCTTTTTCTTCTCTTTTAATCAACTCCCTCTCTCATCCCCCCAAACTCTCCTTTTATCGGCCTCCATCTCCATCTCCTCTCTCCCCTTTATCTCCGTCTCCGCTGTGAAAGCTCGTCTGAGGCGCAGCCACTTCTCAGGGGACCGCGGACCTCTCCGTCTCCGTCGGCCTCTTCCCTTCCCCCCCTTTTCCCACCTTTCTTCCCAGAGTTGTCAAATCAGCAGAGAGAGAGCGTTTTTCCAACCGCTCACTCCGCTACGACCAAAAATCTGTCAGGCCAATGACAAACAGCGATGACTTAAGGCAACCAGATAAGGGAAATTACAGGATCCGTTGCGGCGACGTGACACGGTGACATCAGTCTCCCGCTCTCCTTCAGGAATGGCTGTTTGGGTGATTTGCAGCTGGAAAGACGTCCGGGGGCAAAGGCCCCAAATTGACTTCCGAGTTGCTCCCCTCTGATCAAAAGAATTTGGCAGGTTTGGTGTCACCGCCGCTTTAACGTTTCACCGATCACATCTCCAGCTTAATGAAAAGCCGCGCGCTCGGCGTACTCCTTCTGAAGTGTTTGCGCTCATTGAGCCTGATTGGACCTCCCGTGCCTGATTTCCATTTCCCTCGCGCTCTGTTTGCTCTGCTGCACCTGTTTAGGACGGGAGCAGGTAATTTGGCGCCTTGGCTCGCTTCCCCTGTGCGACGCCTCTCAGCTGCAGCTCCGACCTGAGCAGAGCTCTAATCAGCCAGACCGAGTGAAACGCTGATGTGCATAGACTTAAAGATGATTACACACGGGCGGCTGCTATTGATTATTTTCATTATTTATTAGCCCGTCTCTTACTTTTGTTTTGTTTAGTTGTTTAATTGCGCGAACTGGTTGCCTGATGGATGAGTCTACCCTGACTGGGGCCTGAAGCCCATCCGTTGCTTATCGTTTTTGTTTTGGGGCTCAGTATCGTAGGTTTTATGAATCATTATTCAAACGAGAAGAAATCGTGCAGTTGCCTGGGACTATTTTCTGTTGTGGAATGATACGCATTTGGGGCTCTGGTGTGTATTTTACAGCAGGAGCACACTGTGTGTTGGATTTAATCAAAATAAAGTACAGTGTGTGTTCATTGTAATGAAGGGACACGTCCCCCGGAGCAGCAGCGGGGCCCATAAGTGTGTTTCCCTGACATAGTTTTAGTCCAGCAGTGGCACAGAGGCTGTGATACACACATTACACTGATTTGTTCTGTTGGTTCATCGTCACTTGTGTATTGCCATGAAAGGCACTAAATAAATAATGTGTATAAGTATCAGTGATTTATCTGGTGTCACTGAATTGTCCAGTATATCAAGGAGCTGAGCTATATTTTCATTTTTATTATTTAGTAGTAGGGCTATTTCTGTGACGGTTAACAACTCTGAGATTTTTAAAATTCTCAGTCTTTACGTCAACCCGTGCACCTGCTTTCGGGTAAATCTGAATAATTCATATACATTTGACACGGACCGTTGCTCTTGTCTGGTCCTTGTCAGACCAGAATGATAGAGATGACACATAAAGTCGGTGGCGTGTGGAGAAATAAACCGATAGCCTGCCAGAAGGCAAAAAAAGAAAAAAACCCAACCCACAGTGTCGCGGGAAACGCTTTCATCAAGTCCTGCTCATAAAGGACGATTTACTGCCATCTGGGGCTTTGACCAAGGCTGAGGTGTGTTTGTGTGCATACGGGAGCCTGCGTACAGTTGTGTTCTTAGGGGTGTGACCAGTGTGTGTCGTAAAATCTAATTTGTTAGCTTGTCAACACATAAACACTCGGCACAGCCTGAATACCTTGTTTAATATCCTTTTTTGTTTCTGCGAGTGGCAAACCTGTTCTGAATGTTGAGGAAAAATAGACCAGAAAAATCCCCTGCTCCCCGCAAACATAAAGTGTATTAAATATTAAATATTATGGCTGCCTTTCCTCCAGGACACACATTCAGCAGGTTGGCAGACGTAATTAAACCTAAAAAAAAGTCTTCTCCCTGGTGTTTCGTTTCCTGGGTCACTGTGTAAAACTGAGTGCAGTGTGTGTCAGTCACATGGTAACCAGCTGGTGAACCAGCTGTTTTGTTAATGTTGCCATTAGTTTTCATTTGGTGTTTCACGTTGGTGACAAACTGGTTAAGTTCAGAAATCTCAAAGGTGATAAAAATGATTCATAACCCCCCCCACACACACAAACACACACACACACACACACACACACACACACACACACACACACAGAAAATAGCAAGCGCTTGTGCTTCTCCCCGTCTTGTACAGGTCAGGTCCCTGGGAACATGTGATGTTCTGACTTTTTGCAAGTTTGCATTTGTACCATTTGTTGGAGTGGCAGATTTTTTTCATCCATGTATTGATCACATTATTTTCTATTTCAACTTTTCATCTTGCTTTTGAACCTTCTCTGTGCTCTCGCTCAAAGCACGTGGTGGTAAAAGGGGGAGGGGGCGTTATCCTGTGCTGTCAGCTTATCATTGCTGGTAGTTTATCGCTTATTGTGACATTAACTACAGTATTGATCGGTGAAGCGATCGTGGAGGATAATGAGCGGCTGAAAGCGTATTGAGCCAGGTGCTGAGATCAGATGACCCAGTTTCCCCACAGGAATGATATAGTGTACATGACGAGTTGTACATCTGCAGACCTGCAGCTTAAACAACTTTCTTTTCTTTTCTTTTTTTAATTGTGTCAACATGTAAATCAGAGCAGCAGCGGTCGGATCTCACCTGCCTCCAAACGAACAGGAATTAGCAGAGACAATCAGAACACATGAGGAGTGAGAGATGAGATGTGAACGGCACCTCTCCCCGGGCTGATAAATAATACAGCGCCGTGGCTTTTTCAATACAACACACACAGACTGCCACGCAGAGAGGCAAAGCAGAGCTGACAACAGGCTGAGAACCAGCTGAGATCCTGACAGATATTTGTTCATTATGTTAAAACGCCGGCGACACCGGAAGCGAAACCGCAAAAACAAAGCGTTCACTCGCAGCGGGCTCTTCTGACGGGAGACCACGTCGCACGTCGGCACGTGTAATGTAACTCGACAAGATCAGAATTCCCCAGAGAAGCTTCACCTTCACCGTTTCATCATTTCAAGTGAAAGAGCAGATTTTCCACCAGCGCTCTTGAATTTGTGCAGTTTAAAGACGAGAGCTTGTAATGAGTTTGAAAATGTTGCTGTCCGTGGTGCTGAAGGCTTTTACAGCAGCTTGGCTTCTGGCTGGTCTGGAAACTGTGTCATCCATTAAAAGACAAAGCTGTACAACTTCATTATTACACATTATACACATGTTTTTTATATCGAAGCAACTTATATTTCCTCTCACGTCGATCAGGCTCGGATGTCCTTCACATTAACTGCGAGGTGCAGACCACTACTTTTCATTAACTGATTAACTAACAACATAAATCGGCAGCATCGTATTTAAAAGCCCCAATTTTGATCCCCAGATGTTTCCAGTAACCGTGCGTCGCTGTATGTGATCCTGCTGTGGCTGATAGTTTTTCAACACTTACTCAGTATTCTAATCTTCATCAGGTGGGACTGCTTTAGTCTTAGCTATGTGTACCTAATAAACTGACAACTAAAGATAGTTATCAACTAGTTTTAATAGTTGTGGTTGCTCTAGTGCTAATAGTGCTTTACATGGCCAATATTAGCCTTATATATGGTAAAGTGAGAATAGAGAACACTATGTTGTTTGTCCAGGAAAGATGTTTACATGTTAGACACAATGTCGTTAAATGATCTTTTTTTTTGAACGACATCAAGACAAGCTGTTTGTGTGATTTCGTGTCTCGCAGCAGTCGTGTCTTTGATAGGCAGACGTCAGCTGCGGCTTCAAGTTCCCTCTCCACAATTTGCAGAAGAAAAATTACAAAAGCAGTTTGGCAGTCATTATCAAAGGAGGCCTTGAATTGCTTTTTTTCTCCAAAATGACTAGAAACATAGGTCCACATTGATGTGTGTGTGTGTGTTGTTGTTGTTGTTGCTGCTCCACCTTAGCTTATCAGCAGGCGCGCACAGACACACACTGGGAGATGCTTCAAAGCATCATCGCTGACGGCTGAATTGCTTTTGTGTTTCATGTGTCCTCTATTTTTTCCGCCCAACACCCCCCCCCTTCCCTATTCTTTATTAATGGCCCAGATGTGGCGGTGGCACACGGGGAGCTCATTACACTGAAGACAACACAAAGCAGTTGTTTCCATATTCAAACATTTTGGGAGGAGGTGTTTTCATGTAATATGTAACCGAACCAGTGTGCGGCTTCTAAAACTAACAATCCTGCTTGTTCGACAGTTTCCTCTCTGTGTTTGATTAGGTGAGGAAGAGGAGGAGGAGGAGGAGGAGGAGGAGGATGAGGAGGTGAGTTCATGCATTATGTAACTTTGATGTAGCTGTGGCTTGTACTGGAGTTTCAGTCTTGTGTTTCAGGAAGGAGGAAAGTCTGTGCAGTAATGGTGGAGGAGATGAGGAGGAGGGAAAATGCAAGTGGAGAAGAAGTTGGAGGTAAATGGGGAGTGTGGTTGAAGGAGGAGAAAGAATAAGGAGAAATTAGAAATAAGTGGCATTAGGAGGAGGAGGAGGCGGGGAATGTGAAGTGATGAGAAAGGAGGAGGAGAGAATAAGGGGAGACGGAGGGAGGAAGAAGGGATGAGGGGCAAGGAGGTTCAGGAGATGGAGGAGTGGAAGTAAAGAGACGTGGGGAGGAGAGAAAAGAGAAGGAGGTGAGGAGAAAGATGAGAAACTGAAGAAGGAGGAGCCTGGCAGAGGAGACAGAGATGGGGGAGGGATTGGAGGAAAAGATGGAGGCCAGAGGGGACAGTGTGCAGGGTGAGGTGAGGAAAGGGAGGTGGTCGAGAAAAGGAAGAAACAATGAGGTGAAGGGGGAGAAAGAGGAGAAGATGGTGGAGGAGAAGGAAAGGAAGGCAGACAAAAATAAAACAAGGTGAGGAGGAGGACGAGGTGAGAGAGGCAGCAGTGGGGGCGAGGTGAGAAAGAGGTGATGAAGGACTAGGATGGTGAGGAGGAGGACAAGCAGGAGGGGATGGAGGAGGAGGAGGAGTCAGGAGAAAAAAAGGTCTGGAGCTGGAGAGGTGGATGAACTTTTTTTTTTAATCGGCATCTCAGAGTCGCACGTTTGAGTCCCTCCAATTCTGTCGAGGAGGAGGAGGAGGTGAGGAAGAGGAGGTGGGCGTCAGGAAGTCAGGGTCGCTCTTCATCACCGAAATTTGTTGTGTTGATCGGACGTGTGAACGCGGCAAATCTGACAAATCTCTCCCACAAAAAACCCCAACAAAAAAGTAGTGTGTGTGTGTGTGTGTGTGTGTTACACCCTGGGGGACAGTCAACCTTTCCAGTGAACAGCCTCCTGTGTGTATCTCCACCTCATGATCTGCTGTTATCAGTGTGTGTGTGTGTGTGTGTGTGTGTGTGTGTGTGTGTGTGTGTGTTTGTGTGTGTGTGTGTGTGTGTGTGTGTGTGTGCGTGCGTACACAACTCCGTGTGGCTGCTGTTCTTAACAAGAGGTGCAGGAAAATGATGCAGATCTGTGAAGAGCGCAGCAGAGCGACACGCAAAACGTTTTTTTTTCCCGTCCTCGCACCTGTTTGGCATTTGAGTGACTTGTTGCGTGCTGCGTTGAGAGGACGGGCACAGCGGGGTGTGTGTGTGTGTGTGTGTGTGTGTGTGTGTGTGTGTGTGTGCACTGCAGTTGACTTCCTTCTGCTGCCTGGTGTTTTGGATCAGATCAGCAGCCTGCAGAGCTCTTCCTAACATAAAAAAATCACTTTCTGCCTGTTTCCAATTTCCATTACATTCTTTAATCAGTGGAGACATCTAACTGCACTGAGTTGTACAGTTTTTTGGGGGTGGGGGTTGGGGGGGCTGGCCCATTGTTTTTCATATAAAAGTGAGCATCATGTCAGATTGTTTTCTTTTAGTGTCACTTGGCCTCATCTTTGCTATTTTCCATTTCCCCCCTAAAACTTCCTCCGGTTCTGCCTTGTTTAGGTGTTTTTGCATTCAGCCTTTGTGCATCTGCCAGTGTGTACGTGTGCGTATGTGTTTAGCTGTGTGTGTGTGTGTGTGTGTGTGTGTGCTGAGGTATTACAGGGGGCTCAGTGGATGCTGCTGTATTATCAGCAGATATGAGCCGAGCAGACCCAGATTGTTTGTTCAGTCTGCGGCTCCAGCGCTTTAAATCGAATCTCCCGTAATTAGCTTCGTCATGTGTTCGAGTTCGGGGTGTAGTCAGAAGGCTGTGTGTGTGTGTGTGTGTGTGTGTGTGTGTGTGTGTGTGTGTGTGTGTGTGTGGTGTGTGTGTGTGCGTGCGTGCGTGTGTGTAATGAGGAACAACAATACGCATGCAGTGCTCGCTGGAGGAACACTGGTGATCATGATTCTGGTGCTGCACACATTAAATCTGCAGCTACATCACATCCACATCATGGAGGACGGCTCAGACGACATCAGACAGTTGTGTGTTTGCGGTTGGTTGTGTGGTTGGTTGTGTACCTCGTACCTTTTCAATTTTCGTGTCATTGTTTTGGCTGAAATGAGCTTTGGGCTCAGTCTGAACACGGTGAGAGAGACTTTTCAACCAGTGTTTCTGCTTCACAGTTGTGACGTTTTGATGTTTTTGTTTATTGAGATTAAACTTGTGCATAATTATTGTCAGATATGTTTAAGATTCACAAATGTGCGAAGAGTAAATATTTCAATCCATTTAATCGTTTCAACGTTGCTGCTTGGCGTCGTCGGACGTTCCGCCGTCTTTTGCGCCGCTGTATTTGCAGTATCGAATCACCGTTTTGTTTGGTGTGTGACAGGTTATTTATATGTTGATGTAGAAAATGAGCCTTTGCAAAAGAAAAAAAAAAGATGGAGACAGAAATGGAAAAATTTTTGATTTTCCCATGACACGGAAGTTTTCGACCGGGTTTGTGAAGATTGTTGTCTTTTGGGTTTTTTTCCACTCTGAAAAACATGTTTAGGTCCTATTAGCAGCCTCTGGATGAAAGGCCTAAATGGACAGAGAAAACTATGTGGTTTCCATGTTCCACATTAACATGGACAAAGCTTCAGAGACCGAAAGACAAGAGGGAGGAAATCAGACAGCCAAGCACTGAAATGTACTGAAATCTCCCCGGAGACAGAGAAAAAGGGAGACAGTTTCCACTTATTCCTCCTCGTCTGACCCTTCCTTCACCCCCTCCATCTGTGTGTCTGTCTCCCAGTGCTGCACAGTGCACACACACACACACACACACACACACACACAGCTCTGGCATGCAGTCACACATAGCCCACAGCATGCTGGGTAAATACATAACAGGCAGACAATAGACAAGCCAACGTGAAGACGCACACACGCGCCCACACACAGGAATTGTTTGTGCATGTTTGGATGCTGCTGTTGCTGGTTGCAATAATCACTGAGAAGGTAGGAGGCCCGACCCGGTCCTGGTGTGGTGTTCCTAATAAAGTGCTCGGTGAGCGTGACGCCTTTGGGTTTTAATGACTCTGTGATCTTTTGTTTAGCGGCGCCCTCAGGGCAGAACTGAAGACGTGTTAGACAGAAAGCAGAATGCGTATTTTGTTTCACTGAGTGAATTTGACCGCTGGAACATTTGTGTTTATTTGTCCCAAACAGCCAATGTACCAACTGTACAGACATTATAGATAAGCTGGCCAGCAACAGATGTGTGTGTGTGTGTGTGTGTGTGTGTGTGTGTGTTCAGACCGAGCTCTCTTCTGTTATTTCCCTCCGTCGGCCTCGCTCTTACGAATCACATCCATAATGTTCTGGGACACGTGCGATTATTTTGCACAAACAATTTGTGTGCATTTGTCTTGCAGCTGCTGAAATTCATGTCGCATTCTGACTTAACTCACAGTTACAGCCGTGTTTCATCCCGGGCTGTATGTAACGCAGGTTTTGGCGTGCAATGAACACTAAGTGCTTGTATCAGCATTTACCACGCTCGGCGGTGATCCGCTCGCACACGTTTAAGTAAAACCACGACCGCTCACTGCCGGTTCAACCACAGTCCTGTCGTGTGGCTGCATGAGCTGCTGAGGAACCGCAGCCGTCCGGGTCAAGCGCCTCACGCACTCATTCACTTTCTACTCTCGTATTTTGGATTTAGGCTCGAGGGTCGTAGTGTTGTTTCTCCATTCACCGCCCCTCCACTCTCCTCGGCCTTGATATCAAATAAAGATGAAGGTGTCGCTCTAATCGTCATTGTTGCCGATGAATCATTTAGCAGTGCTAGTCTAACATCCCAGATTCCAGGTCAGTGCTTCTCGCTACACGTCCCGCTGCCAGCAGGGTTTAGCCTGCTCCGTCCTGCCTGCTGCAGACTGGCAGCGCCGTCTTTCTGCTGTTGCCAACCAGCGAGCGCCAAATGTGTCTTTTTTTTTTTTTTGCCCTGGCCGCCCCTGGGGCCGCAGAGCCCCGATTTGTGCAGCCCCCCCGCCCCATCAGAGCAGAGAAATACTGAGGGTAGAATGTTTTACATTTACCCCTCAGCTTGGTTTTGGGTGGGATTAATGCTCCTGTACAAATCTGATCTCAGATCATTTGGTTTCACACACGAGTTAGAATCTGTTGCCCTGCTTCCTGTGAGAAGAAGTTTCTCTCTTTTTCTATCCTGCTGCACTTTAGTCTCCTTTGGTTTAACACACTGTTGTTTTTTTTGTTTGACTGTTTAAAGCTGATGAAACTTTGATGAGCAAAGTTGTTTTTTTAAAAAAGAATTTTACAGACAGATGTTGAAAACAAAGTATGATTAAAACTGCCTGATGATAACTTTAATGTCAGCCAGGTAGAAACACACTATACGTAACATGCTTTAGCTTTAGCTGCCGCCTTTTTGAATGTCTGACAAAACATATTTAGATTTTGTGATGTGATTAATTTAACGACATTATTGGATTGGAAGACTGCCATGAACGTAGGGAGACACCATACAATACAGGGTGTTTCTAAAAATAACCACAACAGACGGGGGTTTAATACATACATAGATATATTACGTGTTCGCATTAACCTGACTTATCATGGTACGTTTCATGAAAGACAGAACAGCGGGGAGTAAAAGAGTAAATAGAAATTTCCTTTATACTCGTGAACGTATTCTTGCTTGTAATTTCAATCTGCATAATCGTGATTTGCATGAATGATTTGACAACACATGCAGAGTTGTTGTTAATAGACATGCAGAGCACATTCACAAGACTGCATGTTGGAATTAAATAAAGCTCATCCTGAAGCAGCCAAATCACAAAATTACCTTTTTATTAGAGCTCTGTTCCTGGTTCTCATTGCATCGCTTGGTAGGAAAGTTTGTGTGTGTGTGTGTGTGTGTGTGTGTGTGTGTGTGTGTGTGTGAGAAAGAGAAAAAAAAGATTGTTTGAGTCTTTGTGTAGATAAAAGTACAAGTTTCAGAGCATGACTGTGCTTGGATGCGTTATGTTTACTGTTATGGATACAGTTATTTTGTATATTTAAGCTTGTGTGTATGATTGTGTGTGTGTGTGTGTGTGTGTGTGTGTGCGTGCGCCGCAGTGTTGCAGCCAGTAAAAGTGGGTCAGGAGAGAAGGGCTCCCTAGAAGACGATGTGAACTTGTCACCTTGAATCTCGTTACAGGCTGCTGAGGGAAGAGAGAGGGAGAGACAGATGTGACGAAGAGGACGAGGAGGAGGAGAGACGAAGGGGAGGAGTGAAGGGAACAAACATCAAGGAAAAATGAATGGGAGGTGGAAAAACAAGTAAAAGTAAGTGCATGTGCCCTCAATGCCTTCAATTAGCGTGGAAATACTCGACAGGATATTCAAAAAAAAGAAAGACATGAAGTTTAAGATGTCGTATTTAGACATTCAGAAAATGTCACAGAGTGTCTGTACATCGCCGATAAGACGGGATAAATATTCTTAAATATTCAAAGGGTTTCTTGTGAGTTTGCACCAAAGCACACTGTGTGTTTCCACTTTCCTTTGTGAAGAAGTCGAGGCACAACAACTGAAAATAATAAGACGTAAGGTCTAAATCAACATCTTGAGGAGAGAGGGGGATGAAGGGAGGGTGGGCAGGACAACTCAGGACACATGGACGCTCATCTGATCCGAAACATAAACACGGCGAGGACGCGCTCGAACTTTTCAGTGAGGGAATGCGTCGTGTAAATAGCATTTAACGGGAGTCGCTCAGTCCCTGTGCACAAGTCGACTTGTTTTTTTCATCTGGCTATGAACATGGTAAATCCATTAACATGAAGGTCACTGGGTAATGGACGGGTACAGCAGAGCTGGGACGCTGCCGCTGTCCTCAGTGGACACACTGGGGAAATAATAATAATAAAAAACACAAGTGCCATTCAAAAAATAATCCTGCCATGATTATTGCTCAGAATTTTTTATCAAAAATAAAGCAACAATGTTTACTCCCCATCTCACACTAATAATAATAATAATCAGAGGAAATCAGCTGCATGAGGACGGGATGTGACTGTTTCCACGGTGATTAGTTATATTCAGATTCACATAGAAGTTTTCACAACTGTAACTTGTCACTCAATTAAATGACTCTGCACAAGGAGTCTGATGGGGGGGGGGTCTTCTCTCTGCTGGGTTTAGAAAATGTGGAGTCTTTGGTTGAGGCTTTGGACTAAATCCCGGATTAGTGAGGCCAGTGAAGAGACGGCTAAACCCATTCAACCTGCTCAGCCGCAAACTTAGTGAAGTTGGAGAGAAAGAAAGAAAGAAAAGAAAGCGAGAAAGAGGAGTGAGAAGGAGAAGGAGGCGAGGAGTAAAATTTAATTCAGTGTTTGTCTCAGCGCTGCCTGCCTGTCACAACACATCA
The DNA here is from genome assembly GCA_016785225.1 of Psettodes erumei. Lineage (NCBI taxonomy): Eukaryota > Metazoa > Chordata > Actinopteri > Pleuronectiformes > Psettodidae > Psettodes > Psettodes erumei. Next base: position 1,987,347 of record JAFBJZ010000827.1, read on the forward strand.
CGGCTCCAAAAACATAAGAGGATCCGACTTGACCTGCGTGTCTGTGGATGGTGGGAAATATCTGAACGACGGGATTGTTTCACTTGTTTGTACTTGATGGGTTTTTTTGTTTTTAATAAACGTTCCGAGTGGTGACTCTTTTGTCCCCACATCTTGGACGGGATCGATGGAAAATATTTCAGAAATATTTTACTAACTATTTGAGAAGAGACGGCTTTTTCCGTGTCACAAATACATCGGAGAAGTTGATGAAAACAAATCAAATTTCCATTCGTGACATTTCAAAAGCTGCTTGACATTTTGATGAACTGTACTAATTAAAGTTTATTTATTCTTGCTAGATGAACTGAACAGTCTGAGCAACAAACAAACAAAAAAATGAAAACAGAATAACATAACAAAATCCACTTGCACATCTGTATAACAATTTATTCAGCTGGAAGCACGTTCAGTATTGGTTACATAAAAGTGAAGGTCATTCCAGGCAATAGATGCCACCACTCATTGATCTTCAGCTCTGAGCAGCGATGACATCTCGTGATCCAGATTAGATTTTCACTCCAGTGATGCTTCAGACTGCTAATAAAAGAGACCTATAAAGCATGTGTTTGAGAAGATAGGTAGATAAATACATGGGTAAAGTCCATAAAAAATGTCAAATATCGTATTTCACATGTGTATTCTTCCAATCCTGTAAGCAACTGGAGATTGCTAAAGAGGATTAAAACAAAACACTGGAAAATAAGACTTGGATGTGTCCATCGGTGGAAACACAGAGATGAGCTCCTCTGCTGCTCGGTCCCTCAGCTCTACACGCAATCACAGTGTTGTGGCAAGCTGGAGCAGAAAATTACAGTAATTCAGGTAATGAGAATGAAATAGCAGGATGGGAGAGACAGAGGATTAGCTGTTCCCTAAAATCCCAGGCTGCAGAAACCCCAAAAAGATGGGAGGAAAACACATGGAAATGAGGAAGACGAGAAAGAGCGAAGGAAAGAAAGAAAAGACATGTGCAGTGCTGTTGAGAAGTTGTCAAACAAGATCTGAAATGATTTCTGTTTTCCTGACCGCGACGTTTCAGGTCTGGCTGCTGTGGAGCACACATGAAAGACGGGTAAACTGCTGTCTGGGCGCTTTTTTATCAAATCGTATGACAAGAACCTTCTCGCTCAAAGACAGAAAAAAACAGCATGAAGCAGCTGCGGAGACGTCACCAGATCTGAATCCAGCAGAACACCTTTGGGATATGGCAGAACAGGAGATTGGCGGCGTGAACACGGAGCTGACAGAGCCGCAGAAATGATGTGACGAAATCATGTCAACACGGACTCTCAAAGAAATGTTCCCGACGTGCCACGGAGAACTGGGGCTGTTTGAGAGCAACCGGAGGAACTGCCTAGCATTAGTGTGGTGTTCCTAATAAAGTGCTCATATATATCGCAGGCTTTACAGTGCAGCTGCCCAGCGAGTTAGTGAGGCTTACATTGTGATGCCAACTGCTGCTCCAACGCTGAACAAATGCGATGAAATGGGACAAAATCCAAGAGTCAACATGTAATTACCTTTCAGTTCGCTGTTGTGCAACTGCGACATTTGAATGGCTGTTGGAAAGGAGACATGCAGAGCAGAGCAAGTTGAAATGCTGAGCGTGTACTGGGGTATATTTCTGCTTTAGTGCATTAGCTCAGTGAACAACTCTGTCTCCGAGAAATCAGCTTCATATACTGCAGAAATGAACAGTTTTCCCTGATGGCGCTGTGATGGAAAACTTCATCTCTGGCTGCATTTTGTTCAGAGGCAACAGATGAAGTTACTCTATTCAGGATTTGCAGTGGAGTGGTGCATACAAAGTGGGCAGTCACAGGAGACACCGCGGTCCCATCCTCAGTGCCGCCAAAAGTTCTTCAGTAAAGTTCCTGTGGTGGAGCAAGGCCATGAAGGAACCTGCAGGAAAACATCCGCTCATCCTCGCCCGCGTCTGAGCACAGAATTTCCTGGGTCGACACAGTTCAGGCATTCAGTACAATTTTTATTTTTATTTTTTATTTTTTTTCTCCTGCAGTCCTAAGAAGCTGAGAGTCATCTGAATCAATAGCACAGAACCTGTTACTCCCCCATTAATGATGCTGTGTATGTGTGAGCGCTAATTAGCCTCCATTAGCTTGGACAAGAGCTGCAGAGAGAGAGGAGAGCATCAAAATTTAATGAGCCTCTTGTAGCCGCTCTGAATATTTGCTGTGTTTTAAGTGCTGCATCTAACTCACACACACACACACACACACACACACACACACACACACACACACACACTGCTGGTGCATTCAAATACATAGGCAAGTTAGTCGATACAAGCGATATCAGGTCAAGGGAAAACATCATGTCCACTTAAAGGCGGCTGCTTGTTTCTGGCTGTGAGCCACTTGTAAGATACATTTACTTGCAGGAACACTGCGCATGCTCTGTGGTTGTTACTGTGCAAAGTAAATCCTGCTAAATAAATGAGGGGCTATGGATGGGTGTCCCCACAAGAGGGATGACCCTCACTTAATTTTCTTTGAGCAAATACATTTTGTTGTAGGTTTCCCTTTGGTTAACTTTCTGTTACGAGTGAAAGAAAATCCTGCAAATGCAACATGGACTTACAAAAAAGTGTTTTGTGAGTCCCTGACTACAGATGTTTTTGGACGCGATCACACACTCAGTCCATAAAAGTATGAATCCAGAGCCAAATTTGGTTGGAGTTACGGGTTTCTCTGAATGCTTCATTAGCGTGAACTGAACTTTTACGGTCTATGTTTGTGTGTGTGTGTGTGTGTGTGTGTCGTCATACCACAAACATTTGTGTGTGTTCTCTTTCTAATATCTGGTGATCCGACCTTTAACTTGTGGCATTTTACCTGGTTTCTCATATTTTCACTGACCCTTACAAATAATCGAGCAAACTGGCGTTGTTTCAAGTCACCTCTCATAAACTCTGTCATAACATTTTCCATGCGAGGCCTCTGCTGCAGGGGTGTGTGTGTGTGTGTGTGTGTGTGCGCGGTGTTTGATGAGTATCTGATGAACCTTCATACAGACCCACACACACGCACACACTTCAGACAGACAGAGAGTCTGCCTCCTGGGCCGCTAATGGACACAGACAGCAGCAGCGATCAATACAACCAGACGCACAGCTGCCTGAGAGGGAGAGAGTGAGGAAGTGGTCTATCAGGAACACATTAATGGAACTTGCTGGTGGCTTCAGTTTGTTTTGCAAGTTCTGTCCTAAGTTAGAGCATGTTAGGACAGTTAGACACGGATATACTGTGTGAGTCTGTGCATGTGTAAATTAACAACCTGCATGATTTAATGGAGCTGTAATGCAGCTTGGTGCATGAATGCGGTCCAGCTAAAAGAGTAAAACTAAAGTCAGTCAAGTAAATATAAAAATTAAGCAATTAAGTTTGTTGAAAATAAGTTCATCCATTTAATTGCAGTTCATTTCTTGACATCTCTGTGTTTTTAATGAGAGAAAACCCTTAATGATGCGAACGTGTCAGAGCCTTTATTACGCTGCCTCATATTAATATGAGGTATTAAAAAGTGAAAGAGAAGAATCAGATACCTCTTCATGCTTGAGAACTTCATGCCTGTTCAAACTAATGTGTTATAGCATGAAATGATCAGTTTCAGCAGCAGACAGGCGGTTGGTTCTCCCAGTCTGTTCCCCGATGCTGAAAGAGATTAACTGAATGGTGAACTGAATGTGCATTTAAGCGCATCTTCACTTTTTTTTGTCAACTGACCGAGCCTCTAATAGAATAAGAGAATATTCATATCAAATGACAAAGTAATGAGCTCTGGGTTCACAAACAAGGTGGCATGCTTAGCTTCACTTAACATACAGACTGGAAGCCTAGAAAGTGCAAATTGTCCAAAAAGTACAATTTATTTGAAAAATATCGTTGTTGTGTAGTTCTGATTTTACAGGGCCTGTCATATAAAAAGATTAATAATTGTTTTTGTTTTTTAAATGTCAAAGCAAATCTATTTAAAATAAGATTATTAACAAACTGAGGCAGAGTTTCACGACTCCCTCCCCTGTACACCTCCTTCAGTCTAAAAATAATATGACAATATTAAAACTCTTGTAGTGTTCAGTGAAACATGCATGGCTCACCTCACACATGCTGTGTGCAGATTACAGCGCTGCGTAAACTTTAGATTACTGCTGAACTTTTAGACACCTAAAACTTTTTTGGACATGTAATTCATCAGCAGGGGGTGAAAAAAAGAGAGAAACTCCCAGATTACCTTTTTAATAGCTTGCTGGCTCCCTAATTTAATTTGTTTAGCGAGGAGACAGAAGCTTGTAGAAGGACTGAGGCTCTGAGCGGCCATGACACGTACAGTTCAGCAGGAGTTTTTGACCATTATGCTATTTTTCTGGAGGGAGGGGGGCATTAATTATCTTCGTATGCCACTGTCCCCTCCTGTTTGTCTTATCTATTACTATCAGTGAAATGGATGAAAGTCATTACGCTGAATGATGAGTTTGTGTTGCCCGGTTTATTTACACAGGAGTTCAATTACAGCTTATATAGATCTACTTTCAGCTAATGTTTTCTGAAGACAAACAAACCTCCGACTTAATGAGCAGCTTGCTAGAACAAATTTGGACTAAATTGAATTAGACCTCGTGCTGATGCTGCCCATGCTGAGTATTCCTGCGGACCGGGTCGTTTGTCAGTGCCACAGAAGTGACGATGTTAACATGACTCAAAAACAAATCTCGCCGCGTAACGAGCTCGGGACCCGGTTATGAAATGCAGGATGTAATTACGAGTCATTTTAAGTCTCATAGCAATTATTGTTAGCTATTATCAGCCGCCACAAAGCAGCAGCCACTTTTACTGATGCACCGGAGACTGCATCCATTTGTCACTGTCACATGCACACAAAGGGCAACACACAGTGCACACATACTAACATAGATACACACAGCTGCACATCAGACACAACCTAATTTAGCGTTAGCTTAGTGTTTCTTGTGAGGAGCCCAGCTGCTTACAGGAACATTGTGGAAGAACAAAAAGTCCTTTTTGAAACTCCGGGTAAAACCTGGATGAAGTTTTTTTGGAAGTGAATTCCTCACCGTAAACATCGTCTGTGTGTTAGCATTGTTGTGATAATGTGAGCAAATTACTGTTGCTATGCTCTGAATCACCACCCACATCTCCAGCTTTGTTCAGCGATTCTGTACATTTATGGTACAAATTCCTATTGAATTTGACGTTTTTTCTGTTACACTCTATGGACAGTTGCAGTCCACACCAGGCTGACCAAATCTGAAAAATTATGTATTCTCATAAACATTTCCATCCCTTCTGAAAAGCTGTAAACAAATGTAAGTCAGTGGGTTGACGGCTGATTTAACCTCTTTACTGTAGTTTTCTCTTTTTGCTCTCAGACAAGCGGATGAAAACTGTGATTAAGTGCAGATAGTAAATGTTACCTGTTCACCGGTCGAACAGTGTAACTGCCTCTGCGCCGCACTGAGAAATCACTACACTATGATCTTAAATTGTTAAAAATACACATCTGGTTCAAGCTTGTGTCCTGGATCGAACCCCTTGTCTCCGCACTGCCTCTGGACCCCTGTGTCCTCTGTGTCCTCTGTGTCCTCTGTGTCCTCTCAGCCCTGAGCCGCCTCTTCATTAACAATAAGGAACATTTAGAGCAGAACGTGGGTAAACATCATTTGCTTCCAGGTGATCCATGGGTTTTTCTCTTTTCTGAGATCACAAAGCAGACGTGCACACAAAGAGGAGAAAGCCCCGCAGACATGTGTAACTGCATCCATGGATACTGTCGGCTAGGTAACAGGGAAAAATGCTTTATTACATTACTGTTTGTACATTGCAGACGAGAAACACACGTAAACACGCTGAAAACGAATGGAGGTAATAGCTTTTGAGCTGAGCGAAGTCGCATAAACATCTACCTCAAGTTGTTTAGTATTATATTCAATATTTGGGACCCTCTTTTGTTGTAAACGAGTAATCAGTTCTGCTTTTCTGTTCAGTTTCTGTTGTTTCAGGATTTTCTTGCTCAGTGTCTCAGAACGAGAAAAAGAAATTACACCGTCAAGGTTTTTTAACCAAAAGAAAAAAACATTTTCAGGGTGATCTCTCGCTCACTGGGCTTCCGCCAGACCTCCCGCGTGTGTGTGTGTGTGTGTGTGTGTGTGTGTTTGGGTGGGGGGGTACACTCACCTTCACCCATTTCTTTGACCCACTTTCAATGTTGTGTCTCTGCTGTACCTTTTTTAAAGCTGAAGAAATCCCATTTAAGTCGGCCCCCCAACATGTCTGACCTTCTCTGCTGCCCCTTTACGCACACACACACACACACACACACACACACACACACACACACACACACACACACACACACACACACACACACACACACACACACACACACACACACACACTGCATGTTGTCCTCTTTCTGCCTGGCTTCACCGCAGAATTTGGGCAGAACAGTTGAATTATTCAGTATCACCCCTCCTTCCGACACACTCACACTCACACTCACACACACACACACACACACACACACACACACACACACACACACACACACACACACACACACACACACACACACACGCACTCACATGCCCCTCCATCCTCAGGTCTTCCACAGGACTGAAGTAGATTAGAGGTGGGAATTAGGAGTGACTTCACAGAATCATTTCAGTCTGTTCACTCTTTCTTTCTTAATCTTAAACTTTCTCAATAATAGTCTCACACGTGAAGTGTTGGCAGTGTGTGTCTCAGGTTGTGTTTGTCCACCAGACCTCTGGTGAGCATCCCCTTGGAAGGTGCATGCATCCTAAACATTAACCACAACAAGAGTTGCATTAGAAGAGAGCTGTGTTCACTACAGTGACAGCTTTATACAACAGGGTGCGACGTCAGGTCGCTGCTGGTCAACACAACACTGAGCATTTCATTTTCCAAATCTTTATCCTAATTCGGTTGGTTAACCCCCCCACCCCATAGTGATCTGATTCTGGGCCTAACTATACTGGTACTGTTGTGCTGTCTTGTCATCCTTGTCCCTCGACGTGCTTTTTCTTCCTTGACAGTAAAGCTGGCTCTGTCTCTGGGTTGTTATTTTGGTTTGCTTTCTCCCCTTAGGCGAAGCTTATCAGACAGACCCTGAAGTATTGACGCCAAAATCCCAGACTAGTTTCTATGCGCTGCTCAGCAGGTGGCTGCAGACACACACACACACACAGATCTCAGTGGTGAAGTCCTGAGGGAAAACAGTGAAGAAAAAAATTATAAATAATACCACTGCTGCCTTGGCTCATATGGAATTAAAGAGCTTTCTGTCTTCTGTTTCAGATTTCTTCTTTAACCTCCAGCCATCCTTCCAACAAGACAGATTTTGTAGCCTGTGGTTCATCACAGCAGGCACGTATGCACACACACACACACACACACACACACACACACACACACACACACACACACACACACACACACACACACACACACACACAAAGACTCACAGATATCTAATAGATGAATCCTTGGCTACCAAACACTGCAGATGTCACCGCTGGGCTGATGAATGTTGGGTCTGCCAGCTCAAGTATAATTACATTTACTGTAGTCACACGGCCAGATGTGTTATTAATCCTTTAACTGTAGCTGTGTTGCAGTTCATGCTCCTTCACAAGTCGCCATAGACTAAAACCATGAGAGCTGAGAGTCAGGTCAGAGACCAAAACAGATGCTGGTGCATTAAGGCTTGTAACTTCAGATAATCTTTGCCAACTCTGAAACTTTCAAATTTGCTACTTGAGAGAAATCTGGCAGCAAAACAGCCGACAAAGCGGTGAATCCAAGTCCCAAAAAAGAAATTAAATTAGATACTTGATGGAAAACCGGCAAAAAGTGTATGATAGTTAATGATAATGGGACTCATTAGTTGTGAGGTGTTGTTGACTTGTTGTGACGTATTTGATCTTTCAGACGTGAGAACTATATAACATTTTGGATTTTGGGAAATGAAACGGACGCTGTACATGTGACTGACCGTGTGATGCGCATGTGCTGTCGTGTGTGTCTGAGGAAGAGCAGCAGATGGTCGTTTGATCTTCCTGATAGTCGCTTCCTAAGAGGGTTCAGACGTCAAAGACAAAATACACCTGTGGCAGGTATTCAGGCAGCGATATAAAAATATAAATATGAGCTAAACACCTGTGGCATTTATTCAAATGAATGAGTCGTGGTGCAGAGCAGATAGAGGAGCAGCTGAGAGGAGAGATAAGGAAGCTGCGCGTTCGGTTCTGATCTGAACACCTCAGTGTGTTGGTGGACATGTTGGCTCTCATTACTCTGAAACTGTAGAAAAAGGATGTGTATCTAGTATACATTCAGTACAAAAAGTAATAGATTGCAGTGGTTATACAAGGATTTCTTTTATTTTGAAAGCACTAGCGCTTTTTATCTCTGATTTACGATTCATGTTACAGCAGATAGAGTTTTAAGTAGAATTTGAAGTGGACATTATGTTTGGCTCTGATAACATCAGAGCATTGTAAGCAAGTACAAGGATAACCCACAAAGCTCATTATTTTTAATTAGGCCCACCTTTTTGCTCTGTTACACCACCTTTTTACCATCACTGTTGTGTGCCAGCAAGCAATTAAGCTGCCAATAACGTTTGTTGCTGCTTTCACACACTCAAAGCTACAGTATTTTTTTTTTCCCGGTTTTACTGTGGAGGAGCTGTAAAACTGAATGTGTGTTGCATGGAAGCTGCCAGATCCAATCGAAAAGATGACTGCTCTGATACAGTATGAGCTTATAGGCAGTAAAAATAAAAATTATATCTGAGGTTTTATGGCTGCCGGGGTTCACAAAGCGACAGCAGAATTTTATCTTTTGGGAAAACAAAAACTTGTACATCACAGTTTCACCCTCCATGACAACATTCTCATCGGTATCTCCCGGTATCACAAAGGGAAATACGTGTAGATTGACAGTATATCTGTTTTTTAGTTTGTATATTAAGTGTGCAAACACACTTTTCATATGGGTTTATGTGAGTCATCTCTCAGCTCCCTCTCTTCTCCTTCCACGTTTTCTAAATGCAGACACACTAACACACAGCAGAGCTTGTCCACGAGTTTTTACTGCCAAGACAGACGCTCGTGCCAGCATCTCGCTCGCAGACGATGGAGGAAGGGGAGCACAGATGAGGGATGGGTGGATCGAAAGATGGGACGGGAAGACGTGGACGTGGAGTACGGAGACAGGAGGTGAGGAGGCGGAAAGCAGTTTGGGAACTTTCCGAGTGCACAGCGGAGAGTTTCAGAGGGGCAACTGGGCATGTGTGTTCACGTTGCGTCTATCCATGTGGGAGGCTCGTAACTGGTGTTAGCGTGTGTGGGTGTGTGTGTGTGTGCGTGCGTGCGTGTGTGTGTGTGTGTGTGTGTGTGTGTGTGTGGGTGGATACAGTGATAAGGTTTCTGGTTCACAGAAGTTTGGAGAAAATCACCAGAAGCACAAACTGGAAAACTGCAGTTTAGAGGATTTGAAACTAAAAAAAATGTTGCTGTTTTTTTTTTCACCATCACCACCACACACACTCACTGCTCTCAGCCCGGTTTCTGCCTCACACGACCTTCACTGAGGAGGGAAGCAAAGGCTTCCAGTGGCATGATGTCATTTCTGAATAAAACATGCTGGAGTAGAGCAAGAGTTCTCCGTTGGAGGAATGATCTCATCGTTTTGCAGGAAAAAAATCTTCTCCGGAGCACAAAAAGATTTAAATGCCAGTGTCATCACACCATATCACACCACATCTAAAAATATACCATGGCTTCATTTAAATGGATGGGTATAGGCATTTGCGCACACACAGAATGACTCATTTCCTATCATCAGACCTTAAAGATCCTACTCCCTGATAGTGTCAGACATGTTTTTGAGTATTTCAGAACTGCAGTAAATTCCTAAATATCCTCCCACAGGTGAAGTTTCAAAACTCAACCACGAAATAATCTGCTTTCAAACTCCACTAAATCTGTACATTCACGACGTGGATTCTTGCGACTCTGAATAACAACCTTTTTTTTCTTAACAGAAAGTGAGCAGATGTTTGTGTTTTATAAAATCAGATGCGAACAATCAGATTCGTGAAGACTTCATGTGGTAACAAAGAAAGATTTCTACATTTAGGAATGACGAGAGCACATAATCTTCACATGAAGTCACATGGGTTCACATTTACCACACGAGTGTGGTGTCAGTTGAACTATTTCTTTAAAACATGTTTTCAGCTGGCTTCTCTTTGTTGCCTCGCTGCTTAAGCCGCATGATCTTTCTTCCATAATTTGAAAACATAAAAAAAGCTGAGGGTATATTTGAGAATATTATTTGCTATGGGCTGTAATTGCATAGAATCAGTTTTGGGCCAGGTAGTCTGAACTGAAGTGCAAAATCTGTACAAAACAGGGTTATTTTTCACATGGTTTTGGCTGCAGGAAATTTTAAAGTAATTTCTGTGTGTGTGTCTTTGGCAGTGCCAAACACACACATACACACACACACAGAAATGCAATAATGAGCATGGAAGCATGATGTGCAGCCAGCTCACTTATTTTGGTTTGGCACAACGATAGCACCATAAAATTATCCATGAGTGATGTGAAATCACGCTCAAGGCCTCAAATCTGTGCAGGTGCAAAAAGACTGAGATTCAAGCGCTCTCTTGTCAAAACAAACAGAAAAGACAGAGAGCTATAGAAAGAAAATGGAAAAAGTCAATCAAACCATGAAGCTCGGCATCTAAACCTGTTCAGTTAGTTCCACTGCTGATCACTTCATAGTCAAACAATCAAACCAGTGAGAGCAAAGATGAGAAATTGAACATGCAGTAATTACTGGAGAACATCGCGACCTCCTGCTTACACACCCCGGGCACAGGAAGTGACACGTGAGAGCAGACAGTGGTTAATTACTATTGGCCCTCCACCGCCGTCCCACCAGGCATCAGCCGCAGTCGCTCCTGATACTAAAATAATTAATGCTGTTGCCGTCATCCCCGCTCCCTGTAGCCATGGTGATGAGAAGATTTCCCCCCCGAGTCCCCCCCGGGTTGTCAAGCAGCAGTTAGCCAATGAGGGTAGTCAGTGAGTGCCTGTATGTGTGTGTATGTGAATGTACTGTCCAATAATTTATATACCTATGGATTTTGAGTAATCTGAAGTATGGCTTTAAGCTGCAGGTTCCAGGTTTCGGTCAGAATAGGTTCTGTTTTTAAAATGGCATGTTTCCTGTGAATTGATTTCAACAACATGATCTAAGGATCAAATTAGACAACAAAGTTAGAAAGCTCACTGAGTGCGCCAACCTCTGGCTGAACATTCCCCAAAAAACAGAAGTGTCTCCGGATGTGGATCAATCTGTGATATTTTCTTGAGTTGTGTCTGTGCAGAAACAACCCCTCGATATGTCAAGCATGTTAAAGTGGATGGAAACTGAGCAAGCTTCAGGTTTTCCATGTGGGATTTCCAAGGTTCCTTTTAATTCCAAGACATTTTGTGCATTACAATCACACTGAAACCACACGAAACTTAAACCAGCTCGGTCTCACAAGTCTGTGTATTTGAATTGTCAGATTGAGGAATGCACTTCTTGCCAGAAGCTTTTCAGTAGACATACTGTGAATATACTACAACTGACTTGCTAATTGCTGCCAGCCAGTTACTGTACATTTCACAGTAGTTTTACATGCCAGGATGCATTCTGCAAAAGTGATGATGAAAACATTAACGGCCCTTTTTGCTTGGCTACTTTCACTGGCTTCGCGCACGGGGACACTGTCATATTTTCTCAGGAAAGACACAAACACAAACCGTTGCCACAAAATTAGAAGAACACTCTCGTGTAGCATTGTCTGCTGTAGCATTAAGAGACCCCTGCACTGGAACCAAAGGGAGCGGGTTATCAAGAAAAACATCCCAGGACCAAAAGTACCTCGGCATTGGTGGAAAGCACTGAAGCAGTTCCATAACAGAGCACCTTCAGTCTCATGAGCCACATTAGCAGCACTTGTTCTGCCTGCGATAATCTTGCATCATTTTGGGTCACATTGATTTTTTTTTTTCATCTTTTTCTCCACAGTAATCTCTTACACTTTCCCCATGCCTGTTGACCTCTTCCTCCTCTGCTCTCATATCCGTCAAGTGCGCAGCGCCTTTATGGATTGAATCGCAATGAATATAAACAATTTGCAGCAAAGCACTTGAAAAGGATTATGTGTGTGCGCGCTCGCCAGTGTGCATCAGAAGGTGTCCTGGTGGTCCTCTGTTTTCTGTTGGACCCTCTAATCCTTTTAAATCAGCTTTGTTAATCCCACTTTCTTCTCACAGCTGCTGCGGCTCCATGCAGACACATACAATCACTCTCGCCGCTGTGCATGCAGGCTGCGTTTTCAGCCCACTCCAAAAGGACAGTGACATTTTCTGAAATATGCTTGTTTGCTTGGTTCACAAAGACAGAGTAAGATTAGAAGATCGATATCAGTTTCCTGTCTGTGCTGGAAACACAGAGACTCCAGAAACACTGAGTCCATTAACAGACTGTGGCAAACTAGTGGTTTTCACCAGAAAACATGAAGTGAACATGAAGTTGTGGTAGACTCTTGAATGTAGCCCTGGCTGCTTCACTAGCTGCCCGTTTCCTATCAGTCTGGACTAGTGGTGAGAATATGATAGTATCCCCAGAAGTGCACAATGTATGTAACTTCTAGTTGTAAAATATTTTAATCATATTTTGAAGTTGGGCTTCAGATAGAAATTTTGAATTCAGTAAGTATTTTGAATTCTATCTCTGCACCTTCACTGAGTCTTTATTTCTTCTTCTTGTAATTTAATAGTATTAGTATTGCATAATTCCTCTCTGTACGTCACCGAGGTGGATGTTGCACTTCATCTAATCTGTAATTTATAATTGTGTGACACTGTGCTACCAAGTATATATTAAGAGCGCTGGATACAAAAATACCGCCACTCTTTCCTCATTGCAAACCATAGTACTGGAACTAAAAATCTCCTGTGGCCAAAGCTTGTAAGAACCGGTTGGCCGAAGGCGCATTTTCCCCAAGGAGTGATATTAAATGTCTGTAAAAGTGCTCACGAGGCACACTGAACTGAATTAAGTATGCAGGGACATGAGGGGGGGAAATTAAGGATGTCACAGTTTATGGTCAGCGTCTTAACCCCTGAACCACGGGGGCACTGTGGAAAAGCTGTTTCTGCGGGTGGTGTAAAGCAATCCAGCCGCTGATTTTTATGAATATGGAAAATGCTTCCTGATTTAACTGGAATGTGTATTTTAAAACGCACCGGGCTTGTTACATGAGTTTAATCCGTTGAATTGGCAAATTCTTAAATGTGGGGAAGGATAAGTGAATGTGATGCAAATGATACACAAGCAGCACAGCCTGTGCTATAAATCCCCGAGCTACCACTGGGAATTTTTTTTGTTTTTGTTTTGCAACTTTGCCCTCTTTCTCCTTCACTTAAGCTCTCTCAAATATTCTCTCAGCTTCCTTCCCAAAGATCTGTTTATGGAAGCAGAGTCTTTGAACCTCACCCTTTATAGTTCAGAGGCTGTGAGGTGGCAGCGGCTAATGTCAATGCTAATTATACTTCCCCCAATCTGCAAAAACACCTCTGAACTATCAGTTCACAGCGTCCAAGGTGCCAACGCTCCAGAAACTCTCATTTTGGAGAAGTCGGGTAGGGTGAAGGTTTTTTGGGGGGTGGTACATGCAAAGGAGGTTTTTTTTTTTCTTCAAAATGACGTGTGATGAAAAACAGTCTGAACTTGCTAGGCTTTTGAGTTGATGCAGAAGTAGCTGCATTCTTCAGCTAGCTTGTCAACACTGAATTGGCAATGCAGCTGGAAGCCCCAGGGACAGAAACACTGGGAAGCCCCTTTTTTTTCTTACTAAGGAGGGGAAACAAAGCTGCAGGGGGAAAGAGATCATAATGAGGCCTGCTCTTATACAGAGTGTCTGCAGCTGGGGCTCATTTCAGGATGCGGCCTCTCTTTAAGAGGGCTGAAGGTCAGTGGGCTGAACCTGTTTGTCCTCCCAAATTAAACATTTTATTGAGGATTCGGCGGCGTCATCAGTTCACGCCTTTAGGCCCTCGGCAATATGAACGCCGCTCACAGGGTGGGGAGCAGAGCAGGTTTCAGCATCAGCAGTGTGCGGCGAGTAGCAGGGAACCACCACTGTTTACTATGTGCATAATTACATAGCTGGTGGGCCTGTCTGATTGCTGACATTCAGCCATGCTATACTGCTCGTTTGCCTCAGAGACCACGGCGTGATTTTGCTGAGGGTGAATCCGTGCAGGAACTCTGAAACCCAGAATGAACTGTTTGGTGATCACAGCTCGCATTCAGGCTGGTTGTACATTGAAAGATGATGTCAAACAAGGTCAAAGGTGAAATGGTTGAACTCTGAGTAACAGTGGCCAAGCTGCCACCATGATCAGTGTCTCCCCTCTGGGGAAAATGATGGCTTGTGCCACAGAGAAATTTTGATCACAGAGAGCCTTCTTCACTTTTGAGGATCAGTGATCAATAAAAATGACAACCTGTGACACTTCATGTCATAGTTGTCGACACCTGTGGAGATTTATATTAAAACTTTTCTTCCTCCAGCTTTAAATACAGCTGTACGACTGATATCAAGTTATCTCAGGTCTCCGAATTCAGCTCCACCTCCCTCTGTGCATTTTTAGACTCATATTCCTCTTCAGTCAGTTTATGCCGTGATTTAACCTCGTTTTCTATTCCCCTGCTAGCTCTACTGTTCCTCACAATTAGCATCCAACACTAACCGGCTCTTAGTTAGCAATTAGCGTCCTCTCCCACAATCAAACACTCCAGTAATAACTGCCTTCCCTCTCTCCCATCTGAAAAATACATAAACGCATCAAAGCAATTCAGTTAGATGCCCACAGAACAGATTACAATATTAAGCAAATGATGATGCATTAAGAAACTAAGCTGAGTCAATGAGGAACAATATGGATTTAAAGATCTGCCAGTAGAGGGCGGAAACCGTGAATTGTAAGCATCTTGGAAAGCTTCAGTTCAGTAGCACAGCGAGAGAGACCGTTTTAGAAAGTTGACATCTGATTGGGACTTTCTTAGATTTTCTGGTTGGTGGTTCTAAAGTCAACGACATTCTTACTTGAAATTGAGGAATTAAACAAACAAAAAAACATGTTCAAAACTGCTTATATAAACGACAGTGCCTTTATGTTTGCACTGTTCGAGTCTCGGTTGATGTTTGATTCTTACAGGCAGAATGATTCTTTATGAAGAGAAAGTATGAGAAGAACAACAAAGAAGAACCAATAATCTGAAATAATGTTTTAAAAACTGTTGAAAGGCAGAAAGAACTGGGTCGGCCAGATATTGACAGAAGTGAGAGACAGGGGATTAACACGGGAACAAAAAAATGAAGTTATAACTGTGTTTAGAGTGAGAAGAAAGCGTAAACAGATTTCCAGCCTTGGGGCACAAACCCAAATCAAGGGCCTCCGACTTTTTTATCTTCCAGTGCAAAACTCAAACACTGCAGCGGTTGGCAGTTGCATAGCAATTAGAGCCGGGATAAATCGATACCTCCCAGGATATGACACAGTGAAAAGGCTTCCTTTCACAGAAGAAAGGTATGAAGGTTGATGGGAAAGAAAGCAATTTACAGTGCTGGGAAAGAGATGGCAACTCCGGCTCGGTCGCGGTCTGTAGGCAGACCAGAACCAACGCTCAGACTCGGCGCTGTCTGGAGCCACTGCTTGTGTGTGCCGTTACTTTCGGTCGCGTGAAGAATCTGAAAGCTCGCTCAGTCTCCGCAAACAGTTTTTATAAACAGGTGAGGTGTGAAGGAAAGGTCTGGAAATAATGATCAACCTCTATAGGCCACATTAGCATCACATTAACCTTTGGGAAGTGTAAGTGTGTGTGTGTGTGTGTGTGGAGGATGACAGGGTCAAATCCTACACTAAGAGGCACTTTCTCTCCTTTACTGTTTCTATTCTATTTATTCATATATAAAAATAATTTTCCCCTAAATATTGACATGTGATTTTGTAAAAATTATTCAGTACTATGGGAAAGTATGCTAATAATCTTAAAGCACAGTGTTGTGATGTGTGTATTGCTTGTGTGGACACAGATACACAGTAAATACTACAATATAATGAACTCAGGACATGGGATGTCACACAGCATGAAACACAGAGAAGAATCTCCATCATATGGGCCAAAAAATATGAAGCTTTAGTGATTTTTCTCTTTCAGCTGTCGAGCCGGTTTCTGAGCTGTCCACGCATCACTGCAGGACCCTGCTCACCGGACCAGTCCCATCTAGCAGCAACAACAACCGTTTGATACAGAGGATCATAAAATCTGGTAAGGCTGTTTTTAAATATGAACACAAATGACTTTGCAGCTCGTAGCCGCCCCCCCATCAACGTATGGATGAGTCTCTGCTGCTCCTTCTCCCCCGTGTCTCGCTTCTCTCCCCTTGAAAGAGCTAGAGAGCGATTACACCTCCCCTCTCTCCATCAGACTCGGGCTAAGTCGCACCATGTCTCATATAAGCACACACACACACACACACACACACACACACACACACACACACACACTGCTCAGCGGTGTCAGTGTGTTTCTAATGGTGTGATGAACTGTCCTTGTGTGTCTGACTGGCAGCTTCCTCGCTCTCTCTAAATATGGGATTTATGGAGTATAGTAGGTGGCCTGAGGCACTGCAATGTACTGCATATACTGTAATACACCAGTTTACTGGGTACACCTAGCTTAAGGTAATGCAGTATAATGCAACAATCCTATCCTCCTTCAGGACAGTTATTTAAACTGTTTTCAGTTTGGAGGATGCAGTTTGTGGTGCTTTGCGGTGAATTGTATTGAATTGCATTCTTTCTACTATTTTGTCCATCTCCATTTACACCAGTAACAGAAACGCCTCTCTCTACATAACGTATGATGTCACAAATTATGAGAGCTTTAAAAAAATATGAAACACATAGAAAAGCTCAGCTGCAGTGAGGTGGACTTAACGTCATTTTCAGCTCTATCCAAGTAGAATTGTGTGTGTGTTCATGGATGTGTGTGTGTGTGTGTGTGTGTGTGTGTGTGTGTGTGCATGTCCGTCTTCCCTCCGCTCTCCTCCCTCCCAGTTTAAAGCCCAGCGCTGAGCTACTAATGGAGGACAAGCCTGTTAGAGCAACACGCCACGCTTTACTAGCAGCACACCAGGGACACACACACACACACACACACACGCACACACAATGACAGACTGAAAAGCTCACACACACATTATTCATGCAAAAACACACAAAAATGCACCAAAAAACAGAACGCACACACACAGATGAATACCCAACAAAACAACAAGCATTCAGCGCCCGCGCGCACATCCCAGTAGAGCGCACCGCCATAGCAACGGCCCGCAAACAGCTAATCTATTCAGCGATGCAGCAGTCGTCTCAGCGCGAGCACTGCACAGCCTCCAATTATACCTTCATTTGTTTGTCAGTTGTTTTGAAGTCAACATGAAAACCAGCAGAACGCCGGCTTTAGAGCCACTTCACACACATGGCGCAGCTTTTATTCATTTGAACTCAACGCTTCAGGCCACAGAACAGTCTTAAGTCTCCGGCATCGTACCAGAAACGCAGTGTGGCCTCTTCGCCGGGTCGCAGTCGGTGTCTGACCCTGTGACGTCAGAACTGTAGCACTGCGATGAAAATGGACAAACCTTTTACAAGCACAGACACGAGCTTTGGCTACAGCATAACTCTGCTGCTGTTAGTGCATTTTCCATAATTTCATGTCATATTCAAATATAAATATTGTGTCCAAAGTATTAAATAGTGAGTTGGTGATTTGAGTTGGCAGTTTTGTGTGATTGGTTTGATAATAGAACTTGTGTCAAGCCTGTGTTTTGACATAGTATTATTTAAAATGGCAAAAGCAGCTTGTCTACATAATTTGGTACGAACCATTACCAGATAAAGATGAATAGTTTCTGAAGAAAGGATGTGGTCAACCGTTTGAAGGGTAAAAATTTTGTTTCTTTATTTTTTAGAAAAGCCAGGTCAAAATTTTATTCTGCCCACGGCTGCAGTTGTAACCCCGGGCTTTCACCATACTTGCATCACTGTGATGTAGCAAACTAGATGGTGAAAGGGGATTAGACAGAAAAAGAAAGAGAACAGAGAAGGAAGGGAGGATGTGAATAAGGAAGGAGGGCTTCAGAGACACAGCAGTGTGTTAACCGGAGCCAAGCATGGCAAATTGGACCGAATTTTCCGCCTGTGCGATTTCAATACACAAACGCAGGCGTACATAACCATGCTTAATAAGTGCCAGGCTAATGCATTGTATAATCTCCTCTAAATTAATATGTTAGACACAATTGCCTGGTAATTAATTCCTGTCACAGCATATCCAAACGGGAAGATTTATTCGTATCTGTCAATCATAAAAAAAAAAAGCCTGAGGCAGATTATTGCCCAGCGCGGCGTGGCGGCGTTAAGGATGATGATGCGGTTATATGTGGTGGTATATGTCTGGTATGTATAAACATCCATTACCCGGGCCTTTAAAGAGCCGGCGACGAGCGCCGGCCATCAAACGAAGGTCACCGCGATGACGGGATGAAAGGGGGGAAAGCAGCAGCAGCCTTTTGTTTTATGGCTTCATAAAGAACATAATGTCTCCACGGGCTCTTCAACCGCCCAACGTCCACCCACCATTCAGTTTCATGGCTTTTCCTTTCCCACACTGGCCTCGCTCCCTTTTATTGTTTCTCAGGATTCCTTTTTTTGGTGAAACTGCAGCTACGCAGAGATTAGCATGAAAAGACACAATTTTTTTTCTTCATTTCTGGAAGTGCAGTCTTAAATGACTTGTGCTCTCGAACAGCAGTGTGGTTGAAATGCTGAATATGAGGGAAATTTCAGCTTGTACAGTGGATATGTAATACAGATTGGTGTCAAAGACACATTAAGCTAATTCTTCTTTGGCGAGTTGCTGCTGTTTCAATCAGGTGACAAACTTCATAACCAGGTTTGGGGCTGCACACATAGATAGCTTACTTTATTGTTCCCTGAAAGGAAATTATGTGAAAAGAAACCCTTATCACTGCCGAAACCCGGGATCGAACCAGGGACCTTTAGATCTTCAGTCTAACGCTCTCCCAACTGAGCTATTTCGGCAGGTGATGGTACATAAGTGTAAACAAAAGATGAAAGATCCCAGTTCAGTCAGTGGTTCCCAGCATGACGAGGTCAGGAGAGATGATTGGCAGGATCAGGTGGCCCACAAACAGGCGGGCGGTCGTGGATCAAGTACACAGCCGGAAAGTCGGGAAACCGCCCGACCTGCAGCGTAGGGGATGCAAGTTTCACCACAGGCCTGATCCAACACCATGTGTTCAGATCCAAAGCTCAAAACTAAGACTTCAGAACCGTCAGTTTCCACACACACACACACACACACACACACACCAGCCTCGGCCTCTCTGCTGTGTACTCAGAGCTACCCACACAAACAATGGTACATTGTTTAGTCCTGCTGCTGTGATTCACGAGCTTGTTCTCCATGAGGAGCTAAGTAAGATTTGCCAAGACAAACACTGGTAACTCAAATGAAGTAGCGCTCACCAAGCAGGTCACAGAGCGAATGCACCGCAGAGGCCGGACACAAAAGGTCAGAATTCATTTTCATTAACGCACCATTGAAATTTTAATATCACAAGTAATACTTAATGCTGATGCTGAAATAATTAGTGGATTAATCAATAAGTCGACGAAAGGAAAATTAAAGGTCCTGCAGATCCAAATCTTCCATCTTCTTAAATGTGAGGATATGCTCTTTTACTCAGTTGTATCAACTGCATCAATGTAAACTGAATTAATGTTTTTTTTAACCGTTAGTCAAACCAAACAAAAAAAAAGAAAATATAGTTAGTCAGAAAAAGATAACCAGTCCCCGACAGCGACAAAACGATGGCCGCTCTTCACTCACACAACCAAAAGGTATTTCACTTTTCAATTATTTGCTCACGCCTGGTGCTGGTATGAAAACATGCACACACACACACACACACACACACAGGCCTGCAGGCATGTGGTTTTTCTTTATTAAAAACCAGAAAGCGCAATTAGCTGCAGAATATGCTTAACCCTGTATCGCTCCCTCAGCTCGAGGATATATTGCTTCTTCCTCCCCATTATTAAAAATATCACAGACACGAGAGGACGGGGGGGTGGGGTGGGGGCAGACAGGAAATATCAACAGCTACATGTTTAGCAAGTGGAGGTTGGGCAATGTGTTCCATTTAGTGGTAGGAAGGCAGGTGTGTGTGTGTGTGTGTGTGTGTGTGTGTGTGTGCGACTACTTAGCATACTAGCATACTCTGGATGTCAGTGCCATTCTATGTAAAATACGACAATAATGACAGTTATTGTTGGAGGTGGGTTGGACTGTGACAGTATCTGTCCCTCGCTGACTGACATATACTGCTGAAATACGTGTGCATGACAATCATGACAGTTCCTCAGCCTAACGAGGCATCTGTAAAGACATGCCGGTTTGCATGCCAGTTGGAAATTTAAAAAAAAAAAAAGAAAAAAAGAAAAGTTGATATTTTGTAGATTTCCTCTTGGCTGAGCTGGAGAAATAGGTCTATTAACAAAATAAGACAAATGCAAAGAAATTGTGACGTAAACAAAACATTTGATTAAAGGTCAGACAGGCTGGACTGGAAAGACAAAGACTGAAACCTTATTCAAACTGAATACATGAAAAAAGCAGCGCCCACTGTTTACATCCCCAGCTGCTGATATTGACATGCATGTAGAGGATGGGAAAGCACTAGAAGCACAAGTGTACTGTTGGTGATGTTTCAGTGACCTCCACAGTGAGGGTCTTGGCATAATTTGAGCGATATTTGAAGGTGAAAACAAACTTTTGCTCTCCGTCAACACCTTGTCAGAGTGAAGGCTCGTGAATAACAGGCCCACTGTGCTGCGGTTTGTGTTGCTGCTCCTGTGTCGTCGCTGCTGTGTTATTTAGAGGTGGGTCGTGTCGCTCACGGTTCACGGTGTGTGGTTTCACCTGTGGTTCTGTCGAGCGGACAGAAATGTTCTGATGTCCGCCTCAGTGATCCGGCCGCGACTCACGCCACATGAGCACAGTGTCTGTGTCGCCTCCCTCTGTCAGGTACCACGGAGACGGGAGTGATGTTGTGTGTTCGGCGTGTCGTCCACCTCGGTCCAGGCGCTGCGGGGTGGTGGGCGTTGTGTTCTCTGGACACAGGAGAGAGCTCAGACCTGCTTCACGGTCCCATTCAGCTCACTTGCTCCCTCCATGTCCTTTAAAAGATCAACTTTTTTTTTAGGCTTGCTCTGACTTGACCCGTGATTTCTTCCGGTTGAGTATATGCATCCTACCAAGCCCTCGATCCTCTGATCTACTCACAGGCATTCGTTGAGCCTGTGTGCACAGTGGCTGCCGTGCGTTATCGTCCCTGACCCGCTGCCGTCATCTAAATGTCTCGCAGATTAAGAAAACTGATTCCAACTGCAGCCGGTGCCAATCAGAAACATGGATAGGAGGTTTACCTGCCACGGTATCTGTGCCTGTTTCCCAGTAACCAGGCCTGCATGTTTCTCAAAACCAGAATATCTGTGTGCAAAGCCTGTCAGCAAGGCTGCAACCATTACATGTGAAAACCAAATCAGAACCCGGATCAGTTTAAGAGCTGAGAGTAGCAGCAGGTTTTTTCTGCCCAAACCATCATCGTATTTTTCTGCGTTGACTTTAACTTCTTTTTTTTAATTCAATTGAATCCTGACAAGTAATACCGAGAAATTTCATCCTAATCTCGATTTTACCACCCTGAAGTTGCAGCCTCGCTTCAGATTATGGAAATGCAGTGATAAAAATTCCTCTCCTCGACTCGTTTCTACTCTTCCTCCTCCTCCTCCTCCTCTCCCTCCACTTCCTCTCTGTGCCAACACAACACAACACAATAATAAGATTACAACACTAAGTGTGTGTGTGGAGCTGGGCAGCGATGCCCAGATTTTAAAAGGTTGTGTGGGTGAGAGACATGCAGCCCACACACACGCACGCACACACACACACACACACAGACACACACACACACACACACACACACACACGCAGCTTTTGTATTTTCTCCTCTTATGGTTTTCGGTGGTTTTAGCCAGAAACTAAAACATGGAATTACGCTGGAGATTCATTTTACCATGAAATCTCCTTTTTTTTTCTTTCTTTTTTCCCCTCTTAATCCTCTTTGTCTTCTTAATGGTTTCCTCTCCATCTTTACACAAGCCAAAGTTTTAGTGGTACTTACAGAAGAAACAGATTTAAAAGAGGCAGTTGAAGTAGTGTTTATGGTAGCAGTGGTAACGGGTTGTACTGCAGGAGAACAGAAACAATGGCTGTGGTTGGAGGAGTAGTAATGATGGTAATACTCATAGTAGTAGTTCTGTACAGTAATAATTGTCATCTGTAGTTTTACATTAAAAGTAGAATTTGGAGTTACCATAGTAGTATTCATAGTTGTAGTAGTGTGAATGAAGGGGGGAGTTGTAGTACTGGTAGTAGTAGTAGTAGTAGTAGTAGTCTGTAGAGGAGTAGTGATCGTTATAACAGTAATAACACAGAGTGTAATAAACAGAGTTAGTAATAGCAGATATAGAATAACTGTACCATTAATAGTAGTGATTAGCAACACCCTGCTACTGGTGATTATTGCTAAAAAGGAGCAGGTGGGAGAAAATAGTAGGAGTAATGTTGGAAGTGTAGTACAGTAGATAAAAGATGTCGTAGTTACAGCACTTGAGTGGCAGAAGTAGTAGTACTGACTGATATAGTACTGTGTAGTAGTACTGACAGATGTGGCTGTATGGAAATGAAACCCGATCATGATTTCTTTATGCTATTGTTTGAGTCTCACCAAGATGCTGCATGTGAATCTGTTAAGGGTCTTAGGCAGCCAGTAGTAGTATTGATCCATACCCCTCCTCCGCACACACACGCACACACACACACACACACACACACACACACACTGTCTCCTCCCTGACTACCCCCCCCCCTTTCCTCTGGTGGCAGACTGAGCTGTAAAAATCAATGGGGAAAATGTCCTGAAACAGCCGATCTAGAAGCCATCTGTCTCTCCCGGTCCCCGGAGACCGGCAGCACGTCCCCGAGGGACGAGACGCTCGCAGAAGAAGTTGAGAGACGGGGAGAAGAAGGAGCCCGGGCGCACAACAACACGAGAAAGTGTTAACAACGCGTAAATCCTCAGTATGGGTTACACAGCTTGTGGCTGTTACATAAGAGACAGTTGGAAGCTTCCATAGACAGACTGGTGTCATAAAGAAGCTAATTTGAAGAACACATGACCTGATCCGTAAATCATCTTAGTGTGTGATGTGCAGCCACTTCATTTACCGTACAGCAGCTTGTTCTGCCTCTGATTTTGCAGCAGAGGTGGAGCCGTTTCAATTTCTCCCAGATGAAATTTTGACCTTTTTGATATCATGATCTCCAGGAAGTCATCCAGCTCCGTTCGGTAACAAAACAATGTGCCAGGATGCGTTACTCGACAGGTTTTTGTTTAAATTAGACCGCCGTTGTCCGGGACATCACATTTGGGTTTCAAATTTTGACCTTTTAATTATTGCACCCTCATTAAATCAATTAATGCAATTTGCAAGAGTGGCTGGATGTGTGCCGGGGCTTGTGTCAGTCACACTAATGGTGCCGGAGGAAGAGACGCCGAGTGTCAGAGGTGGAGGAGCGTTTCTGGAAATTAGGTGCAATCTTCAAAGGTAGAAAGTCACTGAAGGCAAAAACTTTCATAAGAGTGGAGGGAAGAAAGGAGGAAGGATAGAAAATTGATGGAAAAACGAAATGCCCTGAACTAAGAAAGAAGGGACGAAAGAAAGATGAGAATTTGGCAAGAGGTGAAAGAGGCGAGGAACAGGATGGGCAGGTGGGAAGGAAGGGAAGAAAGGAGGAGAAGAAAAAATCAAGATGGTATGCACTGAGGAGAAGGAGAGAGCGTGTGTGTGTGTGTGTGTGTGTGTGAATCAACACAACACAACTCAGCGGCCCATCAAACATTTTGAGAGCCTGTTGGAAACGATTTCCGCCATCTGATCCCTTAAAAGGGTTTATGATCTCCGCGACAAACCAGAGGTGCCGTCCTATCAGCCTGCCCATCAGCTTGTCAGTCGTGTTAGTGCTCCATTAAAAAAAACTGTGGTCACATCAAACAGGTCGCTTAACGTTTATGCTCACGCAGGTCGTACCTGACGTGTACGAAGCAACACGAGCTGCGGTCGCTGGGAAACGATCCAGGCTGAACCTTCAGCAGCACAAGACCTGAAGTTAAACTGCAGAAACCTCTAACTGAGCAGCTTGTCTCTCTGCAGGTTTGAGGCTTTGCTGCCTTGCTGACATAGTGGTATTTTTTATTTATGTTTTAATAGTCATTTTTGTGTTCGGTTACATGGCAGCAGTCAACAAGTTCTCAGGTTTTGAGTGTCTGGCATGTTCCAGTTTGCTCGGTAAACAAAAAAGAGAGGAGCACTTGATGCTTGGTGAAACATTTTCATTTGCACGTGCACAGTCTCCCTGCCCTAATTAACGGTAATATTGAAAAATGAAATGACAGCAGTTAAGCATCATCATTGGCAGTGGTATAAAGTAACAAAGTACATTTACTTCAGTGTAGTGAAGCAGAATTCTGACTTTAACTTGTAATGAGTTTTTACAGTGAGTATCCGAGCTCTCAGTGCTCATTAGTACTTTTGTTGGTTTGTACGGTGACATTTAGCGAGTGTGGGTTCAAGGCTGGAAGGTGTATTCAGAGCGAGGAAAGAAAAAATGCTGATTAATTTGGATCCATTTATTTAAAAAGAAAAAGAAGTAAAATAAATGGTTTTTTGGGGGGGGGGCAAACTCTCCTGAACTGAACAGGTGGGCGGA
This sequence comes from Psettodes erumei, assembly GCA_016785225.1. Lineage (NCBI taxonomy): Eukaryota > Metazoa > Chordata > Actinopteri > Pleuronectiformes > Psettodidae > Psettodes > Psettodes erumei. The sequence goes on from JAFBJZ010000827.1 coordinate 2,012,507, forward strand.
TTGAGCCGAGCTCTTCCCTCCACTGCATCCCTGCTCTCCCGAGCACACGCCACCACATGAAAACCACATGGAGGAGCATGTGCGTGCTGACGCTACGTCACAAACACCACGCACCGCACCTTATCTCCAGCATGGCTGCATGTGATGCTGCAGCTCTGTGCAGACTCACGGGACTGTTTGTGTCTTTTGTCAGCGTTTCCCCGTGGCGGCGGCGGTGGCGGTGGCGGCAGCGCTCGCGGTTTCTCTCCTCTCTGCCTGTGCAGCCTGTAATGACTGAAAGAGGAATGCTGCTGGTTTTATATAGGCCTCTAAAAATAACTCACCCCTCACTGCCATCTATGGGCCGGACTGACAGCCGCCGGCAGCCAGTAGCGTCTCTGCATTCCTGAAAGCCCCGCCCACTCCCCCAGTCACAGCGCCTCCTTAATTGGACGCCAGTGACATCATCAACCCTATTTACCTTATTAGGTCACGCATGTAAGTGACTGACAGGTGGCTCCTCCCCCCGCCCCCCTCCCCTCTCGCGCCGGTCGCCTGGATTGCAGCGGGGTCCAGTCTGCTGCTGGAGGAGCAAACCTGGCAACCTGGCAGCTCGTACGGAGACCGATTGGCAATCTGGCAATGCGGAAATAGATCTGGCACCCCCGAGCCCGGACTGAGGAGAGAGGCGTGACAGAGCGAGCAGAGAGGAGAGGATACAGCACTGAAAGATAAAATACTCAACTCTTTCTCTCCCGTCAGCTTTTTTTTTCTTTTTTTAAATTAAAGTGCTCAGGTGCGCTCATCTGCACCAGCTGGGTTTTTTTTGCAAAGCAGTAGTTTTTTTTATTTGATAAGTCTGAGAAGAAGAAAGAAGTGCGTTTTAATCGTTTGGATTCCGGACTTCTTTACTGACTTTTCCTCTTTGCATCAAGCATGGATGTGTTGGCGAATTACAGTATTTTCCAGGAACTCCAACTCGTTCATGACACTGGTTATTTCTCCGCGATGCCTTCCCTGGAGGAGAACTGGCAGCAGGTCAGCGATGATGCGTTTTCTCTTCTTTTTCCGGGGAAAGTGAAGGTGTTAGAAACTGGGATGAGATGGGATGTGTGCGCTGGTTGGTGTGAGGTTTTTTTGTTTTTGTTGATTTTTTTTAGTTTTAGTGTTTTGCATCAGTGGAGCGCTCCGGAGTAGCGGCAGCCCCGTGTAGTTGCGTCTTTTTTTCTCTCTCTCTCGCTCACATGGAGCACGGCGAGGTCCGCTGACAGGAGAAAACACACACACACACGTACACACACACTCACTCGCTCACACACACGCACACACACGTAGAGGGAGTGGGGTGAGGAGGGGGAGGATACAGACAGCGAGCATTACGCACTAATGGCTAAAAATCATTTAAAAATGCGTAGAAATATTCTTCACATTTGCGCACACGCCCCTTACTACAGACGACAGGTCCCTTAAAGGCACCTTAGACATACTTAAGGCTTAAATAAACCCTTTAATCATTAATGTAAAAGCAGGAGCGCGACACAGTTGCCCTGTGAATTCCCCCATGATCATTTTTAGATTTTAACTAAAACCTAAGAAGGAAAATCAACCTCAAAACGTTTTTGAATACAGCTGCGGAAAAAAACCCAAAACGAAACGCAGGTGGTCAAGCTGAAATCTTTGCGTCTCTTAAAGCTTTTCCTTCAAGGTTTACGTTACGGGGATAAGAGGATTTCCCCTGCACTGATGAGGCATCATTTATGGTTTCACTTTGGTCTGTTGTGGATCGTTTTTTTTTAATCCCATGCATATTTACTGATAATGAGCAAAGCTGTGGGATAAAACAAGTTTTTTTTTCCTGTAAAGATGATGTTCTGGAGATAGCAGGCAGAGATTAGAGCGACACTGAGGGCTCCACATGGGTTTGAAGTTATTTATTCTGTGCATATTTGACTCTAATGTTAAAATGAAGAGTTTAGGGGGGGTTGTAGTTTTATTTCCTGTAACTTTCCATCAACCCTTTACTGGGTTTTGTCTGTTTTATTACATGAAATAGACTTTTATGATGTGTTTCTATTGAGCTGGCAGTTCAAACTCAGAGCTGGATTACTCCTCAAAGTAGACTGATGTATTTTTTAAAAACATTTTAAAAATTATTTTCAGTGTCTGAGCAGATGATGTAGAAACTGAACAGGCCTATTTGAATTCCGGAGCGTGATGCTGTTTTTAGTGTGACTGAGCTGATCGATAGACCAGTCTGCCAGCCTGGTGTGTTCACACACACACACACACACACACACACACACATACACACACACAGAGGCCACAGAAGATGGACACATGTCTAATTGCTAGTGACTTGTCCTTAAATAATACATCCGCATCTGCCACTGTTTGTTTGCAGATAATCCTGCTGAATTATGCATCATCACCCACTATAGAACATACAGTAGCCTCAGCATGAGAGTCCACAGACTGTTTTATAACCTTAATCTCACATGTAATACTTGAATTTTTGTGAGTAAAAACGTAGATAAAAGGGCAATTTCAGTGATTTTCAGTGTGCTCGGTTTTCTGTGCTCTGTGGGGGTGGGTGATGCCCGTTTTGGGTCTTTTTTCACAATCTGAACCAGAATTTAAGACTCTCTTTAGTCTCATTATACCGTATGATGTCTAGAGCCTGTTAGAGCAGAATTTAACAATAAAGAATCGGGTGATTAAAAATATTTTCCCATTAGTTTGCCCCCTTGAACATGACAAATGGAAGCTGTTAATTGGACGCCATCTTCAGCCTCATGCGTGACTAAATGAGTGTGTGTGTGTGTGTGTGTTGTGGGGTGTTATCACCTTTATGTGCTCTGAAAGGTCTCCCTGCATGCGATGAAATCTGCTCAGATGGTGCTGGGCATGCAGAGGGGTCAAGCCGTGGGTATGTTTATTCTCGTCGTTTGCAGTTGTCCTCTCTGACTGTCTTACTGACACAAATTCACGCTGCCTCATCCTATTTTTAGACCAAACTGCGCATGGTTTCATCCCCGGTAACCTAATTTTTTATAAAAATGTGTAATCATGTTTCTAATTGATTGAGAGGTTTTACAGGAGTTTCAGGTTTTGATGTCGTGTCTCATTTTTCCACAGAATGGCTGGAAAATCTGTTTTAAAGTGGTGCCCAGAGACAGGAATGTAGAGCTGGGGGGAAAAAGTAATTCCACTCAGTTTATTCTCACTTTTACTCACAGAAAAAGTTTTTTTTAATCATATTTCAGCCCGTTTAACAAAACTGAGGGTACACAGTCAGTTATCATTTGAAATTTGAGAGCAGTGATGCAAGACATAGCGGCTGTAGTGACACGTGGGCAGTCTCAGCAAGAGTTGTTGTCGGTTGGGCCCCATCAGTCATTACACTGGTAACTACTAGTGGCAATGATTAGTAATTGGAGGCACGGAGGCTTGTTGAAGGGGCATGTGGAAAATATGCTCAATCGTTTGCTAACCAGGAAGAAGCTGAGGAGATGTTTAGCCAACTTAGCAGAAACAGTTAAAGCTGCTAGCCAACATTGCGTCTTGTGTATTCAAAGTTCTTACAATGATGTTTTCTGATATTAGTAACAAACCGCTCATACTGACAAACCCTCACACAATCATCACCAGCTCTGAAGCGCCGCTGGTTCTTTTACCCTCTTTTAACTGGCAGTTTCCAGCAGCAGAAGGCAGCCATTTTTAAAAAATCAAATACGCTGGGATAAAATCCAGTGTGAGCTACCGGCCCAGCACCAAACAGCAGACAGACACAGTTAGCAACGAGCTACAAAAGAGACAGATAATTTAGTTGATGGAGAAACGTGGCCTCAGGCCTGCTTGGTGTCTAAGAAGGTTAGTGATAGCTAATAGCTTAGCCATGACTGTTATAAAAAGTGTGACTTGTCAAGATGTGTGTCACTTTATGTGGAGATCTTTTGCCCCATTGTGGCTTATTAGTCTTAGCTAATTAGAGGTATTTCCAGGTGATGTTTCCAGGGCTATTGCTCGCAAGCTAACATGATGCAACATGCAACAAGATAAATTCCAAGATGATGGAAAAAGTTTGTTTTTTTTGCAGAAGATGCATCCGCTCTTAGTTTGTGAGCGTGGTGTAAAAAAACAAATCCATTTCATTCATACAAACCATCCATATTGACGGAGGAGAGCGTCTTTGATACGAGCTCAGTGTTTCAGTGTGGTGGAAAACACCGGGCTGTTGTCAATGGAAGGCCAAAACCGAGGTGTGTGTTCTCACGTTTTCCTGCACTAGTGGGGACGCGGTCTTGGGGAGAGGAGAGACAAACACACACACACACACACACACACACACACAGTGAGACCAGGCACACCCATATTTTTTCCACTCTTGTTTCTTCTGTCTCCTTCTATCCCCTCATTCACTCCATCCATCACACACACACACACACACACACACACACACACACGGTTGGCTGGCATGCACTAATGGAAAGCTATGGTCTGGCAGGACTCATCCCGCCACTTTCGACAGTAATTGGCCGTTTGCTGTCAGACCAGCAGAGAAACACACACACACACACATTTTCAGACAAAAACACACACGTACACACAAACAACCAGATCTGTGTGCGCGTGTGTCATTTATCTTTCCTTCCTGTCCCTACATCATGCTCCTCCTGGTCTTTGTTTCCTTGTACAGGCTTCTTTTATCAGCTGCTTTGCATCATGGCCAAACATGTGGACCCCCCACACACACACACACACACACACACCTGTCTATCAGTCTTGTTGTCTCTGACAGTATGAGTCCACGTTGTGCATGTAATTGTTGCATCTTTGCGCGTTCAGAATGATGTGATAGGCTTTATGGATTTCTGTGCGTAGCAGCATCCGAGGATAAAAAACCCAGCAAACCCAGACCCCCGACTTCCCAATTAGATGTAATCCATTTATTTCAAAGCAGAGCCGTGCCAAAGTCTGAGGAGTGAGAGGGACAAACAGAGGGATGATTGAGGTGAAATCTGAAGCAGAGGTTAAACCGGCAGACTCTCTCAGTCTCTTTCTCGTCCCGTCTCTTCATTTGCATGCTCCGTGTGTCTGTAGCTCTTTTCAAGCTGATTGATTTATTTGCTGTGGTGTTGTCACGACGCTAGGCCGAGACCAACCGGCTCTCACTCGTGTCTCGCGTCTCCATTAGGTCCGACGAGCCCGCATCCTGCAGCCCTGCCGTCTTCTCGGGAGTGCATTCTGTCAGGGTTATATATCTGCTGCAGTTTGTGATTGCAGCGCTGCTGAATCAACCATCTATTTCTGTCCAATCTTCCGTGTTTCCGCAAATTTTTCACAGAATATCATCCACTTCACCTGCTGGGTCGAAGAAGCACAGCTCACCCTGGGGTTCTGTATCAACCCAACAAGCCTCATGATTTCAACTCTCTTGCTGGACCGAACTGAACCATCAGTAACACAGTAACTCAGTCCAAGCATGTGAATTACAGAGCTGGTTGGATAAGTGTTGCCCTGCAGGTTAAATTGGATTTGTCGGTTCTGGGTTCGTAGGTAGTTTAAGATCCCAAATCACTTTTTTTCTATTCTGCTACCTGCCTACGTTCATGTTCTTTTTAACTGCATTTAAATATTTTAAACGAGACTCAGTTGTATGCGCCATAAATGAGCTGAGGTGCTGATCATGATGGCCACTCTGCAGGCGCTGTCTTTGCTAACCTGTTAACCCACTGCACGGACCATTGGGTAAACTGGTTTTCTATCTATCTCTCTCTCTCTTTCTTTCTCATTGTGTCTCTCTCTCCCTCTCTCTCTCCCCCCGTGGCATGACGGTGGCCCAGGGAAGTTTGACAAGATAATGAATTGCTATGCATGCTGCGGTTTTTCCACATTTCACAGCCCAGTAACTCTGTATGTAGGGGACGGAGGGGATTGGGGCGGCGAGTGGAGGAAAGGATGAGAGCGAAAGAAAACACCAGCAGACACAATAAATGAGCGAAGATGAATAAATGCACATGAAAGTTAGCCAGGAAAAAGACCCCCCCCAACCTTAGTCACACACACACTTAACATCCTTCCTCCTGTCTCTCTCACCATCCGTCCTGTGTCACCAAAAATATGCACACACACACACACAGTTATGTAATTGTCTGTTGAGCGCAGCTGCTTCCTCACACTCACAGCAGACGAGAAAAAAAGAGGAAGACGAGGGAGGAAAACAAAAGAATGAAGAGAAAAGGAGGAAAGAGACAACAGAGGAGAGAGAGAGAGAGAGAAAGAGAGGAAGAGAAGCGGAATTGTTGCTGCTGATTACGTAATGAGTAATCCAAGATATACCTGTTATCTTAAAACTGAATTAATCATATCTGCTAAATACATCAACTGCAACTTTAAAAAACAAAACTATTTACAGTATCATGTGAGTCTTTGACTATAACGTGTGTCCAGCGCTTTTGGCCTTGACTGAAATATCTTCACAACTATTATGTGGATTAACAGCCACCTGGAGTCACACCTGCGTGGCTGACTGGGTTTTCACCACTCAGCTGCTCGTCATTTCTGTCCGGTCCGATAAGCAGGACTCTGTCTTGAGTCTGTCGTTTATCGTCAGCCCCCTGATTGATGGACGGCCTGTCCAGGGCGACCCACCTCTTGTCCACTGCATGCAGGGACTGTCCGTGGCCCACTGTGTCCCTGAACAGGACAAACTTTACAGAAAATGGATGGATGGAAGTCTGAAAATTTGCACATAATTACTAACTAATTAGCATTTTGATTTGGTCATTATTGATAGATACTCACATTAACCCTTCATATGTGTAGTTTTACTGTGTAGTGAATATCACTAATCAGAGAGAGAGAGGTGAAAAAACATGTGAAGCTGTAAAAGAAGTCAGATCTGGAAAAAAAATTAAAACCAACCAGACTTCTTTACTTCTTACAGTGTGGAAGCTGGTGCCAGTATTCCCCCTCAATATGGGCTTCTGTAATCACTGCATTCATTCATTTTCTTTTCTTTATCACACACACACACACACACACACAGATAGACAGACTTATTGTCTTTTCCTCATAATTTGAAATCACTCGAGTCAAACGCACACACGGCCGAGAAGCCATAATTCAGTAAGTGAATAAGGCATTCAGTCTACGGTGGCAGAGATTAGATAAGAAAGTGAGCAGTCAGACTGCCACGGCAGGAAAAGCAGAACAAATGAACTGCACTCGTGATGGAGAGAGCTTATACTGTGAAAGCCATAGCCCTGATCTTTCAAGATGAGTGGTTTCCTACGGAGGGGCAGCTCTCCAGCAACCAGTCACCACGGAGCCCCATTACTGCAGTTTACAAGCACATTTAGCCATTCATCTCCTCACGCTTCAGGCACGCCGCAGATATCAGCCATTGTGTAGGGATCATCATATTGTACATCACGTGTTGCACATGTGTTAAATGCACAACGTCTGGTTTTCTTATCCACTGGCAGATGAGAAGCCTTGGTTTCACCTCCAGTACGGAGATGAGTCTTGGATCGGTTAAGTTTAGCTGAGGGAAGCCTGGAAGCAGGATTAAACTGCTGGTTAGCAGGGTGGTACATCCAGATTTCAGCCTAAATTCAACCTAGATTTGGAGGTGAAGAGTATATTTGTGGTGGTTAAAGCTCTGACATGGAAAGACTGAGAGGGATCTGTGCACGGCACTAAGCTGAGGGAAGCTAACAGGAGCTCAGGGCTCAGTCAGACCAGCAGCGTGGACCAGAACCCGGTCTGCTGCAATCTGTGGACTCGGTTAACAGAAGTAAAGTAAATCAGCCAGTGTTTGGAACTGACGAGCTGCAACAAGCAGTCAGACTAATTACCAATCAATTACTCAGCCTGCTGAAAATTAATGTGTAACTATTTAGATAGTGGGTAATGAATAGTTTCTATATTTGGGAGCGGTGAAGAGCACCAAACCATGGTCACACTTATACAGCAGAGTATCTTTGACTGAATGGAAGTGGTTCGTCGTGGCTGAACAGCATCTCCACATTATGGATCAGTGAATTTTACTGAATGTACCTGGGCGCTCATGATAAACTAGACCAACCTGAGATTGTTTGATTTTTATTCTCTCGCATGGAGAGCACGCCTCTCGGTGAGCATGGGCTGAGCTGTGTTTACACTCACACACACACACACAGGTGTGTTGTGTTGTGTTGTGTGTGCGTGCTTGTGTCTCTACATCCTGCTGAGCCAGTGTTTGGCTCAGGGACGCAGCCCTGTGACCTGGCGCCCATCCAGCCCTCCCGTTCTCGACTCACCCAGCTCTCTGTCGGTTATTTCTTTTCTTCTCTCCCTCCTCCTCCTTCTCGTCCTCCCTCTTTGCTCCCATTTTCTACCCTAACATCCTTTTGTCTACGCACATTTTGAATTTGTGGATTAAAAAAAGAAACTGAATGGAGAGAGTAGGAATTTGAAAAGAAAATGCCTAAATATAGCAAAGAGGGTTTTTTCCTTGTGGTCTGAGGTGGAGAAGTTGATGTGTCAGCAAAGAAAGGAAGCAATAAAGCTGATGGAAACATATTTTCCAAGTAAACAATGACACTGTGGGGCCTGCTTCCTTCTTCTTCTCATTTATTACTGCCAAAATGGAAAACTGTGCAAAAAAATAAGGAAAGAACGAAATCGTGGTGTGCTCGGCCAAAGGAGGCAAAAATAATTATTCGTGCAAACAACATAAACGCCGATGCAGCAGAAGAGTGACGGCAGCTGTTTTTTTTTAACGTTGTCTAGCTATGATCTCCCGAGAATGTCCCCGCAGCTCGAGCTAATGAAAACGTTCTTTTGAAATTGTGTTTTAATATCTGCACATCTGGTCAGAAACACGCCCTCTTCCTGCTTCTCTGGTCTGCAGCTCCCGCACTGAACCAACCGCCACCGGCCGCCGCGCTCACATGTACCGCTTGTTTGTGTGTGTTTTGTTAATGACATCATTCATGGTGCTCAGAGGATGTTGACAGTGGTAGAGGAAGCGTGTGTGTGTGTGCGTGTGCGCAAGCTTGCCAAGGCCTGCAGTTGGCAGCGCACCATTCAGGATACACGCGCACACTCGAAGCTGGTTTAACAAAGACCTAGTGGACGAAGCGTGTGAAGTTAGACCTTGCTTGGCTTTGCTCTTCAGCTCAGACAGCTGCTAAAAAACTATGTTGTGGTGACTGTGCCCCCACACACACACACACATATGTGCACAAAGAAGATTGCTCTCATGTTGTTTAACACTGTGGTCTCATGCCATCTTCTTTGTTGGAACTTGAATATAATCATTAATTTACACAAGAAAAAATGTTGTAAGCTGAACGCTTTATGCTGAATTAATGCCACAGAGTGTGTCTGTGCCAACCAACTCCTGCCGAAGAGTTTCATTAGGGATGTCACATTGTTTCAGGGCATTTGAGCATAATGTGCGTGTGTGTGTGTGTGTGTGTGTGTGTGTGTTTGTAGGTGTGCCCGAGACGGAACAAGAGACAGAGTTTGCAGCAATGACAGAGTGTGCCGACGTTCCAGTACGTGTTTATGCATGCATGATTGGTGTGTGTGTGTGTGTGTGTGTGTGTGTGCGTGCGTGCGGAGTGGGACTCAGTAAATGGGTCAGATGCAGCGGAGGAGGATGACCTTGGGAATTTGTCCTGTTTTTCTCCACGAGTCTGCCGACGCGTTTCTTTGTCTCAGAGAGAGAGAGAGAGAGAGAGAGACAGTGACAGAGAACTGAGGGAGCTGGATCTGTTGAACTTGATCTGTTGCCCCAAAGTTGGAAGTCTAAAGTACCAGTCTATGCTGCTGATTTATGATTTACCTTCATTGGAGCGGATTAAACTGGGAAAAAAATGTCCATGTGCATTCTCCCTCCGCCTGCCGTAACTTTCTGTCTCCGCTCACACACGGTTAAAAGCAAACTGCTGACGTCAGTTCTGCTCTGCCACCAGCTCTCATTGGCCAGATCCACCTGATCCGATCCGATCGCGGGAAATCAAACAGACAACGCGAAAACCAGCTGCGGGGTCAGCGGAGTCAAACGTCTGAGTCACTAATTGAGTCCACATTATGTCATTAGCTCCAGTGTCTTTCCTGCTGCAGTCTTAAGTGATCTGACTCAGTGTTTTGGATTGTGCCGGAACATACAAGGCCCAGTCATTTATTGTAACTTGTATTAAAAAAAGCGCCACCGCCAAATATCTATTTTCTGTGCCCCAATGTCCAAACAGTATTTATTCAGACAATACTCAACATATTCATCATTCATGTTTGAGTTGTGGCTTATCAGGTCACCGGCTTTGTTTTTGCTTTTCTCCATTATTTGTCATAGCTGCGTTTTATGCGAGCGTTCCTGAATCGGGCCAGCTGTGCATGTGCTGTATGTGGACAAATGGTTGTGGTGTCTGGCCCCAGCGCTGCCACGCTTTCTACACGGGGATATGTGGGTCGTCAGCTATTTTCATCCACAATGTTGCCAGGAATACCTGAGGGAATAGACAAGTGCTGCAGTGTGTGCGCGCGCGTACGCACGTGTGCAGAGAAAAGACGGCGTCACAGTCGTGCTGTGGACAGTTACCACACGGGACCAGGGTGTCCACTCTGTGGACAGTGTGGCCGGGAGCCCGCAGCAAAGACAAAGAGATGCATTTTCAGATTAGCGCGGACACGGCCTCGCTTTCCAGCTGGATGACGAGCAAACTCCACTTTGATGCCAGTTTCAGACACTGTGTGTGTGTGTGTGTGTGTGTGTGTGTGTATGTGAGAGAGTGAGTGTGTGTGTGTGTGTGTGTGCATGTTGATGGAAGAAGGGAGACATCTGAATTATTTAAGGATGAACTGCAGGACACAGCAAAGTGGAGAAATAGAGGGTGTTTCTCTTTTACCCCCAAGACAACTTTTGAATGCAGAGAGCGCCTTCATTGGGAACACTGTTTTGGAAATGCACTTGCACACACACACACACACACACACACACACACACACACACACACACACACACAGAGGGGGAGGCGTATGAGTCATGTGTCCACCCGTTTTGCTTTCCAGCACGGCCGATGAGATCAGTGGCTTCCTCAGAATACAAAGACCTCTGGTGGTAAAGGAGAGAGAGGGAGAGACTCTGGTGGGAAGAAAAAGGTGTGATGACAGTAGAAGCTTCCCTGGAGTGATGCAGAAACACACACACACACACACAGACTCACACATAATCATGTACATCTATCCTTTTGAGGGCTGTCTGCTCACTGTAGTAAATCCCTCTTATATGAACGCGTAGCTGAACCTAAAGTAATTCTGACTTTTTCATTTTGTGCCGTCACATTAGTGGTTGTTAAGAGAACTAATGGGGCACGCACTGTGGTGGATTGAACCCTTAAGGCCTGTCTTGCTCTCAACCTCACACGGCAGCATAATGCATTTTTTAAATAGATATATATTTCTCTCTCTTTAATTTTATTAGTTTAATAAAAAATAACTGGTTTAAATCCCATCAAAGAGCTCTCCTGCGAGGGAGACCTGTCCAAGAACGGGACAAAATCACAGAGCCAAAAAAAAAAAAGAGCATTTAGCATAAGAACACTTTCAAATGAGGAGTAGTCAGCCTCCTTAATTCACTTTCCTTCTGCAGACAAATGGCCCGAGCAGAAAAACCTTCTCTCCATCTCTGTCGGTGCATTAGGGTCAGACAGCAGATACATCATGGTGTGGCAGGTAGTGTTTGCAAGACACATCATCAAATGAATTTGTGTCTGTTCGGACCAGAAGCTAATGAAATGGTTGTGTTCCGGACATCTGGCCTCCTTGCACTCATGGCATGTGACGTGTATTTTAAATTATTCAGTGCGATGAAGATGTTTCGTGTGTGCTTTTCAGTGTTGCTTCTTACGGCTGTTGTGTTTAAGAAGAGCAGCTCGTTGCTCTGAAACTCACGTGGATCCTAAACAGTGGGATTCACACACACACACACACACACACACACACACACACAGCGCGCGCTGAAATAGTTTTACGTCATATTGGTGGTTACATGTTACCGTGCAGAACATAATAACTCAATTAATCATCCTGATATGATTTGGCTCTCTTTGATAAATTCTCATTACAGATAATGAAGTGAACGAATTTAAAAGGGTGGAACATAAAGGAAGGGATCAGCTGCTGTTGTGCCTTAATGGATTGACCCTCTCTGTATATGAGGGTGTGTGTGTGTGTGTGTGTGTGTGTGTGCGATGGGGTGGAGGAGGGATGATGTGAGGGATGAGGTCATTGTGTAGTGTGAGCATGCGTGACTGTGTGTGTGTTTGAAACAAAGGCGGATGGGACCCAGTGCGTGCATATAAGTGATGACTTCACTTTTGTATTTATTTATGATCAGCGCTGCACGTCAAACTGTGTGTGTGTGTGTGTGTGTGTGTGTGTGTGTGTGTGTGTGTGTGTGTGTGTGTGTGGTTCCAGCCTTAAAGAGCAGAGACGAGAAAGAGAATTTCACTTTCTGGTCTTTTGCGGTGACATTTCACGAAAGAGTCAGTTTCTATAAACTGTAACTCTTGAGTATACACATGGTTTTTGAGCTAATCCAATAAAGGAACAGTCCGCCATTTGTGGAAATCCTCACATGCATTACAGGAGACAGAGACACAGGACACTTCAGGACTTGAAGCCCGGGGAAACAGCCGGCCTGGTATCAGAACTATAAAAAACTATAAAAAATCTTCATTGCAACCCACTACATGATACCCTCCATACAGCCAGGAGAGAGACAACACCTGTAGGTGCTCCAGGTTGTCCATTGTCAAACATGATGCAGCGTCAGCAAAACATGGCGCTACCAGCTTTAAAACAAAATGTAATGACATTATACACAATGATCTTTTCTCCCCACGACCATGTTTTAAATCAACATATACTGTAGCTCCATGACAACAGAGTGGAGCAGCAGCATGTGTCCGCCAGGTGATGCCGTATAAAGACGCCGCGGTGTGAGTCAGGGCACAGATGTGCGCACAGATGTGCTCGGCCAGGCGAATAATAAGTGAGAGTTTCGCACAAAGCGCTCACATTTGCACCAACAGAAATAGGAACAAGTGAGTGTTTTTGGCTTCTAGGTTTTGTTGCTGCCTGCGGAAACGTCTCTGTGACATTGTTTTTTTTGTGTGTGTGTTTGCGCGTGCGTTCCTTTAAATGATGCGCCGCACCGAAGGCAGTTGCGCGTTTCACGCTTCATTCTCTGGCGTCTCCAGCTGCGCTGTAAGCCAGGACGTCTCTACTTGGCTGCAGTGTTGATTCAAAGCTTCTCTCCCTCTCTGCTTCTCTTTGTTGTGTAAACAGTTCAGCAAACGGCATCATCGGACGGTCAACAGTGTTGTTGACTCTCCGCCTCTGATACACATTCTTACGCTTTCTTTTGGGCTTTTTTTTTAATGCAGAGAGCGAAAAACTGGTGATAAAGCCCCCTGTGCACCTCAGAAAATTGGGGTTTCTCCGGCCGGAGAACAGGTTCTGCACAGAACCGTAATGAGTCTGAGACCCCTTCCACCCTCTCAAATTCAAAATAGTAACAACAGTGTGGAGGTTCTGTTTAGGATCAACAGCACCAGTGATTTTTCATTATGTTTCCTCATTAAAATCACCTGTGTTTCGTCCACAGCATGCCTCTTTGTGCTGCAGGGCATGCTGGGATACGTGGGCCCAACATGTCTCCTGAAATTCAAGAGCAGACTTTGATCGCTGTTAATTATCTCTTTTTTCCAGTTTGCATGGGAACATAATCTCCACGTCTTCGTGTCGAGCTTCTCTGGAGGTGATAGGTGATGCGTTCAGGGTGCAAACTGCAGCGTGGGAGAGTGCAGCAGCGTGATGTCCTGTTCGGATGTGTACACTAACAGTCTTTATTGGCTGTGGAGAGTCAGTCACAGACATTGTCTATAGTGTGTGCTTTAAATTATGATGTGTGTTCTGAGAGAGACAGTGCACACACACACACACACACACACACACACACTGTAACAGAGTTGTTGATATGACCTCACATAGGGGAAAGGTGACTACTCTGCTTCTACACTGTTATTTCTGCCTGAGTGCATCTAACTCTGTCATTCTCTCTGAGTGTGTGTGTGTGTGTGTGTGTGTGTGTGTGTGTGTAATGTGTGGGTTTGTGTCTTTTGTTCTGCCGTCTCTCATCACGTCTTTGTCTCAGTGTTGTTCGGCGTGCCGGCTGCTTTTCTTTGGCCCTCTCATCGCTCTGAGCGATGAAGATTAGCTTGGCACTTGGGGCGGACACACACACACGCATGCACACATGCAAACACACACACACACACACACACACACGCACACTTCAGCTTCTTACAACAAGCTGTTAACCCTCGTTTATAAGTGTGGCCTTTGAATCAGCTCGGTGAAAGGGAGTGTAATCCCTGCCGGACGATTTAATGGTAATCTCCATATCCTGATTAGATTACACACAACACACACACACACACACACACACACACACACACACACACACAAACATTGCCTGCAATGCTCCTAGAGGACTGCAGTGAAAGCAAGCTCGTACCTAAATGAACAGTAGCTATCTTCTTGCCTTTTATCCCTTTATGTCGTCTGTATTTTATGTATTTTGGGGTCCGTGTTCCTGCTCAGAGAATCGGCTGCATCTTTGTTTTCTCCACGATCACACACAGTCAAGATCAACGCTGATGGAGTCTTTTTATAGCACATTTGCCTTCGTGTTTGTTCGCTGGCGGTAAATAGTGACAGGAAGCTGGAGGAGAGTCTTTGATGCCACCAGTCGCAGACAGTGGAAAGAGCAGAGTGCGTCCGTGTCTTTATATAAATCTGTACTGAACTTTATTTTTAGCTGAACAACCTAATATTCACCCACTGCAGAACCATTTTTAGCTTTCACATGTTCTCTCTGAACTCAGGTCTGAAGCCCAAAATTATACTTTCAACATTCACGTTGCATCCAGACACGAATAGCCTTGTGTCCAGAAAAAAACCAAAGAATTAGGAAATTAAATTCAGAAGTCCGAGCACAGGAGGTGGGATCGGACCTGGCTCAACTTTAACAATAACTTAATAATAGCGCATGTGAACAGCATAACTCTATAATTCTAGGATAAAATAATTTGTAGTATCATTAACTGATGTCTGATTAGACTTCAAACTGTATCTGATAATTAAGAGACTTTTGTTATTGCAGAACTTAATTTGTGAGCACACATGCATCAACCCTGTCGTGACTTTGTTTAAAACCAAAGGAGAGAAATCTTCCCCTGCACTGAAGCTGTTAGGCAGACGGTTGATTTAACACGGTGTCGGCGGTTAACCCAGCAGTGATGCTGGGGTATGCTGAGCACACCTACATCACTGCTGCAGGTTGAATATTTCAGTCACTGTAAATCAGCAAAAAGACTATTTTCAGCAAGTGTTAAATTACTTTTTTTGTTCGCTGCGGGAACAGATGGCTTTTGCTTCTAGGTAAGATATCCTGTGTTATTTGCACTGATGAAAACGGAGTCTCAGCTCCACAACTTCAAAACATTAATTGTTCAAATCATCCTGGCGGCGACATCCGGAGTGCTCACTGTAGCGCCAGGTTTATGGTTGAAGGTAGACAGATGTGTTATTGTTATTTCAGTGCGTTTATCTGCTGCGTTTATTAAACGTAATCTGCTCCATCTGTCCTCGATAAAAATGGATGATCGCAGAAGTCGGTCAAATTATCGTGCTGTGACCCGTGCGCACGGATCTACTGACTCCGGTGAGGAGACCGTTGTTGGTACACATTCAACTAGCCAACTGCTGACACATGCACACACATGTACACACACACACACACACACCCTGCAATCATTAAATGAATGTATTCTTCAGACTGCAAGCTGTCAGCAGTATACCGAGAATACATCGGGGGGTAAAAGTCAGCATGTGTGCTGTAGCACGCAGTCTGTCCACACACACACACACACACACAGAGCACGCTGGGTGCTGACATATACACTATATACACCATGGTCATGCAGAACATGGTGTAACAGCTTGCTGTGTCTGTCTGCGCTCCGACGGACGTGTGGGTGATAAAATCAGGCTTGTTGTTCGGGGTGGCAGCTATTAAGACTAAATGATCGTCACCAACAATAACCTCATTTAACTGGATGAGAAATGGGCGACGAGCGACAGTTCACCAAATAACTGCTGGGCGAGCTAATGAGCCCTGCGCCGGCGTGGAGATGAAAATAGGAATTTGGAGCTGCGGCTGAAAAACAAGGATTGATAATATGTTTCTGCTTTATTTACTCACTGAGCGATTCATATAGATGTCACGGCTGCAGATCTGAAGAGCCTTTCCTGTAATTGCACGCTGTTGCGTCGTGGGCAAATAAAGCGCTACGACTACTTTGGAGACTGAAAATTAAAATTTGGCCCCATGCAAACAGCAGCAGCGTTATTACTGTGGAAGCTTCGTCTGTGTCAGTTTCATTTGAACGCTGTAGCTCAGCCCATTTTTGTGCCGGTTACATATAATAAATTCAACTGTTATTAATTACTTTTCACAATTATGACCCGATCTTTCTCCAGAAATGACACTAGGTCTATTTAAATGATTTTGAAAGTGATGTCAGGTATATATCCATAAATATATCTCGTACATACTACAGCTTCTAAAAGAGTGGTTTTATATACTTCAACTCAGTTCCCTTTTACTTTACTGTTAATAATTCCACCCTCCTTAATGTTTTTTAAAACCGTCGTTTCAGCAGCATATCGTATTAGATTCAAAATGAGAGATCTTTGAAGATACTGTAAATCCAGTGTTAACTTGTTCAAAGCAGTCTCTCTGCTTGTAGAAAGTTTCCTGGTTCTTGGAGAGCGGGCGGAGGCCTCCGACAAACTCTGCCGCTGGCTCGATGTGCACCGGCAGCATTAATAGTTGATGCACCCGAACCCGGCATCCACCAAGTCAGCAACTCGGGGAGGATGGCACGGTCGTAGAATTAAGGTTACGCTGCTGTGCTTTGTGACGTGCAACACCGGGCTGACGGGTCTGCAGGTCTCAGGCGGCAAAGCCCGAGGCTTTCACCTGTTTTCTGTGACACCGACACGTTTAAAAAAAAAAAAAGCCCCTGAGCTGGGTCACATGACAGGTCTGCCCTCCAGGACCCTGCTCGCCGCAGCTCGACTGGCTTTATACAGGCGTCTACTTCATCTCTCGCACACAGTTACACACAGAGTTACAGATGGGTTGTCATTTTGTCACACACGGTAGAAATGCAGCACTAATCTCAGCATTTTCCGAGGCGGGATTCAAAGCAGCGCTACCTGCTGACGGCAGCTGATACTTAAGTAAAACTCACCTCAGTCCACAAAGCACGAGAATAAAAGTAATCAAATGTAAATTTGCATATTTATCATGATTGGACCAGCTGCCGTGCACACGCCGGGGTACGTCTTTCATGTGCCCAAATAAACCCAGAAACCCCCTGTGGATCTGGATGGTAGATATAACGTGTGAGTGCGAGCGTGAGTGTGTGCGTGCACGTACATTCGCATGCGTGCTATCACCTCTGTGGCTACTTGGCAGGAACGCAGTCTCATATCTCAGCATTAACATAATGTTCTACTTCGGTGGGTTCATCGGGTTCAGTGCAGCATTGTTCCGTAAGGCGGCTGGATACACAAACCATCTCTGCAGGACAACCATATATTTTGTCCGCGCTCGTGTCTTGAAATGTGTTTATTTAATTTGCACGCAGCGGCTGTGTACTGTAATAATGATTGTTTCCCTGGAAAATACTATTACTGCGCACATTTACATATGTGCATTTAAGGAAAGGTCGCTGCTGTCTCGGCTTTTTTCCTCTGAGCTTTGACTTTTTATATTAGAAGAGATTTCACGAGGCACGTTCGTGAGTGATTCAGTAATGCAGCTTTTATGACCTTAAAATGCTCCACTTGATATTTGCCTCAATAAGTAGAATAAACAACCCTGAACTATTCATACTCATTTTTTCTCGGGTTTTCAACCTCTCGAATTTCGATCCTCCCATTAGATTCAGATTAAGTCGTGACGAGTTTCACTTTATCACACTCTGATTTATATATGCTGTATATTCTGCATATTTCTACGTAGCATATGCAGTGTAAGTAGCAACATGCTCTCGCTGACTCGTGCATCGCTTTACACTCGTTTCCTCAAAAGTTCAGCCGTACTTTGGAAAGTCCATGATTTCTTGCGGGACATACAGTATTGAACACCGGTTGATAAGAACAATATATGTCTCTTATTTGTTACGAATGTAAAACTGTCAGTTCTGACCGCAGGTCACTTTTAATATGAAGTGAGAATGTCAATGTTGTGTTAAAAAAGAAAAAAACGCTTCCCTCCAGGTTGTTTTCCTCAGGATTTATCTGTCTGTGCGTCTGTCAGTGGATTCATGGAAGGATTGATTCCTGTGACATTTAGGGGACATTAGACATTTAAAACCAGCAGACGACTTGTCGCTAATCATCAATAAAACTGTGTACAATAACTTTTTTGGTATTGTGCTCAACTCAGTGTAAAGAGCAACACCGTAGGGAGACTGTGCCAAGCAGCTGGGCCACTACACATAAAAGATGACAGGTTTCCATTCTGTGCGTCGCCGGGTGTTCGTCTTCGAGACGATTCCCGAAGCAGCAGTGTGAAATGCGCCGGCGGGCGGTGGAGCTGCACCAGCTGAACCGAACCTGAAGCCGAGCCAGGGGCCAGATTTTCGACCTGGTCCCAGAGCGTCTCGGCCCTGACAGACAGGGGGAGGTGGAGGGGGGGGGCAGATGAGACAGTGTCAATATTGAAACAGGTTAATGGGCTAATGAATGTGGAGAGTTCTGCCTAATGTTCCCAACAGAGCTCCTAGCAAAACCATTAAAGCACTTTTATATGACTAGACAGGCACAATGCAGTAACTCGATTTATGGGGTACTTTCATGGTCAATTAGGAAAGGAGAGAAAGGCCTGATAGGGGAGGTTATTGTGTGTGTGTGTGTGTGTGTGTGTATCCTCCCCTGTCTGTCAGTGTTTGTGTGGGTGATATGAGCTTATTATCTTTAGACAGGGTTACGCCTGTTTTCGTCGATACCGTCCTGACCCACAGCGCCGCATGTCACCGCGATCAGCAGGCAGTCGGACCGAGCCGCCGCACAATAAGTACGCTGTCAGTCAGACATCGTCATATCTGTCATATAAGAGGATGGATATAAGCGTCTGGCTGGACAGTGACTAATATCGATTCAAATGGTCACCTGGGAATCGTCCAGACCTCGGTTTATGTCGGACTGAATAATAAAGTTTGACATTACTTTTATGAAAGCCGACGCTCCCTGTGGAACCGTCTCATCACCTTCTTTTATTACCTTTTACACAGCTGACTGCAGGTGTGGCCAATTGTCCTTTCATCTTCAAAAAATTTTCAGATGACTCTGCCCTCGGGGGGGGATGTCTCGTATGAAATGACAAAGATCAGGCATGCAGAGATGAAGTTGCCACCTGAATGTCAACACAAGTAAAAAAGAATGGAGAAGTTAAACCTGGGCATGAACATGAATGGAACTTAACGCTGTGTTAAGAGAAAACTCCAGACTCCAGACCACATTGTCCTGGTTTCTATTAGGGCATTTTTACAGCCTGCATTGATTAGTCCTGTTGAATCATAGTCTGGTTTTCCCCCTGTGCACAATTAATTTGAGGACGCCTCTCCTCCACAAGCAACTCCACCAGTTTAACAGTTGAAATACGTGAAATTTAGTCAGAAATTTGCTTTTTTGTCCAGAAATGTTGGGCCTTCTGTTCTCTCAGGGTGACGGACAGATTGGTTCTGTATGTGACATGACTCCTGATCTTACTGTAAACTGTGAGGAAGACCAAGAAGGTTTAGACTTAATGTGAAGAAAAGATGTATGTATATATTTTCCTCATGTTTAACCACAAACCTGTACAGGGAAAGACAGGACCACTTTTACAGATTAACATGACCAAAGTCAAGACATCTGAAATAGTTAGGATCCCATGTTAAGTACGGCGGACATGAGTTTGTGTCATCGTTGTAAACCGACGAGCCAGAAACAGTATCCAGTGCACGCTTCAGTCCAAAAATATTGTTTTATGTTTCGATATGACGCTGGAATTCATTAAATCTTCATTGGAGACGTATACTTTGTGCACACCTTTGTCACGCAAACACACTCTCTAAGCCGGACGTACTGCTGCTCGTTGCCTCACACAAAAGAACACACACAACTCTCCACTCTGTCCGTTGCTTTACTGCAGATTTCCTCAGAGAGTTGTTGCAGCAGACCGAGTCAGTGGAAGTTATTTTTAGTTTGCAAAGGAAAATGAATCGGAGAGTGCACTTTCTCTCTCCTCTCCTTCTCATGATGCATTCAGAGAAAAAACAAAAGGAGAGTTGAATGAAATGGCTCGTCTCCGTTCGTAGCCCTAACAAACCGATGTAACCGGCGGTGTAAACCGGAACATAGAACCCAGCGTTGGGCTAAAGCTGTTTCATTTTTAAGAAATTTTGATCAAATTAATGTCTGATTACAGCAGCGGCTTTGCCAGACCGCAACTTCTGTGCCCAAAGCTTGTGATCCATGATCTAATTTAAATGGCCTTGTCATTTTGAACAAGTTTAAACAGTGAACAACAGAACGCTAACATCTGTCGTCCTGACTCTCATTTGATGTAGTTTTGTTCCATATCAGAAATAAATGTAAATGCATCTTTAACGTTAAAAATATCAGTAGCATATTTGTTGAAGCCAGCAAACAAGTTTCTTCTTAAAGCACATTTTGACTGTCACTGTTAAATTAATTATGAAAACATTGAGTATTTACCGTCACAAACTGCAAGTGGTTCCGGCTTAAAAATACAGAGACATGTCCCCAGACACAAATACTAGAGAACAAGAGCAAGAGAAAAACTAAATCCCAATTCTCTTGCCATTGTATTCCTGTTGTGATTGCTTTTGTATTCCTTCTGAACACAAAAATCGTGTTTATTAATAAGATAACATTGTGAATTGAGTGTTTACTTTAATTTATTTATAATTTTATTTTGGTAAAAAGCTGGGATTCGGCTGCGTGGGTTAATAGTGTTTATAATATTTCGGGACAACAGGCCGTGACATTTTCAAATTAAATCTCAGTGGGTGAATGTGAGTATTTATAGAGCATTATGAGAAGGGCCGGCGAACATTATGATGAGAATACCCTGACCTCTGTCATTCTTTGACAAAGCTTGTTTTTAATATTGAATTTTGATAAGGAGCGCTGCATAAGGCGTCAGGGGTATTAAAATGTTGTTGTTCAGGCCCAAAGAATCATGTTCTTGTTCTCTTTCTGGTCTTAGCGTGACATTGGATCATTGCAAAGAAAAAACTAGTTTCAACCCGTTCAGTCCATGTTTCTACGTTCCTCCGAGTTTTGTTTTATCCAATCTGAGTGTCATCACCAAACCACTTGGCGGAAGTGTCTCTTTACCCCTCACATTTATTCTCGTTCAAGTTTAAGAGTCAATGGCTTTGCCAAAGTGAAGTGTTTAACATTCATTTTTATCCTGTGGCTCTCACGGCGCGGTGTGAATGGAAGTGGACAAAAGCACTCAAAGTAAAAACCACTCAGCACTTCAAGTATCTCCGATACGCTTTGGCTGATAAAAACCATATTGACACGAGAAGAAAAAACACTGACAAGATTCACCCGACGCTTTATCCTCAAAATTATTTAAGACCGAGCTTTAATGGTCCCCGTGGGGAAATACGCTCATCAAGCAGAAAGCTGAAATGAGATGCAGCGAAGACAAGATGAACAAAAATGTAGTTAGAGTGGGATTTTATTGTACCACGTTCAAGTAGTTTAACACAGGAACATGTTTCCCTTTTCTAGCTTGATTAATTATTTAAATTATTAAATTAACAAAAAGGAGCCCAGCTGTGCATCCTCATTTTAAGACGGTTGTAATGTTTAAGCTTTTGTTCAAGTCTAAGCACTGAGAGTCAATCTGCAGCTGTGACAGATAACCGGGTTTTACAACAGTTTGGTTTCTTGTATTGTAAAATATGGCTCCAAGCGGGACACAGAAATGACGGGAAATGGTAAAAATTCAAAGAAGAAGAGGCACTAAAGAGCCATTCATGTGCAGTCTGACTCAAAGGTTAGACATTGTCTGGCATGTGTGTGTCTGTGTGTGTCTGTGTGTATGCACTGTCTGCAAGTGATGTGTGGACAGCAAGCCCATCATTTTTCCAGCCTAGACAAATGCCTCATGGTGGAGGACAAGGCCGTCCGACATGAAAAATGACCTGCAGACAGAGAGAGAGAGAGACAGAGAGACACAGGGGGAGAGAGAGAGAGAGAGAGGGCGAGAGAGTAGCTTCATTAACAGAAAGCACAACAGACAGAGGAACAGATGATTCTGCCACAGATTTCAATCCCTCCATCTCAGCCAATTAATGAAATAGCTCTGACACACACACACACGCACACACACACACACACACACACACACAGTGCAAAGGGACAAGAGAGAGAGAGAGAGAGAGAGAGAGAGAGAGGCCATAAGCCTGGTGAAGCAGTATTAAATTATTCTTCAAATTAAAAGACTGTACCTGCCTTGTCCTTTTAGAGCCGTGTGTGTGTGTGTGTGTGTGTGTGTGTTAGTGATTAAGCTGTTAATTAATTTTATGTCCTTATATTTAATAACCGTGGACAGTGAAAATGTAGTGTGTGTGTGTGTGTGTGTGTGTGTGTGTGTGTGTGCTGAGAGAGAGAGAGAGAGGATGAGTGAGTGTGTTCTGTCTAATGTCTCTGTTGTGACAGTTCAGTCGGGGGAAGAGCGAACGGGTAAAAATCCACACGGACATATTTCCCAAACGTTTTTTAAACACTCGTCCGACAGGCGAGATGGCGAAGACGTTCCTCCAGCTCTTCGTTCTCGCTCAGCTGCTGACAGACAAACACAGCTCAGCGCACTGAACATTAAATTAATCATTTTAAACTATGTTTGATGATGTGTTTTTTTTAATTAATTTGCCAAATTGTGATGTATCTAAGTGTCCAGCCATGAATTGAACAGTTCAACTAACAATACCGCAAACTGAAACATCAGTGGCGCTCACGTTACAACCTCGTGACGGTCCATAGACTGCGGAGCATCGAGTTTAATTCAAGTTTTTAAATTTTACATTTATTGATTGTCAGTGCAGCCGGGGCGTGCATACTAAAACCTGTAACTGAGATGAAATCGCTGTAAATCACTTGCTGTCCGGGCAGTGAAATGTTCCCGCTGAAATAAAGTGGGAAACAGGAGGTGGAGAGCAGAAAAGGAGAAGGACGAGGAGGAGGAGGAGGAGAATGAGGAGATGAAGAGCAAAGTGAAACAAACTGGAGAGTGTGTAACGGAAAGAGGAGAAAGAGGAGCAGGTGACCTTTGCTTTATGAATGAGGAAGGACGTGACACGTGTGCGATGGGGAGAAGCGGGGAGGAGGAGGAGGAGGAGGAGGAGGAGATTATAGAGGTGAGGGGAGGAGGTGGGGGCTGCTCAAAGGCATGAAAACGGAGAGAATACAGACAAGATGGAAAGAGAGAGAGAGAGAGAGAGAGAGCAGTTACACAGCAGGAGAGTCTGAGTGCTCTCCTCCATCAGAGACTGTTGATTAAAATTTCATTGGCTGAGGCTGGAGGTCAGAGGTGACGCTGCGTGTGTGTGTGCGTGCGAGCAGTAAAAGCTCCGTGCACCCGCTCACTCCCGTACCCTCACTCTGATTGGCCGCTTGTCTCTCTTTGTCTCTCGTCCTCCCGAGCTCGCCGCTTTCTAATTGGCTCTCAGCTGTTCAGCCGGTCTCTGTCTCTCGCCCGACGTCTCGCTTTGAGATTGAAAGCGATGATTTACTCGCTCTTCGTCACTTGTTAGAAATTCACAGCGTCCGCTGTTGAAGTAGCAGAACCTCTGGGAAAACAAGTAATTTAATACGTGTAATGATGTTTCTCTGCCGCAACAGCTGAGAGGATTCAGGTAAATGCAGTAACGTTGTATAAAAGTGTTATATAACCTACTGGTATTGTATAAGACCATTCCATACTACCATTACTTAAACAGTCAGCACATACAATACACAGGCACATTTTTAGCATGAGCCAGACTTTGACTGTCCATCTACACTTACAGTTGGTAGTTCAGTCAGTGTTTTTTTGTTGTATATAAAGTATATATGCACTTTGTTTGTTGCAGACTGAGCCTCGTTTGGGTTTCCCCTGACTGACCTTCCCTCAGATCAAAGTCGGCCTCATTCTCCCGGCAGGTCTCGTTCCCGTTAACCTCCTTCATTGAAGCCTCCTCCCGCCTTTCAAATCAGACGCCTGCAGGAGTCTCCTCTCTTTTGTTGTGCTGCTTTTTTCAATTAAAGGCAGGGGTGTGTGTGTGTGTGTGTGTGTGTGTGTGTGTGCTGGGGGGTACCTGAACAGGAAAACGGTGTCAGCCCTGTCACTGTAGCAGCATTGTGTTGTGTCAGCTTCTTTATCACGGCTGTGAGGTTCATACAAAACCTGACTGGCTTGTCGCTGTCAGCTGAACCTGGACCAGATTTCAGACTGCTTTATTATTCTGTAGCGTCTGTGTGGGCGATGGTGTCACAAGCTTTGGTCTGAGCCGCGCGCGTGTCGACAAGTCATACACATTTCTGTCTTTTAATAAGATAGTGGACATATTATTTTTCTACACGACCCTTTTATTGTTCCTCACATGGCGCTGAAATGCAAACAAAACACTAAACATGTCACTGATGTCGAAGACCAAACAAGGTCAAGGCTGTTTTTACTGTCATGTGGAAATGCGTTGAATGTAAGGTATGTGTTTCTCGACATCCTGCGTCAAAAGTGCAACCTCATGTGTTCAAGTTGAAGCCAGCAGATGAAGAGATGCTCAGATTCTGAACAGGCTTATCCAGGTTTCTCCCCCAAAACCAGTGCAGCTTAAGGGATTTTCTTTGCACATGAGTAGATGCGCAGTCTGACTCTCTGCACTCTATCCTGTCACAGATAAAAACCCTGACGCGTCCGAGCTGAACGGTTAAGACACTGAGGCGTGAGTCAGTTCGGTCACGATGAGCCCACTTCAGTGCGGCATCGTTCTGATGCGAGGAGGAATTTAAGATTCTCTTGTTTGGGCCCTGATGTATTCAGCTGCTGCAGCATGTGAAGATTGGTGGAGATTTAACATTTCAGATTCTTGCACCACAGTGACTCCTGACGGATGCAGCGATACGATCTCCGTCACGTTTGGGGAGGTTCTGGTGGGACCGGGGCAGCGCAGGCATGAGGAGAACTGTCGTGTGAGAAAAATGGCAGCCATCCACACACGGGCTGAGGTTCAGTGCAGCAACCAATTTTCACTTTCTTTTTTTGGGGGGGGGGAAAGGCGCTGCCACACGCTTTCACACGTTCACTTCTCTGTCACATGAAAGTCGAGAGAAATGTCAACAATTAATTATGAGTTCTTATCGTGAAAGTATCTTTGGCTTTAAAACATAAGCAGCAGAAACATTTGTCAGTTCACAATTTAAATGTGGGCTGAAAACGATTTGGTCGAGTTTGACGCCACTTGTGTAACTTCCTGTCACTAAACGGACGAGCGTCCGCGCACACAGTTGCGATCAGATTGCTGTGGCGTGCAGTTCTAAGACGGCTAGAATTGATAAAGACGCTGCGGCAGTAACTCAGACGGGCTCCGCCGTCTTCGCACAAACCGCACTTCAGTGTGTAACAAAGCGCACACTCACGCTGCAGACATAAAGGGAGCAGATCGCTGCCAGTGGCACACGTTTGATACTGCACACACTGTCGAGCGGGAGACATTATATATTCACACAGATCAGTTAAAAGTCATTATGCTCTTCTCACTCTCGCAAACACACACACACACACACACACACACACACACACACACACAGACGCATCGGCAAATTAGCAGGATAAAGAGCCTCTTTTTGCCTTTTCTTTTGAGTGGCTAATTAGCCATCAGAGCTCGCCGCGTGGAGAGAGCGAGATCCATCAAGAGGTAGAGCTTCAAAGAGCAGTTTATGAAAGCCAAAGCACTTTAATTAGGACCTATTTGTAGGAGAAGAAGTGAAGGGAAAAACATAATTTGAAGCCAAAAAGCTGTATAATGTGGAGTGAAAGTAAACACACTCTAAAGCGCACGAGGAAGGAACGTACCGGGAAGGATTACACCCGAGGAGGCTTTCTAAAGAAGTGTGTGTGTGTGTGTGTGTGTGTGTGTGTGTGTGTGTGTGTGTGTGTGTGTGTGTGGGGGGGTGAAGGGAGCATAGGTTTTTTTCCTCTGTTATAGTCTGGGAGGAGGTTTACATGGAAGCAAGAGCCATGATCCAGGATTTGGACGTGTGTGGAAGGAAAAACTGAGATACACGTGGCACGTTTGTATTTGGGCATGCAGGCTGTCTTGTGCTGCAGCGGGCGGTTGTCATGGACATATCGGCTGCAGAAGGATCAGTTCGCACGAGCGATGAGGCGTCTCAGCTCGCGGTGCTGATTGCGCGGCTCAGCGTTTAAAATCGATTAACGTGAAACAACAGGGGGTGCATTGTTTCGATGTAGATTTATTTCCCAGACTCACCTCGTGTGTCTGCGAAATGCAGATGCACAGTATCGGTGTTCGGCTCGTCGAGCAGTTTCACGAGCGAAGTCCCACTCCTTGACATAGAAGCTGTCATCCTCTTTTTTTTCACCCGGGTGCCTGAGCGCGGATCCTCGACCGGCTTCATCCGTCTGACTGATGCTGCACAGATGTCTCAATCTGCAGAGCGCGATGAGAAACTCATATGGAGGCCAAAAGAAAACAAAAAAAAGACTTATTTTTCAGGTGTTTGATAGAATAGTTGGAAAGCTAATATTGTTGTAAGTCCCTTTGGTCTATTTATAGGCCTTTGTGTAGGAGTGTAAGGAGTTTCAATGAGACTCGTGCTGATTTCTGTGTTTTGAATCATTTTATAGTGAAATGTTTAGTGCTTTTCTCTGAAGTGTAATTTTTACCTACAGTTGCACCTTAGTCTGGCAACACTGTTCACTCTCTTCTGTCTGGATAAGACCGATAACATATCAACTGGAGGTTTCTCCTGTTTTTTTTTTTTTTTTGGAAAAGCCAAGTTGTGGACATATCAGAACATCAGCTTCTGAACTAAGCTTTTAACCGTTAAAAACGAGAGCCGGGTCATGTTATCTCAATATTCTCCAGCTGGTCCGTACATATTCAACAGGGCTGGGTCTGTTCTTGTCCCCTCTGTAGAAGCCAAAGTCTCACAGCAGGAAAAGCTGTTGACATGGCAAATGTTGCTCAGTCAACTGTTTATGCGGCAATAACCACATGCGAAGGGGATCATTACGGGAAGTGTCACTTTACAGAAGCACGTAAATGGCTTAATTTCGCCATCGTCCTCGTGGAAATGTGGGTAACGGTCGGCCTGCTCCATGCGTGTAAACAGACGGAGCATCTCCGGCTGCCTCCACTTCAGTCTGTCTGCGCAGCTTTGTCCTCAGTCATCCCTTTGTCTGTCAAAAGCTCTTAGCGCTTCCATCCAGAGCCCTCTGCTCTCGCCATTCATTATTAATGGACCTCAGCAGGCTGAGACACACACACACACACACACACACACACACACGCAGGACCTGCACGTCACCAGCAACTATTTTAGACAAGATATTAAATCAAACACTCAAAGCATAAAGGACAAAAGAAAAACATTCATTTAGGGAACAAGGGATGAGGGAGGAAAAGATGGAGTTTTTCTCTTTAGCTCGCATAAAATATATCCACACACTTTTGCACACACACACACACACACACACACACACACACACAGTTGGTTTTAGAAGAACACATAATGTAGAATTGCTGTATAGACATGTTGAGCTTTCCAATATACTTTATATACAGTATTTGTGTGGTCAGCCTCTGCAGACTGGCCCTGCGATCGTGACCTCTGACCTCTGTGAAAAGAATCTGAAGCTTTCTGATCGCATGTTTCTTACTGCTGCGGTCGACTCTGGTCGCTCTCTGCTTCACCATCTTTCACCTTGACCTTTGACTTTTCTTTTTTTTAATATCAGTGAATCAGATTTTCTTTCTTCAGCTCATTGTTCATACTGGTGCTTGAATCGAAATGGTTTCTCGCCCAACCAACATTGTCCACAGCAATTTTTAAAAAAAGGAGCATTTCATGCTGCTCCATTGTGTGCATGTGTGTGTGTGTGTGTACTGACTATCAGATGTGACCTTTCTCCATATGGTGTGGGACTGAGCAGGGTGACAGGAGGTTAGCCCTACACATGCTATCAGTCTGAGACACTAGCCAGCAGCCACTGACACACACACACACACACACACACACACACACACACACACATTCCTGTCTTACAGTAGTTGTGAGGACACTCATTGACATAATGCATTCTCTCGTCTCATACTGTTACCTAAGCCTGACTCTCACCTGAACCGTAAAACCAAGTCAGCCATCAAACAGTCCTTCAGTATTCTGAGGACTGGCCAAAAACAATTGAGAGACATGTACACACACACACACACACATTGGCTGCAGGCCCTACATGTCATTGCTACCTGATATTCATGGTCTGTAGGAGAAACAGACGAAGGAGAAGGTCGTCTGATGTCAGAGATGGTGCGTTCACTGCCGGCCGTGGGTTTGATCGCCCGTCGCGTCTCTTCCACGGCCTCGGGCGCTCTCTACCCTCTGTCCTCCTCCCGCCCACCTCCCCCAGCCCTCAGCATCGGCCCAGCCCCCGCCAAGAGACGCCCACAGACCTTTCTATTTTTGATTTCTAGTCCGTGTGAAAACAATGGTACAGTGCGATGCCTTCAGAAATCACTAATAGGGGCTGTATCAAAGGGGAGTAGTATCCATGGTGCTGTAGTTGTATGTGAGGATGATGAATCATGTATATAACAGAGTGCAATAGAAAAAATATTCTACAAAGGACTGGAAAAGATAAGGAGAAAAATATTTCATCTTATTTTCTGTTTTCATGGTAAACTTTCCTCATATCTACTATTTTGCTTGTTTCCTGCAAGCAGCAACAATCCTTCAGAATAAAAGTCCCCTGTTCAGCTGTCACTGAAAGGATTAAAAATGCTAACAAATCATCGCAACCGTCAGGCCAAAGGCCTAACCGGAAGGTTTTCCTCACAGCACTTGTATCAGCTTTTGCAAAAAAGACACCGTAACGGAGCGTCGCCTTTGTTCCTTTACGCATTTTCTTATCGTTTTCGAGTTTCCTTACGGAGCGTTGCAGCCCGCTGGAGAAATATCTTTGATTTATATTCATATGCAAATGAGCATCCTTAGGAAAAAGGGCATTCTTATGAAGAGAAGAAGAAGAGAGGGAAGTTCAGCTTATCGCCACTCAACAGATATTCAGACTGAACGTCTGTTCTCGTCACTGAGTCTGAGCAGAGTAAAGCTCCAGCGCTGGCGTGTCTGAATGGACCGAGTCAACCAGCTGCAGCTGAGAAAAAAACCCCAAAACAACAACTTTTGTATAGTGGCTGTAATTTGCTCCGATGACAGAGGTGGAAAGAGCCAAGGGATCAGGATGAGAACCTTCAGCTGCCAACGGCCTTTCTGGCCAAACAGAGGAAGTTCATTTTCCGAGCAGATACAGCACAGTAAAGGCCGTGTGCAGGAGGACAGCACCAGAGCCAGGTAGCTGAAAGAAAGCGCTGAGTGGACGGTTACAGAGCTGCCTTTTAACAAAAACACAAACAAAAGCGTTATGAGAACGGGACTTGTTTATCGCAATGCAGGGTTGAAGGATTTTTTGCTTGATTTTAAGACCATTACTTCCAGAGATTTTTTTCTGTTGTTTTGGTTCAGGGATTCTTACAGTTTCCACTCCATTCAAGGCAAATTTTCATGTAATTCAACACTACTCTGCTGTTGATTAGACCAGTGGCCCACACTGTCACTACAAGGTGAAGCTTAAAAAAAACAAAACAGGTTGTTACTGGGTTTAATCATGAATGTATCTGCACTGGTCATTGATCGATGCATACATTCATTCATTCATGTAAATAACACGGCTGCCCTGAAAGCTGACACTCAAACATCTGGCTTGCATCTGTTTGCTATTTAAAAAACCAGGCCGACCTTCTAATAGCATTTAATTAGGCCTGTTTTTAGTTTACATTTTATATTAAACCGCTGTGAAAACTTTTATCTCTTTAGATTACGATCCTCTATAGTGGCCGGACGTGTCTCATTTTCCCCCACAGGACGGGGGCTGGCAGAGTTTCGATTGAAGACCTGTGTTGCAGGTGGGAGAGATCAGTGAAACAGTCCCATGTAGGTGGTGGTTTAAAGTACAGAGAATGAAAAAAGTTTAAGGAGGAAGGGAGGACTCTCTTTGAGGTTATGAAAGTAGATTAATTGACCGGAAGGTTTCTGGCTCAAATCCCTCGAGATAATGTGGCAGGTGCCTTTGACCACAACGCTGAAGGTCAGCAGACCAACAACTGTGGTGATGCTGTACTGCTGCCAAAACCTGGAGCTGTACGCTTGTCGAGAAGAAAAAAAAACTACACACAGATGTCTCTGTTATCGCTGGATAAAGGTTGAACCAACCATCATAGAAACACTTGCTTATTTTTTCCCTGTTTCTCTCCTTATCTTGGCTTCCTTCTTTGTTTCTTTGTTTGACTTTCCCTCCGCCATATCACTCTCCTTCCTTCCTTCCCTCCTCTATCTTGCGATATAACTTCCATGGCTGGTTGATTTGGGTGAGCAGAGGGAAACAGGCAAGGCTGCCACAGTTCAGGGCTCCAGAGAGCTGGGCCAGGCAGCAGCAATCAGTCACAGACTAAATCCCTCCTCTCTGTGGACCTGCTGTGTGCCAGGTGACGTGGTCAAACAGCTGCAGAGAAATATAAAGCCTACAGTGGGCGTTTCAATTTGAATAGACCTGCGAACAGGGTCTCTCAAAAGTCTCCGGTGTGAGGAAAATCGCAGAACACACCGATATTAAAAGAAAGTGGAAGAGGCAGAACTCTCCTCGCCGCTTTAGTAAACCAACCCACATTTTCCTGACAACTGCCCTCATTCACTCGCTCAAATGATGAGTGTCCTCGCTCAGTGCTGAAGGTGAAAGTCATAGGACGATGTCAGACCACCAACAAGTCTCTCAGGATGGATGGTTGTGTACGAGGCGTGTGGCTCTGACATGTCCCACTCCCTAAAAATAGCCAATGTTGGTTTCTTTTAACCATGGCCAAGGTCTTTCCCAAACCTGTACCATGTAGTTTTAATTGGTTTAACTCGACCAGACCTTAAACGTAGAGATGGCGGCAGATCACAGAATGCTCATGCGAGTCGTTTTTGGAACAGCTGTGTCATAGAAACTTGTATTATGAGCATGTCTGACTCCAGGTCTGTGTGTGTCCTTGTGTTGCAGACATGTCTAGAGTTGGAGCGGTACCTACAGACGGAGCCCAAGCGACTCTCAGAGCTCTTTGACGAGGAGCTGGATTGTCTCTTAACACCAGCGTTCATGCAGGGTGGCGACAGCGACGAGGACTTGATGGACCCGCTTCTCCCCAGCCTGCCCGACCAGCCAAGCCCGCCTCCGCTACTCGTAACCCTCCCCAAGGTCCAGGCCAAGATTCTCCAGGTGCCCAACCCCAGCAAGACCCAAGCCGAGGCTGGGACCGAAACCCTCACGACCAAGGAGCAAGTCCTCGGGGGAGTCAACGCTGCGCAGCTCAGCGCCGCCGTCACATCCCTAACGCCGCCGTCGTCGCCGGAGCTCGGCCGCCACCTCGTCAAACCCACGCAAACGCTCACCGCGACGGCGGACGGCACCTTAACACTCAAATTTGTGGCGAAGAAGGTAGGGTTGGGGGCCGCCAAGCTGGTGGCAGCGCGAGCGTTACCGTCCCCGCCGAGCCGAGGGGGCACCCTCAGCGACAGCGAGCAGGGAGGAGGAGGGAGTCTGGGAGGAGACGTACCAGAGAACAAGAAGAGAGTCCACCGGTGCCAGTTTAACGGCTGCAGGAAGGTTTACACCAAGAGCTCCCATCTGAAGGCACATCAGAGGACCCACACAGGTGAGTCCTTCACAGCGTTACCTTCAGTTCTATATTTAAAAAGCTAACATCTCAAACTGTTCATACAGTGATGACAGTGCTGAATTTCAGCTATAATTAGATGTCATTTACATCAATGCAAAGCAAACACAGCCCTTTGTATACCTGAGATCATCATGAGATCAACAATCAGAATGAACGCCATGTTTAGGACCCATGCACGGACATACAGGAAGCCTGCAGGACTTAGAGCAGTAGTTATGTCTGATGTGTCTTTAGGCAATGCTCAGCAGTTGACCTCAGTCCAACTGATAGTCTGTTTCACTGCTGAAGACCAAAGTTGTTGCCAAAAGCCCTGAAACAAGAAAGGCCTGACAGAGCCTCAGCAGGGAGGATGCTAAGTGCCTGATGTCTGTGGGGTCAGAGACTGCAGCTTTGGAACCAGATGGTGAAAAAAAATACTTTATTCAAGTTTTACAACATTTCCAGTTACTTTCTGTGGCCTGAGATTAGGTGACTATATACAGAAATAGCTAAAACCCCGCAGTTTTGCATGAACACACTAGTATTAAAGCTTAAAGTCAACATTTTACCTCAAAGTCTGAGCTCCCTTTCAAACCCATTCTGCTGAGGTTTAGAAGCAACATTGCTCCAAGTACCAGCACTGATGTCATACGAGATGCAGTGCTGGTGCTGATGTGCTGTAACCTTGATTAAGACCCAGCGAGTGCACATCACTCACCTCAGTTGAGCTTTGGTAAAAAATCTGCAAAAGAACCCCCCTAATCTGCCGTTTCTGATATCTGAGGGTTTTTAAAAGCGACCAGGACCTCCCTTCTCCGCCTGAGCATCCCCCAGATTTATTAATTTCCTCGTAAGTCTTCATACCAGCGCAGCGCCAAACGGCCCTGCCTCAATAATTGCCTAATGATTGATAGGCCAGTAGTAAATAAATGACATTACATCTGCGAATTCAGCCATGTCCAGCTGGGTCTGACATGCAGCTTTAGCTGCTAACTACAGCTGCCCTGCCAGTGACCCTGAGGCAGAACGCACACCGGGCTAATGTGTCCAGTGGCTGGTAGCCGTGAGCTTTCTGCAGTGGACTCACCAGCGTGAGGCAGACTGTCACAAATGTTGTTCACTTGAGATTAAACGGCGTCAAGTGATCTGAACCCATCCTGAGACGTAACGGCCATCCTACCAAGAAATTTACTCAACGAGGAATGCAGACTTTATGAACTGTCTGTAAATGATAAAATGAACAATGGCTGAGTTCCATTTAGCTGCTTCACAGTCATGATCCTGGTATTGTACATGCTGACTCACTTTCACACTGTCATGTCTTCACTGGGACACTGAACTAAACATCTTCGATGTTATCAGCAACACCGGTGCTTTTCCTACTGTGGTGTGTCAAAATGTCTGCGGTGAAAAAAGGACCTATTAGATGTTTTGATGTATTATTGTCTATTAGAGCTACAACACAACTTTCTTCTTAAAGTGACAGGGACAAGTATGCCACATCTTGGAAACCCCATTTATCTGTTGGAAAAATGCTTCCTGGATCGGCCACGTTTGAGCCATGAGTGGCCGAGGCTGAATCCATCACTTATCTGCAGCACGAGGCCCGCGCAGGCTTGTACCACCCGAAGCTAGCATTATTCAACGTTAGCTTTAACCACGGCACCATTTACAGTCTGTGGAGCGGTTCATGGCCTCCAGTTGTCATCCACCGCTGCTTGGCCGTTTCCTCGGTGCGCACCAGGATTATTCTACATCGCCTGCAGACCGCCGCTGCATTAATACGGGCAACCTTGGCATCATTAATCCAGCGTGTTACAGGCTTATATGACCCCAGCGACCACTGCACAGCTTTAAGTGCAGCATTACATTTCAGGGCAGCGCCTACTATAGCCAGGGGACCCCCCACAGCTGTAGCTTTATTGTAGCTAATCCAGAATGGAGCAGCTAGCTTCATGGTAACATGGCTGCTAGCGCCAGTATCTTTTAATATTCTTATGATTCCACAGTCGAGTAACGCTAACCAACGATGAGCTTTTAAAGGCGAAATTATACTCTGGAAAAAACGAAGAAGGCACCCTGAAGACACTGCAGCTTCTGTGTGTGGGGTGTAAATGTGGGGGTGGCGTATTCCCCTCCCGATGTGTTCATTACAAGCACAGTACTGTGGTTTAATTAGCTTAATCCTCTTTTTGGGTTATTATGACCATAAATCATTGAACATACATATAGGGAGGGATTAACGCCGGCGAGACGCAGGGAGGAGCAGCAGCAGAAAGCCTGCACGGCGTCAGTACACTTACTGTCACGGCGTGCACACCAGAGGCCATTAGAAACATCATTATACGCGGGTCTGTCAGGGAGCACGCTGTACATGCGCCGCAATTCCTCATTACGCCAGTAATCATATTCCTCCGTTCATATCCAAAACAATTTCACCGAGCCGCAGCTACGATGATGTGAAGTCAGGTTTATTTTCTCCGATGAAAATGTTCAATTAGGGATGAGTTGTAACATTAATAGAAATTAATTCAGTAAATCTCTGAAGTCCCCAGGCAGAGCTGTTCTGAGTCGGAGCCAGAGATTTCTGGTTCTCTGGGTGTTTTTTTTTCTTCCCACTCTCTTGGATGTGACTGGATCTCTAAAAACAGTAGATGGCTAATAACTGCTTCCTCCTTGTTATTCAAGCAGCGGTCCAAAAGAATATACTTAACTGCATACTTGGCTCCAGATCGCAGAATTGATAAGCGGTTCTGGAAGGAGTGTTGAGAACATAGTCTTTCAAAAGTATTAGCTGCACTTACTGAAATTTCCTCCCAGTGTGCGGGCAACGTTTTCTACGACTGCCAACAAACCAGATCCAATATTTGGACGTTCTTTGAACCTAAATAAATCTGCAGAGGAGAATAAAAGCTGTCATGGAAGTCGTTGCCTCGTAAAACCTAAGAGCAGACGAACCATCTTCACCAGAACTGATTTTGGTAGAGGGGCATCTTTTTGAGACCATGAGCTTTTCGACATTTTCAAGCAGCAGCTGAAAATTTTAACTATAAGTCATGTAAAGTTTATGGTTTCATACAATTTTTAAGATTTTTTTTCATATTGATTTTTGGGGCAGCCATTAGTTTCTATTAATTTCTACATGGTATGAAAATCAATTGGCAGACTACTGAAAGTTGACTTAGTATTGATTGGATTGTAAATGAAGATTCGGCCCATACTTACATTAAAAGTCTGCACCTCATAGCCTCCCAGTGATAAAGTCATTCTGACAAAAATGCAAACGCAGATTTCATTTTTCATGTTTCAAGAAAGGGCTGATCCATTGATTGGAAATCGATTGATTGGAAATCAGTGGGTGCCTGGAAACAAAATAAAACATTCACATTTATGCAATATATCCCTCATACATAATCAAAGCAGAATTATTAGCTGTGATGTGAGGCTTAATTATGTGGCGTGCAGTTCATGTGTGAAAACACACGGTCGCACATGGCGTGGTCATTCCAGCGTGAGTCTGACTTTTCAAGACCTCAACCCCCCCCGACCCCCGGCCCCCTCCCTCAGTAGATACCACCACAGCTTCATGTAGCTTCAGGGGGAAAAAAAACCTGCTGTAACCCCCACACCTCCACACACACACACACTCACACACACACACACACACACACACTCACACACACACACACACACACACACGCACACATACCTCCATACTCCTCTACACCCACTGAATCCAACCTCCAACCTGCTCTCTCTCTCTCGCTCGCTCAGTCAGTTTGGGTTGCCAAGCAACTGCATCACACTCTTCCATAATTGGTTGGTGGCTGGTGGATTGTCCATGCCTGTTAATCTCTCTCTCTCTCTCTCTCTCTCTCTCTCTCTCTCTCCCCCTCCTTTTTTTCTCTTTCTCTCAGTTGCTAGGTGACTTTATCACGCATCCTTGCCTCGCCGTGCTATAATTGGCTGGCGTCATGGTTGCTGTGGCGTCAGGCCCGAGCTGGCCTTGCTTCATTCCACCAACACTCTGTGTTTGGCGGAGGGGGTGGAGGTGGGGTGGGGTGTGTGTGTGTGTGTGTGTGTGGGGGGGGTCCTATTGAAGAAGATGGGGTGCTGTGGCCAATTACGGAAGACGGGTGTGAAACGGCCGCCTGTCTGGCACCTGCGGCCCCCACTCATACCCCCTATCACACACACATGCAGGTTGAGAGTGTAGCATTTCTCCAACAGGCCGAGAGGATAAGCTGCCAAGTGGTTTCGCTGTTGTGCGTTTGGAAATATTGGTCCCGTATTGAGTCCTGAGTGAGGGGGACTCTTTTGAATGAAGAGGAGGGTTCACGCTCTGAAGATTTAACATGACGAGTCACGTTTTTTTGGTTTTTTTTACAGAGGCTGCAGGAATCTGTGGCAGGGTCAGGCTCTCGTATTTCTCACAGCAGTATCAGAGGACTGCGGGCTTTTACAGACATGCAGAACTTCCTGTTACCCCTTCACAAAGTCGTGTAAATATGTGTAGTTTGTCTGGTTTTGAACAAACACAGTACAAAATCCTTGCACCCACCGTTTTGTTCTGTTGAGGAATGGAAAATATCAACCAAAATCTTGAATCTGACCATGAACACCCCAACAAATACATGTTTTATCTACTGTATAGTTGTTTTCTTTTATTGTCGCTGGCAGCTTTAATGTTGAAGTTTCTTGTAAGAAGAAGAGGCTTTATGATTCTCATGTACTGATACTGGCATTGAGAAGCCAATCAGCTGGACTCCAGCCGTCCTCGTCGCGATCACGGTCACAGTGATTATATGGCAGGTTCCTCAGGCTCCTCTCGGGGGATCCGACACATGCTGGCAGATGAAGTCTCTCCAGTTTGTTCTGGAGTCCTCCCCCTGGGGTTTCCACCAAGTCTGTCAAAGAGTCGGTCAGAGAAACCTTGTCTGGCTCACCTGTCACACTTTTAAGTCATCGCTAAATCCTTGTGGCCGTCTAGGTCAGGATTTCATTTTCATGGGCTGATACAAAGCCTCCATTATTACAGCTGATCGGCACTGGAGCTCAGAGCCCTTTGTAACAGCCCATTAGGCTTTTATAGTCTGTGATGAGGCTTTGAAAGCATGCCAATGTTGAAAGAATGTACTTCACTAATTTTTCACTTTTTTTTATTCCACACATTCTTCTTCTTTGTCATATTCTGACGCCCACACCCACGGCTCCAACACTGCTAGTACCGGCTAATGTAGCCTGGAGCAGAGACAAGGAGCAGACTACGAGTCTGCTAAGCTCAGTTAATTATCAAAAATTCAAGAAACCTGCAAAAGAAATATACATG